>JAPPVO010000002.1:184937814-185110666 GCA_030407325.1 Camellia japonica
TCGTGGTAGTTATGCGAGGTAATCTCGAGTTGCCGAGGTATCTCCAAGATATTGGAATCCGAGATAAAGGATAAAGGACAGAGCTAGATTGAGAGAAGACTTCAGTTTGGGTAAAATGAAAACTCTTAGGAGTTTATCCTAATCCCACTGGGAGTTCCAGTTAGCAGTAATCCTGAGTCCATTGGTTAGGCTCCTATTGGGATAGATTGTATTGGCTATAAAAGAGAGGCACCCCATGGGTCTAAGGTACGTTTTTAATACTCAAGCTTGTGAGTTGAATACTTGATTATCTTTGAGAGATATACTGACTTGATCGTCGGAGTCCCCCGGGTGGAAGAACCACCGCCGGAGCCTTTTCTTTCTGTGCAGGACAGCAAGGTGCCATCTATTCTGCCTGTGTTCTACAGCTGAATTCCTAAGGAGCAGTGTGTCAGAAAATCACTCACACAATTTGGCGCCGTCTGTGGGAAGAAAGACGAATAGATGGCCGGTAACGCACAAAACGAAAAGGTTGGGGACGACGCTCCCGCTGGGAGTGGCAGGCCTATCGACCTTGACGCCGAAGGAGACAACCATAACGAAGAAGCCCGTGGCCAGGGACACGGGGGAAAGGACGTCGTCCAGGAGGGCGACACTTCGAAGAAAACAGACCAGGGCAGATACTACAATGAAGACAACCTCCAGGTATGGAGGGATAGGTGCCTACGGAGGGATGACGAAGTAAAAGAACTGGCAAACAAGTTGGCTGACCTACAGTCGGTCGTCAACTTCATGATGCAAAACAATGTCATGCAGCCACCATACCCGTTGCAGGACACGCCAATTCCAGCAGTTAATACTCAGAAGGGAGGAAGGAAAATAATTCCTGAAGCACCACAACACTCCAGGAGCAAAAGGCACTCTCACCCACCCTCCGGGAGGTCAGACGAGAGGAGCCAAGACAAGAGAAGTCCCAGAGAACGTATCAAACGAAGGATCAGGAACCCAGAGAACATCGGCATGTTCAAAAGCAGGCGCTCTGCTTTGACACAACCCACGGAGAAAGATCGAAACGGGCCCATCACGAGGCCGAGAGTAGTGTGCCGAAGAGACTGAAGTCCAAAGACAGCCGAGCTCCGGGGAGGAGTAAAGAAGACTTGAGAAACTACCTCAAGAGGAAGGAACAGAACGCTGAAGCCGAGGTAACCTCACCCGTCAAGCCGAGGACACCGTTCTCGGTAGAACTGGACAAATTTGAAGCACCAAAAAGATTCAGCATGCCGAGGTTTCAAATATACGATGGTAAGTCAGACCCTAACTTCCACGTTGGACTATTTTTGAACTCAATGGCGTTGTACAGTGGAAACGAGCCACTACTCTGCAAAGTGTTCCCCTCGTCCTTTGGGGAGATTGCATCAGATTGGTTCCATAAATTACCAAAGGGAAGCGTGAAGACATGGGAAGGCCTGGCCGAGATGTTTGTGGCCAGGTTCGTAACAAACAAACTACAGCCATTAAGGGTGGACGCGCTAATGGCTTTAAAAATCAGCAAGGATGAAGGCCTCAGGGCCTATGCGAAAAGGTACTACGAGGTGTTCAATCGAATACCTGAATGCAACCAGGAGGTAGCGGTCGTGTCTTTCAAGAACGGCCTAAAAGATAACTGTTCACTACGGAAATCTTTGGCAAAGACATTGCCGAAGAGCATGGAGGAGCTCATGGCAAGAATCGAAAAGTATGCACGAGCCGAGGAGGATACATCGGCCCACAAGGAAGTCAAACAGGAAAAAGGGAACGGCTCGCCGAAGCAAGGCCGAAGTAACAACGGATTCAGCAAAACAGAGATGGAGTTAAGGGCTAAACAGGCAGTGACAACCGTGTTCCGAATTCCAATTCAAAAAGTCCTAGGAAAAATTCGGAGCCAGCCCTATTTCAGAACACCAGCAAGGGAACCAGGAGAATTCATGGGAAGAAACATGGACAGACATTGTGCTTATCACAATGAAAACGGACATACAACACAGGGCTGCAGAGCCTAAAAGCACACTTGGAAGATCTGGTAAGACAAGGCCACCTGAGAGACCTTGTCGATGAAACCAGAACAAGAGAAGACAGGCAAGACTGCCTCAGGCTCCAGCAGCCCCACCACCTCCGCAACCTCGGGCAGAAGGACCTCGGATAGTTAATGTGATTCACTCAAAAGTTAACGAGAACGAAGTCAGAGGAGAACTCAAAGGGTAAGGCATCTGCAGCATGTCTACCAAGTCGGGGAAAAGAGACATCGGCCGAAGAGTGCCAAGGACCGATGATAACCTTCACCGAAGCCGACCTAGAGATGGTCCAGCCCGCATAATGATGCCTTGGTAGTATCCCTCCAGGTTGGGGAGTGCCAAGTGAAACGCATCCTAATAGATCAAGGCAGCTCTTGTGACATCATGTACGTTAGATGTTACAAGGAGCTAGGCCTTCACCCAGACGACATGGAGCAATCGAATGGCCCGATGGTCGGCTTCAATGGAACGCCGACGTGGCCACTGGGCCTACAAACTTGGAAGTACAAGCCGGTACTAAGAAGATCAGGACAGAATTCATCGTGATTGATACGCCTTCTCCTTACAACATCATATTGGGAAGGCCATGGTTGCATGCAATGGGGGCAGTTCCCTCAACATTGCACCAACTACTGCGCTTCCCAACAGAACATGGGATTGAAGAAGTCAGAGGAGATCAACTGCAGGCAAAAAATTGCTCCATGGCAGCAATGAAGACTACCTGCAATGTTCGAGAACCAGCAAAGGCAGAGATTGAAGATGAGGACATGGAGGTCCTAGATGATGTCGGCAAGGAGCCGGCCGAGAAGAGTGAGGAATCACTAAAGAAAATCCTCGTCCAGGAGGGCGACGAAGAACGCTTCTTTCTTCTCGGCTCAGGCTTAGCCGAAGAAGAGAGAGAGAACTGGAAGCTTTTTTAAGAACAAACATAGAGGTGTTCGCCTGGACACCTTATGAAATGCCTGGCATTGACCCCGAGGTCACATGCCACAGACTGAACGTCGACAGGTCGGCAAAACCTGTAATACAACGAGCTAGAAGACCGACGTTGATGCACGTCGAAGCTGTGGAGGAAGAAGTAGACAACTTCTGGAAGCCAAGGCCATCAGAGAAGTCAATTATCCAACATGGCTATCAAACACTGTGGTGGTAAAAAGAAAAACGGTAAATGGAGGGTTTGCGTAGATTTTACAAGCCTAAATAAAGCCTGCCCCAAAGACAGCTTCCTCTGCCAAAATTGACCAGCTGGTGGATGCCACATCAGGACATGGAAGGATGAGCTTCCTGGATGCTTATAGGGGGTACCATCAGATAGCCATGTACCCCCCAGACGAAGAGAAGACAGCGTTCATCACCCCAAAAGGCCTGTACTGTTACAGGGTGATGCCTTTTGGGCTGAAGAACGCAGGAGCAACCTACCAAAGGCTGGTAACCAAAATGTTCAAGCACCTGATAGGCCAAACAGTGAAGTCTACATCGATGACATGGTCGTGAAGACCAAGGAGCCTAAGAGTCATCTTGCCGACCTGAAAGAGGTATTTGAAATACTCAAAACATATCGGCTCCGACTCAACGCATCTAAATGCGCGTTTGGAGTTGGATCTGGTAAGTTCCTAGGTACCTGGTAACAAGAAGGGGAATAAGCCAGCCCAGATCAGATCAAGGCCATCCTAGATCTACAGAGTCCAACATCGGCAAAACAGGTTCAAATGCTCACTGGCAGGGCCGCAGCCCTAAACAGGTTCATAAGCCGAAGTTCAGACAAGTGTAAACCCTTCTTCAACCTGGTAAAAAAGACCGCAGACTTCCTATGGACTGAAGAATGTGAGGCCGCTTTGGCCGACCTGAAAAAGTATCTGACCACGGCCCCAGTCCTCTCAACACCTGAACCTGGGGAGGAGTTGTTTCTGTACTTAGCTGTGTCAGAACACGCAGTAAGTGCAGTGTTAATCCGAGAAGAGCAGGGAGAACAGAAGGCTGTCTATTATGTAAGTAAAACCTTGGCCGACGCAGAAACAAGGTATCTACCGCTAGAAAAGTTAATGCTGGCCTTAGTAATGGCCTCAAAAAAGTTGAACCACTACTTCCAAGCACACAAGATTGTAATACTTACAGAGCACCCACTGAAGTCCTTGTTGCAACAAGGAGACTTAACAGGAAGAATTGCAAGGTGGGCAGTGGCCTTGGGCCAGTATGACTTGGAGTTCAGGCCCAGAACAGCGATTAAGGGCCAGGTTCTGGCCGACTTCGTGGCAGAGTTCACACCTGAGTCCATCGAACATCGGGCTCCGTTGAGCCAAGATGAACGAGGTCCCAGCAAGCAGGAGAATCCCAGCCAAAGGCCAAGGACAAAGGAAGGAAAAGCTCAGACCTTGCAGCATCTACATCGGCGACTCATTCAGACTGTTTGTCGATGGAAGTTCAAACCGACAGGGAGCGGGGGCAGGAGTACTGCTGATATCCCCAGATGGAGAAATAATAGAACAATCCATCCGTTTGGGTTCAAGGCCTCAAACAATGAAGCAGAATACGAGGCATTAATTGCAGGACTAAAGCTGGCAGCGCAGCAGAAGCAGATGAGGTAATAGTTTTTTGTGATTCACAGTTAATTGTTAACCAGTCAACAGGAGAATTTGCAGCCAGAGACGAGAGGATGTCGGCATATGCAAAAGAGGTTATCAGATTGGCCGAGTTATTTCAGAACTGCCGACTTCTTCAAGTAAGCCGAGATGATAACAGCCACGCCGACGCGTTGGCCAACCTGGCAAGTTCAATGCAGACTGGAAAGACAAGAACAATTATGATCGACTACATGTCGGGCCCGAGCATAGAACCACAGAACGCAAAGCAAAGCAATGTGTGTGGACATGGGGCCAAGCTGGATGGATGCAATTGTGGCATTCCTGAAAGAAGGAAAGCTGCCAGAAGACCGCAAGGAGGCACACAAAGTCAGATTGAAGTCGGCAAGATTCAGCCTAACTGCGGACGGACATCTCTACAGAAGGTCCTTCACTGGACCCTTTTAAGGTGCGTACATCCTTTACAAGTTGAAGATTTTTTATATGAAATTCATGAAGGGATTTGTGGAAGCCACATTGGGGGCAGATCATTAGCCCATAGGGCCATTACCCAGGGGTATTGGTGGCCCTACATGCAAAAAGATGCAGAAGCATACGTGAAGAAGTGCGAACAATGCCAAAGGTTCGCACCTTTGATTCATCAGCCAGCTGCTGACCTGAACCCAGTATCCAGCCCTTGGCCGTTTGCCCAATGGGGCATGGATCTGGTTGGACAACTCCCCAAGCAACTGGGCAGAGAAAATACTTGCTGGTAGCAACAGATTACTTCACAAAGTGGATAGAGGCAGAACCTCTTGCCAAAATCCGAGATGTGGACGTCAAGAATTTCATATGGAAAAACATTATCACCAGATTCGGCATCCCTAGAGCCATCGTTGCCGACAACGGAACGCAGTTTGACAGCAAACTTATCAAGAACTTCTGTGCAAAATTCAAGATCAAGAATTACTTTTCAACACCAAGTTTCCCCCAAAGTAATGGGCAAGCAGAAGCATCCAACAAAGTAATTTTGGATGGAATAAAGAAGAGGCTGCAGGCAGCAAAAGGGAAGTGGGTAGACGAATTGCCCAACGTACTTTGGGCATATCGGACTACGCCGAGGAGATCAACGGGGGAATCCCCCTTTGCCATGGCCTATGGCACAGAAGCAGTAATTCCACTGGAAGTCGGCATTCCAGGGATCCGAACCCAGGGAGTTGAGAATGGGACTAATGACATACTCTAGCCCGAGATCTGGATTTTAGAAGAGCGAAGAGAGAAGGCTGCAATTCAGCTTGCAGTATACCAGCAACAGCTTGCCAGAGCTTACAACAAGAAGGTCAACCCAAGAGATTTTCAAGTCGGCGACCTAGTCTTGAGAAAAGTCGTCGGCAACAAGAAAGATCCCAGAGAGGGCAAGCTTGGCCCAAACTGGGAAGGACCTTACAGAATTACTTCGGTGTTAGGCAATGGAGCTTATCGGCTTGAAGACAATGAGGGCAAAGCATTACCAAGACCCTGGAACACTTGTAATTTGAAATTTTTCTATCATTGAGATGTTCATTATTTTTGGCCGATGTCATCAATAAAATCTTTTCAGAATTCTTCAAGCACATATGATTGATTAAGATACTTAACATTGTTTCTGGAAGACAAAAAATGAGAACCCAAGTGGAACTTAGTTCACATTGGGGGCACAGAGAAGACAAAGTCTACCACTTGTTGAAATTTGTAGCAATTTACAAGTTGGTCAGACCGATACAAAGTCTACCACTTGTTGAAATTTGTAGCAATTTACAAGTTGGTCAGACCGATACAAAGTCTACCACTTGTTGAAATTTGTAGCAATTTACAAGTTGGTCAGACCGATACAAAGTCTACCACTTGTTGAAATTTGTAGCAATTTACAAGTTGGTCAGACCGATACAAAGTTACCACTTGTTGAAATTTGTAGCAATTTACAAGTTGGTCAAACCGATACAAAGCTTACCACTTGTTGAAATTTGTAGCAATTTACAAGTTAAAGTAAGCCGAGATTTCCTTAACTTCACTTGTTGAAATTTGTAGCAATTTACAAGTTGAAGTTAAGCCGAGATATTGTTCTCTTCACTTGTTGAAATTTGTAGCAATTTACAAGTCGAAGTGAAGCCGAGGTTATTGCTTACAGACTTATAGCAATCTACTGGTTGGATAAACCAAAGAAGATGTTTAACACTTGTTGAAATTTGTAGCAATTTACAAGTTAAAGTTAAGCCGACATATGATCATCTGTTGAAATTTGCAGCAATTTACAGGTTGAAGTAAAGCTAAGTATATTGTTTAAACCCTTGTTGAAATTTGTAGCAATTTACAAGTAGATCACTGTTTAACACTTTGTTAAATTTGAGAAAGTCTGCAAAGTTAACAGAATAGTGCATGTTTTATACTTGTTGAAATTTAAAAAGATTGCAGGTCAATGTCTTGCCGAAGTAAAATTTGCAGTGATTATACCCGGGTATGTAACCCCGAGAAGATTGGCAAGGAAAGAATTATGTAAATCATGCAAAATATTCTAAGTATAAAGCCATATAGAAGCAATGAAGAGAAATTAAAGACTAAAGAATTCGGAAAAACAGTTGCAGTTATATATAGAATGCACTGTAGCCTAGCAGAAGTAAATGTTCATGAATAACAAAACAAAGGCACATTGGCCACAGAGAAAACTTGCATTGTTCAGAAAACAAAGTACAAAAGAAAAGGAAAAAACTATGATTCTTCAGCCTCAGGAGCGGTTCGAGTTTGGACCTCGCAGTTTCTGAAAGAACGACCTCGGCATCTTTTTCACAACAACCTCGACATTCTTGTCCGCCGCGATCTCGGCATCAATCTCAGCAAGAGTTTCTTCAACATTCCTCTCAATCAGAAGAAGTCAGAGGAAAGCCCACCTATGACAGTTTCCTTGGGCGCTTCTTCAGTATCTTCATCCTGGGTCAAGTCCAAAACTTGGTCACCCTCAGGAGGAGAGTTGACTTCGACAGCATTTTTGGGCTTCCTTACCACGACTTCATCATCATTATTATCTTCATCCTCATCTTCAGCCTGGGATTCAGACTCAGCTTCTGCCTCAGTCTGATTTGGAGGAGGAGGAGGAAATGGCAAAGGAATAGCTTCGGCCTTGCGCCAAGGCGAGTCAGCAGGGAGATCAAGTTTTTTTTGCTAAGGACATCCAACGAGGGAAAAGCCCCTGTTGCATGCCTGCCTGACTTGAAGTTATATTCTTCAGTAACGTGGCCATGCCTTGGGCGTATGCCTTATCATCAGCCGCTTTGATCTCGGCATCCTTGGTGGCCAAAGCCTCTTGGAGTTCCTTCTCGCTTGGGCTGCTTTTTCCTCGGCCTCTTTTTTTGGGCTTCAGCACCGTCTTTATGGTCTCAGCAGCCTCGGCCTTTTCTTCAGCTATTTGTTGAGCCTGATGGCAGCCTCGGCCTGATCCTCTAAAGTCTTCATCTTTGCTTGAAGATTTTTGTTTATCTTTTGAAGGAAGTAAACTCCCTCTTCATCTCGGCCAACTTTCTCGATTTTCAAATGACTGCATTGAAAAGGAATGGGCGTATTGGATAGCTGACAGAAATAGAAGTGTTAGAAAACATTCTAAGTATGAACAAAAAGAGGAGGACGAGTACCAACTGGAACACTTACTTGAACTGAGTGTTGGAGCATTAAAGCATAGTTCTCATATTCACTTTTCCAGCATTTCGCTCCAAATCACCAGTAGAAGCAGTGCAGTACTAAGAGCCACGACATTTATGTCGTCAGCACTTTCACTGGCCATTATTGGCCTGTCTTCCAAAGTAATTTGGGGGCCCAAGGGACATTCGGTATCTTGGACTTTGAAGTTGTCGCAGAAGAAACCTCGGCTTCTTTGATTTTTTGGACTCTGGGGTTGAGTCTCAGTAGACCTTTTGGCCAAAGTAGAAGCGGTCTTTTTGCTCTTAGCCAGTTGAGAGATAGGTATGGCATCCTCAGCCTCGGCCTCAGTTACTTTGGCCTTTGGCTGGCTTTCTTAGTTCTTTTTGGTTTTGCGGAAGTACTGTTTGAGCTGGAACAGCGTCGGCATCGACTGGGAGGTCGGCCAGAAGATCTTGCACAATGGGCTTTGGGCGAACCATTTCGGCGGTTTTGACAAGCCTTCGCCGATGTTTTCTTTCTGGTATTGGGACTAGGTATTGGGCTGAAGTGGATGGTTGATCAGCTGGATCAGAAGTTGATCCTTGGTCAGCCCGAGATATTGATGTGGTATGTATAGTGGTAGCAGAAGGAGGCGATGAGCTCTTTTTCTTTCTTTTTGGAACGTCGGGCAAGGTGGATTTGTAGGAAGGGATGAAGTTCAACACCAGTGGAGCCTTGCGCTTCTGGATCGGAAGGTCGAGGAGCTTCTTTAGGTCTTTTCTAACGAAATAGGACTGGCGAAAGTCCTTGGGTGGCTTGCGAACGTCTGCAAAGAAGAACACAACATCAGAAACAGATAGAATTTTTGGAGGACTAAAAAAAAAACAAACCAACAACTAAGAAATTCGCATTGGGCTCTTACCCTTGCCCTCTTTGACTAATTGGGGAAGAGGGAAGAGATGGACTTCTTCGTCTGGACCAAATTCCTAATTTCTAGAAGCAATAAGATAATCGTCTCCAGCCCCTTTTTGGAGTCTGGGAGGTCGGCTATGATTTTAAATTCGGTAGACCTCGGCTTGAGGTAATACACATAACCTTTTCTTTCAGGTCAAGGGCACACATAGTATAACAGTATTGGATATCGGCCAGAGAATCCTAACATTCTCCTGCCGAGCTAAGCTATAATAGCATTAAGTTTCTATAGAATTGATGGTGAGTTGCATAGGGTTCAAGGTGTAATAATGAAGAACCTCACGAAAGAAGGGATTGAGTGGAAGCCGAAGTCCACATTAACAAAAGCTACAACAGAAAAGCATTGTGTTATCTGTGGGCATGATGGATCATCATCCCAGCTAGCCTAAGGTGAACATCAGCAGGGATAGAGAACTCTTGCCTAAAGAATTCGAGTTTGGTTGGGTATTTACCCTATGTCTCACATACCATAATTTTGGTATAAAGGTACTGGCTACAGAAACGGATTCTTAAAGGTTACTGGTACCTCGGCCAAAACCTAGGTATACTGGAAAAGGATTGTTTCAGTTTTTCCTAAGAATTAAAGGTTCTATAAACAAATCCCAACCCTAAAACTGTAAAAGCAAAGATTGGAGGCTCGAATCTGGGAAAAACACAGAAAACAGAAAACAAGAACAAGATTTTCAGAATCAAGAACGAAGGTAGGCTATCGAGAGCCTAAAGAATACAAAGAGTTGAAACACAAGATAGTGCAAGCAATAACACACAAGGTCATGAAATTAAAATCATTCAGGAGAACAATTCGCAAATTGAATGCTAGAACAGAACGGTAAAAGCAGGGAATTTCAGGAACAATTGAAAACTAGGGAAGAAAGGCCAAGTTGCTTACCAGAAAAAGTGACGCCGGAATGAAAATCGCCGAGGACAGAGGACGAATGAAACAGTAGCAGGAGCTTCGCAGGAACGACGGAAGGAAACCGATTGTAGAGCTTGGAGCAAGAGCAATGGCGAATTTGGGAAAGCTTAGAGAGAGAGAAAGCAAGAGAATCAAAGTGTAAAAGTGAAGGAAAAAAGACGAAGAAAAGGTTTTTTGTCAAAAAACCTGAAACGGCGGCAAAACATAAGCATTTAATGCGTCTGGGTTAACGCATGCGTCAGACGGCGCATACAGGCAAAAGACGGCTTACAAGCGTGTCACAGGCACGGGCCAATAAAGGTAAAACACGTAAGAGAAACGGTTGAGAAGTGGTGCATCACAGCTCATACGCGTGAAGGAGTTCATTTGAATTCTTGTTCCTAAGAGAAGACATGTCGGCCTTGGTAAAATGACCTCGGCAGAAGAGTTCTGACGCCGACATACTGGAAAAGAAGAACAATATAGGTTCCATCACCTCAATGCCGAGGTAATAGAACCTGGGGCAGTTGTGGGGACATATTTTTTGAGTACCAACACGTGGCATGGGCGACGCCGACGTGTCGGCCGAGGTGCCACGTGTCGTGGTAGTTATGCCGAGGTAATCTCGGAGTTGCCGAGGTAATCTCCGAAGATATTGGAATCCGAGATAAATGGATAAAAGACAAGAGTCCTAGATTGAGAGAAGACTTCAGTTTGGGTAAAGATGAAACTCTTAAAGGATTTATCTTAATCCCACTGGGAGTTCCAGATTGTCTGTAATCCTGAGTCCATTGGAGTTAGGCTCCAATTGGGACTAGGATTGTATTGGCTATAAAAGAGAGGCACCCCCATGGGTCTAAGGTATGTTTTTGATACTCAAGCTTGTGAGTTGAATACTTGATTATCTTTGAGAGATATACTGACTTGATCGTCGGAGTGCCCCCGGGTGGAAGAACCACCGCCGGAGCTTTTTCTTTCTGTGCAGGACAGCAGGGTGCCATCTATTCTGCCTGTGTTCTACAGCTGAATCACTAAGGAGGGCAGTGTGGTCGGAAAATCACTCACACATGTACAATTCGAACGTGTGTTTCAGGTGTGTGTTTGTTATGTATTCATGTAGGTCACGTGCCGTAGATCATCTGATTAGTCTGCTCTGTCTATCTGCACTCGAAGCCAACTGTGAGTAATAACATAGTAAAGCTATGTTCAACTTTATTTATTTTCTGTATGATGAAATAAGATTTGTTTTCTGAAATGCTATGTTCTGTACAATGAATGATTGTCCAATTTCTAACATGTATTCGTGGCATCCTTAGCAACATGTGATATCTGTTAGCTGTTACCCGGTATCGGAGGTCCCATTATGGGACTTATTATGTTTGTCATCTGTTACCCGTACCGGAGGCTTCATCATAGAGCTCAACATGTTTATTCTCTGTTACCTGGATCCAAAGGTTCCTTTATGGAACTGGTTATTCATAACCACCATATGTTCTGCATCTGTTTTGTATCTGTCCTGTTAGCGCTAATGGATGTACTACGTATGATTAAGCATGAATTATGATTTCTGAATCTGTATGGACTTCATTCATCAAAACCCTTTACTCCGTTATTATTCACTAGGCTTCCGCTCACTATTTATATTATGTATGTAGGTGAGCAAGCACATGACCAGGCCCAGAGTTGACGGCCTATGTTTTAGTTTTTGTTAGCCAGCCTTTGCGCCTCCCGAGGAGGTTCCGGATGAAGTCAAGTTTTGTGGCTATTTTTGTAATCATATTAGACTATGTTTGTTGTTAAGTTGTGGGTGAGCTTTTGGCATGAACGCCTAAGTGTGATATGTAAATATTATATCTTGTGACTTCACTCGTAAGTCTATAAAAGTTTTAAGCTATTATGTCCCATGTATGTCATCACAACTTATTGGACCTCGTATATTTTGTATATTTGCTTCTGCATCCCCTATTTATTCACTAATCTGTCAAGAGGCCTTTGGTAATCCAAGGATTACTGGGCGGTTACGATGCTAAACCCATAGGGGTGGGTTTGGGTCGTGACACATGAATTGAGCACCCCCGCTCGCCCGATCAAAAATTGGCCTCTACTAATCATGATATGATTTTTATTAACAACATATGCTTTTGTTTCGGTTCATTAGGCTAGCATTACTATGTGATGCGCATACACAAGATATAGACTAGTTGCCCGAATTGGAACAATTCAATTTTATGTTTGTTTTTCGAAAAGGATTTGATTTTGTCACTTAACAAAGTGGGTTTAAAGTTTGTGAATTTGCCATTTGACAAAGTGGGCTTAAACATACATTCATTGAATCATTCCAATTCAAACAATAAGCCGTCATCCACAGGCACTCAAACAATTTAACAAGTAAGCACTTAGCCTCATGGCAAACATGCTAGTCATGGCATCAACCACGCAAGTATGCTAAAGCACTAAAAACTCACCTAGTACTCCAAGCTAAGATAAAACAAAAGAGTTAGAAAAATGCATTATTCTTAACTATGCAATATGACTAATGCAACACATACGAAGAATGCAATTAATAGGCTCGGCTACTAATATGGCATATGAATCGATTTAAATAGCATGCAGTCTAAGCACGTATTCAAAGAAGTATTGAAATGACAATGCAGTTAGAATGATACGCCGAGCCTCAGTGCATGCAAGACAAATAGATGGATGCAAACATGCGATATGCTATTTGAAATGTGATGCTCCTAATCTAATCATCATAAGCGGATAAATGAAAGGAAAAAGACGTGGGGTTGGAAGACATACACATTATTACATTACGTCTCATGAAAAGAGTCCGAATGAATAAACTAGCTAAGCTAAACTACTTAACTAATTATTACAAAACTTGAATAAATAAGCTAGCTATCGAAGCTAATTAAATATTACAACAATAAACTAATTTAACTAGGCTAAACTAATTAAATACTTACAACACACACAAATTTAATTAATCTATCTGAACTAATTAAATAAGCACAAAACAAACTAATTAGCTACAACTACAAATAAATGACCAATTGCTAATTAAACTAATTAACTAGTCCCGAGAAGCGAGGGAGGCCCATGCATGCTCGGTTACAACACCTGAAGAATGTCCACTGTCTGCTCCCCGAAGCCTCTGTTGCACAACCCTTGCACTATTTTTTTCTCTTCTAGATCAACTCTGCTCTGCTTCACAAGCATTCTGCTCAAAATTCACTGGTGGCTGGCAGGCGATTGCCGGCCACTGATGAGGGGTTGCCGGCCACTGATGGCTTGTTGGCCAGTAATAGTGTCGGCGGTCACTGGTGATGCACAATTCCATGCTGCAACAAAGAGCAAACAAGGCAAAGAGAGGGTATTCTCACAGGTTATTTGTACTTTGTATCCCTCATTATCATCAAAACAAGCTCAAAGGAGTGATACACTTGGTTCCAAAAACCATCAATCAAGCAATTTCATTGCATGATGGCCAAAGAACCGAGGTGTACAAGTTTAATAAATGCACAAATAAGACCAAAATCCATCACCCTATCATGCATGATCAAGGGCAATGGTGACCATAGAAAAATTAGCACATTTCATCATTTTAAGTATGAAATGCCCCAATTTTCGTTATGTTCAAATTAATGTCCGATTTGAACACACCAAAAACACAACCAAATGCTTATTGTAGACACCCCATTTTTGACCGTCCTCAAGACTTGGACGTCATCGTTTGAACACTCGATGATCATCCATGTTCGTGTTCGTTTTGAGTTCCTGAAGGTCTCGGCTGAGCGCTTTGCCTTGGAGCCTCTCAACTTGTCTGTTTTGTGCTTGGTTGTGACCAAGGGCTTGTAGCTTTTTCTTCTGGGGAAAGGGGGCCCCTCGGCCAGCCCTACAACCCATCGGCCAGGCTTGTTTCCATCGGCCATCAGTGGTGGCCGGTCGGCCACTGATAATGGCCGACAAACATTTTTCAGCTTTTTCAGATATTTTGTGTGCCAGCTGTTGAACACTGAAGCCATCCTCCATACACGTGTATGGAGGGATGAAGCAAGCTTTTTGCTTGCTTTTTCTATATAAGGGGAGGTCCCTCCCCCTATTTGAGGGTTCTGAAAATTTAGAAGCAAATTTTCACTCTCTCTAGAACTCTCTCTCTCTCTCTCTCTCTCTATATATATATATATTGCTTGAAAGTGAGTGTTCTTTGCATTTTTGGGCTCAAAAAGCTGGTTCTAGTTCAGAGTTGTAGTCCTTTGCTGCTGTGCTTCAAGGGTAAGGCACTTAGCCCCTTTAAGCTTGTTTTTGTACATTGTATTGGCCACCTTTGCATGTTGTTTTGGCCAAGTTGTCAACTGCAAAAACCTCTGGTTTTGAGGCTTAAAAATGGTGGTTTAAAGTGTTTTTGGGTTAAGGTGATTCACCCTCCTTTATACTTCTTTGCTAAGTTTTGTACCACATTTTAAAGCTTTGAAACAACCTTGTTTTGGCCTTTAAACCACTGAATTCCAGGGGAATTTCAGTGGTAGAAAGCTTGTTTTGAGGTCCAAAATAGGAGAGGGTGGCCTCTTCTCCTTGTCTCTCTATGCAATGCCTTGGTAGCACTACAAAGTAGTATCTTTTTATGGCTTATGTTGGCTCGTTCTTAGCATGTTTTTGGCCTTATTTTAACATGTTATAACTCTATTTTGGGCTGGTTGGAGCACATCTTGTTTGCTTCTTGCACTTGTAGTGCAATCTTGTTCACTAGCCTAGTGTGCTTGATGTTGTAGCCTATTATTTTAGCATGTGTTAGCTTGACTCCAGCACATTTTTGGCTTTTATTTAGCATGCTTTAACTCTGTTTCAAGTGGTCTTGGTCACATGTGCTTCGCTTTGTATAGCTATAGTGTAACGGACCCTTACTAGCTTTGTGGTTTAAGGCTCTTGGCATGCCTTATTTGAGTTATTTGCATGATATGGCATCATTTAGCATGTGATTTCAGAGCATATTCCGCTGTCATACTCTCGCATATATCACTCTTTAAATGCTTTTGAGAGTTGTGTCTTATGCCTAGCTTGAGAGCCAACATGTGCGCATGATTTTCTTGCCTTTTAAGCTTCAATCTCAACATGTTTTTGTCCTTATTTTAACATGCTTTAACTCTGTTTTGAGTTGGTTTGGCCCTTTGAGGCTTGTGTTGCAAGGTTGTGGTACAACCCCTTTCATTAGCTCAATGCTTTATGCCTCTACCATGCATTCTACCATGCATTACACGGGTTGTTTGCATTGTTTTTTTTTAAGTCACTTAGCATGTTATTTCAGTGCTGAAATGTATGTCATTGCACTCCATTGTTTCAGTCTTTCATTCACTTTGAAAGTGGTCTTGAGCCCCTTGATGGCTTGAATATGGAATTGAGATTCGCATGCCTAATGGTTTTAATCCTCCCTTGAGGATTTCTACTAACCAACAGCATGAGATCTCTTTCATGCTCAAGGCACTTGTGGCTTAGACCACCTTTTCGATTAGAGGACTTTTTCACATTGAACTTAACCGGTTAATGGACTAATTGGTAAGCTAAAATGTGTAAACAAGAATTGGACCAAGTAAAACATGAGCAAGATAACATGTATGTTGCATTGCATGTGTTTGGATCGGACGTTAATCTAAACAAAAGAAATGTGGGATGTTTCATACTTGAAGTGATGAAACGTGTCACATTTCTTGGTCGCCAACTCCCTTGATCATGCATGATGGGGTGGAGGCACTTTGAGTCTTATGTGCGCATTCACTAAGCTTGTGCAAGCTTGGTCCTTTGGCCATCATGCATTGAGATACTTGATTGGTGGCTTGAGAACCAAGTGCCACGCTCTTTTGAGCTTGAGACATGATAAGGAGGGTGGCAGTACATACATTCCCTTGCAAATACATTGCCGTGCCTCTATTTGCTCTCTGTTGCAGCAAAAGAAGGAATTTCAGGGAAGCAGTGGCCGACCGGCCACATGTCCTAGCCGACCAGCCACCAAAGAAGCCGACCGGCCACCAGTACTGGCCGATGGCCACCAATCATAGCTGATCGACCATCAGTATATTCTTGAGATCAAACAGAAGCAATCTGGAGGTTGGCACAATTTTCAGAGGTCCAAAGATGTGCAAATAGAGGCATCTAGAGGCAAGGTGGTGGATTTTCGGGGCGATGCCAACCGAGCATGCATATCCCTCACGCTTCCCGAGGCCATTCATTTGAATTACTTAGCTAATTAGTTCATTTGCTTAGTCGTTTTGTAGTTAATTAGTTAAGTGTTTAATTAATTAATTCGGTTTGTAATTAATTAGCTTAGATTAGCTAGTTATTTAATTTCAATTGTGTCATAATTAATTAGCTAGAATAGTTAATTAGTTGGTTTGTAATAATTAGCTTAGCTTAATTATTCGGACCCTCCTTCGAGAGGACGCAATGTTGTAATAAGCGTGCATGTGCGTGTGTGTGTGCATGTCTTCCAACCCCACTTCTTTCTCCCTTTTACTTAACTGCTTTCTGATGTGTTAGTTTTAGGGCATTTTTCAATTAGCATACCTTATGCTTTGCATGTTTGCATAATTCATTTGTCTTGCATGCACCGGGCTTGGCGCATCATTCAAATTGCATCGTATTTCAATACCTATTTGAATACGTGTATCAATCGTTGCATTCATATGCCATCTTAGATAGCCGAGCCTATTTAGTTGCATTATTGCATGTGTTGCATTAGGCATCTTGTATAGTTAGGACCATGCATGATTTCTAATTAGATTTTGTTTTGGCTCGGAATACATTGTAAGTGTTTACACTTTAGCATACTTGCATGAGTGCGAGTGTTGCTATGACAGCATGCGTGCCATGAGGCTACTTGCTTAAGTGATTAACTGCTTGAATGCCTGTGGGTGGAGGCTTGATTGCCTGAATTGGAACAATTCGATAAATGTGAGTTTTAAGCCCACTTTGCGAAGTGGCAAAATCATGTTTTTAAGCCCACTTTGAGGGTGGCAAATCCGCGCTTTAGCCTACTTGCGAGTAGCACTTTCAAACCATTTTCGAAAACAAACATGAGTTGTTTTGTTCAAATTCTCGTGATCGAGTCTATACTTATATGCTGTGCGCATCACATAGTAAGATAGCTAATAATCGGAATAAGAGCACATGGTTTAAAAAATAACATATCATGTTTAGTAAAGGCCGATCTTTGATCGGGCGAGCGGGGGTGCTCATTTCAGGACCTTCCCCTCTCGTACCCAAGTTTGAGCCGATGCAACTTTGGTGATGACGAACACGTGGCCTTTGGCACGAGTCAGGGTTTTCTAAATTTTCAAAAATAAAATATTTAGGTGGCGACTCTGTAATCTGGCAAAGCAGTCCATGTTTGCGCTTTTTCATTCAAAATTGATTTACCAAAACCAATTGCCAGATTTGGACTCTTTGGTGTTTATCAGTCTCACATTGCACTTTGTGAGGTTAGATTTAGAACTGTGACAGGAGTCCAAACTATAGTAAGACCAAATTTGGGCCTTCTCCGAAAGGGGGGTGCACGAAGAAAGTCGGGTCTACAGTTTCTTTGCGACTCTGCTGGGGATTTAGAGAACTTGACTCAAAAACTCATGATATGTTGTTTTATTTACATTTATGTGTTTCTTTGCATTGCATTTGCATTGGTGCGCCTAGGACGCAGTGTTTGCCATATGTTATTCCTGAACGGTTTGCCGGAGGCCTGTTTGGAAATGCATGCCATAAGGCTGACCGGTTGCGGGCTTTGCCATGATGGGAATACAAACTTCGGATCGGGATCACCGCCGAGGCACCCTTTTTGACTAATCGACCTAGTTGCATATCGGAAGCCTTAGAGACTGTTCCAAACTAGGACAAGTTGCTCACCCGAATGTAGGATTGTTTGAAACCGCATGCGTGCGTAGTGAAACCCTAGCTCCTGACAAAATAGGACAGGGAAACCCTACCCCACCATACGGGTGTTTTGGCTCTCACTTGCTTGATATGTGCTGTTAGGGTGTGTCTCTATAGGGAATGCATGTATCAGTTTGCAAGTCCAGGTATCAGTCTGAGGACATCAGTGATTGAGGATATCAGTATTATGGCAGAAAATTTGGGGGTAGAGATCAGTGTTTGAGTACAGTTAGTCCAGCTTATGATTTTCAACTGTGTGTTGTCTCTATCTAAGCCGAGATGCTGTCTGTTTTTCTGATTTTTGTCTTTTGCTTTATTTTCTATTTTGCAAGGGAGTATTTCATCATTGCTTTCGACGAGGCAGTTACCCCCCAAGCACTCTGGACCCGAGGTAGAAGGCTTTCCTGATTTGAGGATCTAATTGACGGACAACCAGTGTTTGCTTCATTACCCCCGGTTACAAGATGGAGGGCAGTCAGGCATAGAGCATCAGTATAACAGTTGTTAGTTCAGCGGTCATTGTCTACCTCACCTGTGCGCAGTTGGGATCAGTTTTTTGTTTTTACCTCAGAGAGAGGGTATACACCTGTTCAGATAGATCAGCAGTTTACAGTCAGTATGGAGGAAATGATGCATCAATTCCACCAGACCATAGAGGCCATGCAGCGTGACGCTGCTTGCCAAGCGGAGGTTACCGCTCGACAGACAGTGGTTGTAGCTCAGCAGGCAGAACTAATTGCTAGGCTTCAACAATAGCAGCAACCACAACAAGCCGGAGCATCTGCTTCGCATCCACCCCCATTCCCATCTAGGGTTCCAACGCCCGGGGAGATAGCTAACGTCCAGGAGAATATGGACGTTCCTACAGGGCCAGTCCCACCACCAGTCCTATCACAGACTTCAAAGGCACTGGCTTACCCAGTGGACACGCCGTTCGAATTTGAGTCCGATCCAACTGCTTTGAAAGTGAGCAAGCTCGAAAAATTGTTTAAACGAGCTGAGGGAGTTAACTCAATCCCGGATATCGAGGATGGCTACATGGACTCGGCAGTGACGTTGCCGGACAGATTCAAAATGCCCCACATAGACCGTTTCGACGGCTCGGGCAATCCTATGGTTCATCTGAGGCTGTTCTCGGATATTCTACTCCCGATGGGCTTGACTAGACTCCAAAAACTATCTCTCTTCGGTCGGACCCTATCGGGTATTGCGGCCATTTGGTACGCGAAACTGGAGGACTCAGTAAAAAGGAGTTGGGAGGAGATGGCTGAGGCCTTCAGTGCCCAATATGCTTACAATACCCAAATCGAGGTCACGACTCGTGATCTCGAGGCAACCAGGCAAGAGCCGAAAGAGGGCTTTCTGACTTTGTCACTCGATGGAGGGCCAAGGCCTCCATGATGACAACTCGGCCACTCAAAAAAGATCAGATAAGAATGGTTGTGTGCAACCTACAACCCAAGCTGATACATAAAATGATCGTCTTACCCCTCCCCACCTTTGCTGACTTGCATGAGATAGGGGTACAGATTGAAGATGCTATGAAGCAAGGTCTGATTGACTAGGAAAAGAAGCAGCCTAGAAGGGCATTTGCACGTGGTTCGAATGCAGCTACAAGTAGTAGTGCAGCCACGAGAACTTCTGATGTCGGCATGGTCACCACCACGCCAAAAACAGCTACACCGTTCACCGGTGCATCTGGAACTAGTTCGCAACTAGCAAAAAACCCACCTAGGGGCCAGAGGACCTTCACCTCACTTTACATGCCCCTGTCCAAAGCCTTTGGGGTTCTAATCAGAAAGGGGCATCTGAAGCCCCTGGAACCACGCCCACTACCAAATAACCTCCCTCCAACACATAACCCAGCTAAGTATTGTGCCTTCCATCAAGCATGGGCATGATACTGATCAGTGCTTCAGATTACGTCATGAGATTCAAGATCTCATTGACAACAAGGTGATTGCGCCTCCCGAGAAGCCAAATGTCACCACAAACCCCCTTCCTCCACATAACAACCCCCCTCCTCCACCCAGACAGATAAACCTGATTCAAACCATGGCCGTCCTACGACCCTAGCATATACGTCAACCCCTCCCACTTGCCTAAGCCGGCGTTGTTCATCCTGGAATGTATAGATTTGTGCATGATGAGCACGTCATTAACCCTACCCAAGCCAGTGGTGGTGATTGTCGAAGATAAAACTGGGGTGACCTCAGAGGAGAGTGAGAATGTTGGTTCAGAACCTGAGGGATCTGTGAGCTTAACTGAGGAAGCATACAACCCGTGCGGTTATATTGTGTCAACAGATCAGGCTAAGCCAATGGTAGAGTTACCAACTGGTGTAGAGGTCAATGTGGTTCGGGAAGACGGGCCAAGTCATGGGTTGGATGATTTAGCAGAGCTTGAGGAGGACATTGCGAATCTGCAGTTCTTTGATGAGCAGGATCCGGGGGATGTGAGCATCAACTGGTTTGACCTGAATGGAGCAACAGATGCTACAGGGTGGCTCAGTGACGAGCCAGATGTTGTTGAGGAGTCTCAGCCGAAATAGGGGCAGTCTGAAACAGGAACATCTGCAGTGGCTAGAACGGTCGTCAACAGTGAGGAGAAGTTGCCGGAGAGCACCAGTACGAAGAATTTTGCTCGGGGCTTGGGCAGTGTGTGTACAGCCGACACAGAACAAGAAGCCGCACTGAAGTGGTTTGAACAAGAGAGGATCAAGAATAATGACAGGGCTAGAAAAGCCAAGGCGCTTTGCGGGGACGATGTGTTGTGAGCACGGAAACAACTACAGTGGAGCCGGACAGTTGTCTGTCGGTTGCTGAGGGCATGTGGTGGGAAGACGACGATCTGCGTCTGGCCCATACTGATGAAGACTGGGGGCAGAATCTCTCTAATGATACCTGGTACGCTGAGGAGGTGGATCATATGACTCGGAGTGGGGGGTACTTCAAGCCCCCACATTTGGACCAGCCGGAGGTGTCTGGGAAAGACAGAGAAGCTAAGAAACAGAAGGACAGACTATTAGAGGAGGAAGCTGTATTAAAGCAGCTAAAAAAGATTCAAGCAGACATCTCCATCTGGGGACTACTTATGGCCTCCAGGGTACATAGAGCCGTCCTTTCAGCCATGACAAGGCTAAGCTTTCGATCGATACAACACCCGAACAGTTGGTGGGACTGGTGTTCCCGGTGGTGCTACATCGACTCTGACCTTCACACAAAGATAACCCTGCCTAGGGCTCCGAGCATAACAAACCGTTATACATCTCTGTGGAGTGTAGGGATAAGTGGATACCGGTTGTCCTAGTTGATACGGGATCTGCTATAAATGTGTATCCGTCGTGAACGGTATATGCTATCGGGTTGAAGCCCGCAGATTTTGCACCAACAGCCCAGGTGATACGGGCTTACGACAACACCATTCGGGAGGTGATGGGGACGGTGCGAATTAAAACTCAGGTTGGCCCGGCGCAACAGGACATCGAATTTCATGTTCTGGATGTTCTAGCCACCTTCAACTTACTTCTTGGACGGCCATGGCTGCACCAAGTAAAGGCTGTCTCCTCCACTTTACACCAGATGCTGAAGTACCCCCACGGGAAGGAGGTGGCAATTGTTTTTGGGAACTCTTCAATACATCCACCGTTGGAGGTCTCTACGCCAATCTTGGAGATTATACATGGCGATGAGGATGTCTTTATGTTTGGGTTCACCTTGGTTGAGGCTCGGGTGGTACAAGATCTTCTAGCTGTTGATGAGGGGCTGTACGTCAGTGCACAATCTCTTTACCTCATGAACAAGCTTCAACATGTAACCGGGATGGGATTAGGAAGAAGTGGCCGGAAGGGCGTCGCTAAATTGGCCGAAGTGCCACACAATCCCCATACCTTTGGTATAGGTTATACACCTACCAAAGAGGATTGGGTAAGGAAAGGAAAAGAGATGGCTGGAAGAGCCAGAGCTAAACAAGCCGGGAAGCACTATGAGTTAGTGCATAGACCTATCCAAGGGACCCTGAACGGACGCTTTATTCGGAAGGGGGAAGATTTCCCATTTTGCGGCTTTCCAGAGCCGTGGATGAATTCAGAGAGGCGGCGCCTGCTAGGTTTTGAGATCTTCTTTGACTTACAATTACCAGGGGATGAAGTTGCCGAAGAGCAGACTGACCCAATAGCTGTGGCTGAGCAGTGCAACGAGGACGAGTCCAGTGGCATAGACTTTGAGTTGGGAGCAGCACTAACTTGTCTTCTCTCAGATCCTCAGATCTTACCAGAGTGCTCGAGGGATGATTTCTCAGTTTCCATGATTGGAGATAGCTCGGCTATGGGCCCTTCCTCCGGCATTCTGGATACATCCATCGCACCCTCCCTCGTCTGGCAATACGAGAAAGAATTTTTATCTAGCAGTTCTGGGTCAGGTAGTGAACCGAAATCTAATTCCACAAAATCTGTGGAGTCGGAATCAGATTCCAATTCTTCTGAGTCAGAGTCCGGTATTCCTGGGGGTGATAACCCAGATGCCGTTGTGTTGTCCAGGTCGTCATTTTCATTTTCTTTTGAGTCGGTTGTAACCGAAGAATCAGACGATCTGGAAGTTAGGGGTTGTTTGGGATGACCTAAATAAGTGCACTTTTTGTCTTTTTACGAAAAGATGTGTAGAAAAATAGAGAGGTGATGTGATGAAAAAAAGATAAAAAGATAAAAAGATGGATTATTTTGTAGTAGCCAAACTTGACCTTAATGAGAATGGTACCGCTGTAGCTTTTGAGTACTTTTCTGTGCCTTTAGTTTATTGCATTAATCAGGACTTTCAAAATTTTGATGAAAATGACGAGGAAGAAATTCCTCCGGTTTTGAAACACTTGATTGATCGAGAGCAAGAGAGGTTTGTTAAGCATTTGGTTACTAAAATCACCTCAATTAACGTTGGTACTGAGGAGGATCTGCGTCTGGTCCAGATCGGGTCCACGTTGTCTTCGGAGGAGCGTGAGCGCTTAGTCACTTTATTAAAAGATTTCAAAGATATTTTCGCGTGGTCCTACGAAGACATGCCTGGAATCGATCCTGAGATTATACAGCACCGGATCTCTCTTGACCCAGAGGCCCGACCTGTTAAGCAGAAGCTTTGAAGGATCCACCCGGATTGCGCTATGAAATCAAAGAAGAGGTCACCAAGCAGATTGATGCAGGGTTCCTGTTAGTATCTGAATACCCTACTTGGTTGGCCAATATAGTTCCGGTGCCGAAGAAGATGGCAGAATTCGGGTATGTGTGGACTTCAGAGATCTGAACAAAGCCAGTCCGAAGGACGACTTTCCTCTGCCGCATATCGAAATTGGTGGACTTCACTGCGGGCATGCGCTGCTCTCATTTATGGATGGGTTTTCGGCTACAACCAGATTTTGATGGCCCCGAAGATAGGGAGAAGACTGCTTTCACCACCCTGTGGGGAACCTACTGTTATAGGGTGATGCCGTTCGGTTTGAAGAATGCTGGGGCTACGTATCAACGGGCTGCAACCACGATTCTACATGATATGATCCACAAAGAGGTTGAGGTGTACGTGGACGACATGATTGTCAAGTCCAAGGAAAGAGAGGGCCACTACACCGCCTTGAAGAAATTTTTCCAACGGATCAGAGAGTATCGGTTGCGACTGAATCCTCAGAAATGTACTTTTGGTGTTACAGCAGGGAAAATGCTGGGGTTCTTGATCACACAAAGGGGTATCGAGGTCGATCCTTCCAAAATCAAGGCCATCTTAGAAATGCCACCACCAAGGACTGAAAAGGAGGTGCGAGGCTTTCTGGGTAAAGTGCAATTCATAAGACGGTTTATTGCAAAATTAACCTTGACTTGTGAACCACTGTTTGGTCTCCTGAAGAAAGGAAAGAAATTCCAATGGGATGACCGATGCCAAGTTGCTTTTGAGCAGATCAAGCAGTATCTACAGAACCCACCCGTGTTGTCACCGCCAGAGCCGGGGAAACCGTTGATATTGTATCTGTCAGTAACCGACACGACAATGGGCTGCATGCTTGCACAGGAGTCTGAGGACAAAGTGGAGAAGGCTATCTATTACCTGAGCAAGAAGATGCTGGAATATGAGACCCGTTACACTCCGCTTGAGAAGGCTTGTCTGGCCTTGGTATGGGCTACCAGGAAGTTGAGGCACTACCTGTTAGCTCACTCTGTAATACTGGTTTCGAGATTAGATCCCATCAAATATCTCTTCGAGAAACCAGCACTTACGGGTAGGCTAGCCCGTTGGTTGCTTCTTCTCTCCGAATTTGATTTGAAGTATATGATGCGCAAGTCTGTGAAAGGGAGAGCGGTAGCGGAGTTCCTAGCTGATCAGCCAGTGGAAGGAGATGAAGCAGTAGAGTATTTGTTCCCAGATGAGGCCATTCTGCAGGTTGAAGAAGAGGTCTGGACTATGTACTTTGATGGAGTGTCTAACTAGTACGGGTATGGGATAAGGGTGTTGCTGATAGCACCCGACAATTCTCACATACCCTTAGCTTTCAAACTCCAGTTCAAGGTATCGAACAACAAAGCAGAGTATGAGGCATGTATTGCTGGCTTAGAAGCCGCCCTGGAACTAGGGGCAAAACGGTTGGACGTCATTAGGGACTCGAACCTGGCTGTGTCTCAAGTGAAAGGAGACTGGAAGGTTAAGGAAGAAAGGATGAAAATCTATCACCAAACCCTGGACGTTCTAATTCCCAGGTTTGAGAAGTTAACCTTCACCCATCTGTTAAGAGAGCAACAGGTTCGCAGACGCCTTATCAACTCTATCTTCCATGATAGACATCCCTTTGGGAGTCCGGATGCGTCCAATCATCATTGAACAACGGTATGTGCCGGCCTACGAGCTGATTGCTGCCATAGATGAAGTACAAGATCAAAACCCCTGGTATCATGACATCTGGAACTTCTTGGAAAAGGAGGCTTATCCACCAGGGGCAAATGCCAAAGACAAGAGGGCAATACGAAGAATGGCTGCTCAGTTTATCATCTGTGGGGGTAAATTGTACAAACGGGGCCATCTTGGGATGCATAAACTGTGTGTTGATGCTGAAGAATCTAAGCGCCTGATGGAGGCCATCCATGGAGGAGAGTGCGGAGCGCACATGAGCGGGGTGATGCTAGCTCGGAAAATTCTCAGACAGGGTTACTACTGGTCAACCATGGAGGAGGATTGTATTGGCTTTGTTCGGCGATGCCACAAATGCCAGATCCATGCAAATCGCATGAACATTCCGCCGTCGAAGCTGTACAACATGACTTCGCCATGGCCATTTTCAGTCTGGGGGATTGATGTGATTGGGGCAGTTACTCCGAAGGGGTCGAACGGGCATGAGTACATCTTGGTGGCGATAGACTACTTTACAAAGTGGGTCGAGGCCCAATCCTATGCAGTGCTGAAGGCGTCGCATGTAGCTAAGTTCATCAGGAATAACATTATCTGCCGGTATGGGGTCCCGAATGAGATCATCTCGGATAATGGTTCCCACTTCAAGAAGGAAGTGATCGACTTGTTGGAGAAGTACAACGTGGCTTTTCATAAGTCATCCACATATAGGCCGCAAACCAACGGAGCAGTTGAGGCCGCCAACAAGAACATCAAACACATTCTGCAGAAGATGGTGGAAACCTACAGGGACTGGCCAGATAAGTTGCCATTTGCTCTTTGGGGCTACCGGACATCAATTCGAACTTCTACTGGGGCAACTCCGTATTCCTTGGTTTATGGGATGGAGGCTGTTCTGCCTATCGAAGTTGAGGTTCCGTCGTTGTGAGTAATGGCCGAGTGCCAGATAGCGGAGGCAGATTGGCAGCAGAGCAGGCTCGAAGAACTCATGCTATTCGATGAGAGAAGGCTGAAAGCACTGTACCACATTCAAGGTTATCAATGCAGGATTGCCAGGGCTTTCAACAAGAAAGTTAAGTCCAGGAATCTAAAAGAATGGGATTTGGTGCTCAAAGACAACCGAGCTCCCATCCACGACCCTAGGGGCAAGTTTAGACCTAATTGGACTGGTCCTTACATCATCAAGTCTATCTGGTCGAGTGGAGTTGTCATTCTGATGGATTTTGATGGCCTTGAGTTCTCCCAGCCGATCAACATGGACAAGTTGAAGAAATACTATCCCTGAGTGGCTCGCTAGGCCGAAAACCCGAAAGGGCGACCTAGGCAAAAGTTAGAGCACAAAAAATTTGAAATAAGAAAAACTGAGCTCGCAAGGTTGAAAACCCAGAAAGGGCGGCCTTGGCAAAAGTTAGAGCGCAAAAGGAGAGTGTTAATACACGAGTGAACCTGAACCGAACTACGTAAGGCTTGATTCCCATCTTCGAGATATGTAGGCAACTTCATTCTGAAGTCCAGCCACAAACACTTCCAAATCAACTGTGTCCATGTGATTGTTTTGGTCATCTTTGTCTTTCTGCATCCAAGAGTTCGGTTGTGAGCTACAGTGCAGTGCTATTCAGACAAGGGGCAACTTTCCAGTTGTTGGATCTGGGGTTGTACATCTCAGTGATAGATCTCGGGCGTGTCCAGTTGTGATCCATATCGAAAATGGTTTTGAAAAGTTTTAATAAAAGTTGATTTTGCTCAAATTAATCTTTTTACAACTTAGACCATTTTTGGACCAAACGAAAAATTTTCAGTACCCACAACCTTCAATTTCATTGATTTCATTACAGAGTTCTCCGACTCTCGATACAAATTGAAGTTGCTTTTTATTACATTCAAAAAGAAAACTTGAAAGTACAGATTAAAGCAATAAACTTGGGGCATGGTAAGTCAGGTGTTCCTGCGCCCCTCCCAGAGCTTGTGGAAGCCTTATGCCAAAGTAGGCCCAGTTTGCCTCATCTTCAAGCCAAGCAATGCATTGCCAGAAAGGGCACAACTGAAAGTGAGCGGGGCCAGAAGTTCTCTCTCCTCCATGCGTGGCATACGAGCTAATGTGAGCCTTTGATCGGATATGAAGTCGGGTATTCCACCCCTCTTCCGGGCAAGTCTGGTCGTGGCCGAACTGACGCCTGAACCGAAATGGAAAGTAAAAGACGCAGTGTGTCAGGCCAATCAGCTGAATGCCAGGCTGCCGGGACATGCTGTAGCCCATCTCCGGCAGATCAAGCCAGGGACAACGCCAAGCGATGTCAACAGCAGATCGAGTGCACATCCATTCGCACCACCATCCCTCATCTGGGGCATCAACTAGCCGTTGGCGAAAGAAATAGCCGCGTGCTGAATATGCTGGGCAAGAGTCCACTACTTTCAATTTATCCATGAGCCATATCTGGGGAGGGATGAAAAATAAGAGAGATTAAAGAATAGAGAGGTGTACGTAGAGAGAAAAAGTGAGAAAAGGGTTTTGAGAGAAAAATAGAGCCTGAGGGCCGAGTGATGTGAGAAACACATGTGAGAAGGGTGGGAAACATTACCTGTAAGAGTAGTGGACTTCCTGCGAACCTGGTTGTCTCCCGGCGATGGAAAGCATCCAAGCCCATCAAGGTTTCGGCTAATGTCATGCCAATGCAGCTCTTGTCCTCTTTCAAGCCTTGGGCGATCTCAATCAAATGAATGCTAGACCCTCCAAAGCCAGGGGCAAGTAGAAAATGAGATAACATGCACAAACAGAGGGCATGTCGCCGAAAACTTTGCCAAAGATAATCGCCGCGGTTACCGGCGTCAGAAAAGCGATGAATCAGGCTGGGAATGTCCAACTCCCCGTTGCGAATCAAAGACCGAGCGTCGTGCAAAGTAAGCCCACACGTCCGTCCTAAAGCTTGGATGTGGCCGAAACGGAACTAGGCAAGATTTCCTCGTCGCGTCGCGATTCCATCAAAGCTTGGAATTTTTCAAAAGTGGGGCACATCTCCTGAACCCCAAAGCTAAAAACATGAGTTACTGGATTCCAACACCTAGCCGCGGCATGGAGGAACGGAAAACGCAATGGGGTGCGACTCGGCGTGAATAGTGCATTTATTCTGAAACCTCAAAAATTTAACTTTTCCGAGCCATCCAAAGTCGCAATCCTATTGGAGAGTTTTTCGGTGAAGAATGGTTCCATTTGGGGAAAAAACAGAGTTGAAATGAAGAAACCCCGAAGCTGGAGTTTTTGTAGAAGATAAGGCAATAAGTGGAAGACAGGTGGCAGCATTCTGGAGGTTCCTGACACTAGTAGCCGATCAACCAGTGTTGGTGGCCGACCGGCCAATTTTTGTAGCTGACTGGCCAGGGCTAGTGGCCGATAGCCATTTCTGGTGGCCGACAGCCTCCTCTTGTGGCCGGCTGCCTCTTCTTTTGCTCCTTGAGCCATCCATGTATTGGAAATGCCAAGAACTTGTATTTTGTTCCACTATTGGTGTACTTTCTTCCATCTCTCTTTAAGAATTTTGTCAAATTGCTTATCGAGTTGTTGTTTTGCTTATCGAGTTGTTTTTGTTTTGGTCGTTCAATTGTTGTTTTGTTCATTGAGTTTTCTTACTCTTTTTGTTGTGCGTCAGTTGGTTTACTACCTGATTAAGCAATTGCCAATACAACATTCAATTTCCATCAAAATCCCATTTTTGTGTAAAATGGTGTTGTGCGATGTTATGAGATGCTCAGAATATACAATGCAACACCTTTTGAACAAAAAGTCTGTTTTCATTTCCAATCATGGTCACCTTTTTGCAATACAAGTTTTTAAAGAAAAGTAAAAACTGCCTAAGGTTGTACAATATGTTGATACTACTAGCAAAAAGAAAGCTAAGCAAAAAAAGAAAAGGAACTGAAAAAGAAGCATCTGAATCAATCCCAGCCACCTCAAGATCGAGAGGCCGTCTTCGCTCTCTTCCTGGGCATGGCCTCAGAGCTGTCACCATCAGCG
Source organism: Camellia japonica (assembly GCA_030407325.1). Taxonomy (NCBI): domain Eukaryota; kingdom Viridiplantae; phylum Streptophyta; class Magnoliopsida; order Ericales; family Theaceae; genus Camellia; species Camellia japonica. Next base: position 184,966,719 of record JAPPVO010000002.1, read on the forward strand.
CCGCCATTTGCACCTGAGCCGGGGTTGGATCCAAAACCATCTCCACTCCTTTCTTCGGAGTCGTCCCCAGCATCGTCACCACCCTGAGACGACATTGACTGTGGGCTCACCGGCTCCTCGTCCTCGTCAGACTCATCATCATTTGGGACAGACCCCCGTGAACTGCTCTTGGTATGAGTGCACCTATCCCTACCTCGGCTGTGTGTCGACGTCCCTCGTCCCTCTCTCCCTGCTGCTGGAGAAGGCGCTGAAGGTCCTGCTGCAACTCCTGCTGGGGCACCAGATGGGGTTGGCATCTGGAAAGGAATCTGAAAAGGACAGTGTGTCAGAATACATCAAATACAGTGTATCAGATACATTATATGATTGCAGTGTATGAATGTTGTGAGCAGTATATGATTGCAGTGTATGAATGCCGTGAGCAGTATATGATTGCAGTGTATGAATGCCGTGAGTAGTAAACGATTGCAGTGTATAAATGCCGTGAGCAGTAAACGATTGCAGTGTATGAAGACCATGAGCAGTATATTCGGATACAGTGTATCGATGCCGTGAGCGGTATATAAGTGCGGTGTATCAAATGCAGTATTAATAATGTAATGCATCAGATCAGTATGGAGCAGATTATAGAGGGTTTTGAAACGGAGGTTGAAAGAACTTACTGGGATCCCGTAAATGCTGAGCAAATCCATGCTCGTCTGCATCATCCCCATCACAGAAGCTGACTGCTCGAGAGCCTGCTCGGTGTACTCTATGGGTGCCTGTAAATGTGTTGAGATGATTAGTAATTCGTAATGCGTAAACTGAAATGAATTGAATATGCAGAATGTACTGTATGGTACATATCGGGGTCAGGCCTCGAACTCCGACAAGCTCGCGGCCAGTTGGGGCCAGGAGCAATGGGAATCTAATAAGTCTCTCTAGCGCGTCCCCGGCGGGTCATGGTAGTAGGCAGCTCCGGCCATCCTGCTCCCCGCCTCGCCTGGGAGCCTCTTCTGTCATGGGCCTGAGTCGCCCTGGATCCTCCCGCTCTCTCTGTTGCGGCTGGAGCTCTGTCTCTCTTACCTCTGTGAGTGCCGGTCAGAAGCGGTATGAGATATGTCTGGATGAAGGCAGTGTAATCGCTCTCAAGCCTGAAAAGGTCGGTGTCCCAACCTATCGTGAAATCGATCATCTCCTGTGGGGTGTACCTCTCTATAATCCTCATGTACGTGGGAGGCAGCATCGGAACCACTGGCTCAGGCAAACCGAGGCTTTGTCGCAGGAAGCGCTCCCCCAAGAACCACGCTCGACAGATTGGGCCCTTAAGCAAAACCCGGAATCGGGACGTCTCCCAAGCACCGGCAAACTGATCTCTGACCCCGGCAGGCATCACTGCCCACGGCTGCCAGGTGATCTGCAAATAACGAATGTACAGGTTATTAGCTGCCATTAGAGATGCAATGTTAATCTGAAGTAGAACTGAAATGACTGTAAGGTTTGAACTACCTCTGCTATGGCTACAGTATCGAAATATCGGCAGAAGAATGAGAAAGACTCTCGGGGCCTTCGCTGGCATCTCACGTCGTATCTGTGTGAATACAGGACCATGGGAGGTGTCTTAACCTCCGGCTCTGGGGCAAGCCTCGGGAAGTAGGCATATACCCATAGCTGTGGAATGTAAAAGGGTAACAGCGAGTGTATGTCGAACAAATGCAGATAAAACAGGAATCAGATGATATGCAGTGCAATGTGCAGTGTACGGAGTACAGGTAATGTAAAGCGGAAATGTAAAGTAGAAGGGAAGGACATACCTCCCAGGCCCTCCAATATCCTCCCAGCAGGTGCCCGCTCCAGCGAGAAGAGGAGCTCATGTATCCATATAATGTGGCGAGACCGGCGCCACCCCAATCATAGTGACGAACCTGGGACAGGTCCACCAAGGCAATCAGGAGGTGTTCACCGGGTCGGCGAAGAGAGTAGTGCCAAATAAGAACATGAGGAACCCCTAGGCGTAGCACTCGGTCTCCTCGCGGGTCGTCGGTGTCTCCCCTCTGAAGTAGTCCCTGAACCATGAATACCACACCATCCCTGGTCAGGAGAGGGGTGAGCGAGTCCCCAGCAAGTAAATCTGAGCAGCATCCCACTCGCCCATGTTTGTATCATAAGGGATCGGATGACCCCCTACCCCTATGCTGGTGAGCATAGAGAAGTCAAAGGGAGTCATCGTCATCTCCCCTGCTGTAGAGAAATGGAAGGAGTCGGTGGTATCCCACCACCTCTCTACTAAAGTGCCTAGAAGAGGCCGGCTGGCAGTGAGACATGACAGTCCCATGCAGAATGCGCCGAAACCAGCCTTGTCGACTATGTGACGGACGGCATCAGGCAGCTCCATGTACCAGTCCTGTGCGACAATGGTCCCGTAGCCTCGGAAAGCGTGTGAATCTCCCTATAAGTAGGATAAACAGATACAAGGCGGTGTCAGACTTTGATACAGTGTGTGAATGTGTTCAAAACAAACAGAGAATACAGTGTTCAAGTGTGATTGGTTTGAATAGTTGAAGAGTAATATGAATGCGATCTACATTGCGAAAAGTAAAGAGGAAGTGTATACCTCAGAGGCACTGTGGGATAAGTGTGACTTCGGCTCGCGTAGCAGGAGGTCCTCCGGTGCACCTCGCGTGAATCTCCTAAAGTGATGCATGCCGTCAGGAGGCAACACGTGTACCTCAGGGTCATACGTCGCCGGATCGAACGGTCAAATGCCTGGCGGCAAAGGCTCAAACTCGGGATCCATCTCCATCCCGGGAGGAGCTCCGCCATGTGGGATGTCATCCGCCATCTCAAGAGGGATGGGAAAATGGCCGAAAATGTGAAAAATGGACGGGAATGCCAAAAGTCAACAAAAAGTCAACTCCGAGGGCTGAAAAATGGAAGAAAATGTCAAGGCTTGGAAGAGGGCACGAAAATCAAGGGTAACTCGAGGGAAACAAACCCCAAGTGAGGGAAATCAAGAAAGAGGCACCGAAAACACTTTTCAATCGGTTCAAAATGTTGAGAACAACGAGGGTTTTACAAATTGAAAGTTTTGGGAGGTTTGAAAACGTGTGTAAAGCGTGGATCGGAAGGGGGAAATAATCTAGAACAAGAGGAGAAGTGTTTTTCGGGTTTGAGGAAGTAAAGAAAAAGGGTTTAGAGCCCTATACTTAAAGACCTGTGGCAAAATGGCAAAATTGCCCCGAATCTGCCATTCATGGCCGACCGGCCAAATTGTTGGCCGATGGACTTGTTTGGTTGCCGATGGGTGGCCGATGGCTCCCTATGGCGGCCGATGGACCTCCAATGCTCTTCTTTGGAATTGTTTTGATGACTTGTGCCCTCATCTCCCAAGAAAGTTCAAGAAAATACACTTTTGAGCTCAAGCGGTCTTTGTGGAAGCTCCGAACTGTGTTTCTAGTGCGTGGCACTCAATACGAACAAAGTGTATCCTTTTTCGTATCCTTTTGTATACTACAAGATCGATGAATCGCCTTTGAATATGTTGCGTTAGCGTATTTTGTCATGTACGCAAGACTTGCGTTGTTAAGCACCTTTTCACTCTTGCATTGAATATGCACTCTATGTTTGTATAGAATATGCATGCTGCATTGTGTTGCATTGTACATGCTTTTTCAACTTGCATAGAAGTTGTCCATACCTGTTGCATAGAATGTGCATTGTAAGTTGTATAGAGTGTGCATTTGTCTCTCTCGCATAAGATATGCACTTCTTACGTTTGCATAGAATGTGCACTTCTCGCATTCGCATGGAACATGCATTTGGTGTCTAGCATAGAGCATGCTGATTGATCTTGCATTGAATATACATTTGTATTGCATTGTACTTGTCGAAGTTTCTTCCTTGTGCAGGCACGATATTGTATGTACGGTTCATTCAGAGGAACTCCAGGTAAGATCATTCCTGTCCTTTGAACACCTTGCTTTGGTTAGAAACATTCAGGCACGCCCGGTGTTTACACCACACCTTGTTTTGGTTAGAAACATTAGAACGTGCTCCGATGTTTATACCACCCTTTGGTGTGTGCACTACTCCCTTTTCCTCTCTCGCGTGTGATACGCTGAGAGGTGTTTCCCTTCCCTCTCTCGTGTGTGATACGCTGAGAGGTGTTTCCCTTCCCTCTCTCGCGTGTGATACATTGAGAGGTGCTTCCCTTCCCTCTCTCGCGTGTGATATGTTGAGAGGTGTTTCCCTTCCCTCTCTCGCGTGTGATACACTGAGAGGTGTTTCCCGTCCCTCTCTCGCATGTGATACGCTGAGAGGTGCTTCGCTTCCCTCTCTCATGTGTGATACGCTGAGAGGTGTTTCCCTTCCCTCTCTCGCGTGTGATACGCCGAGAGGTGCTTCTCTTCCCTCTCTCGCGTGTGATACGCTGAGAGGTGTTTCCCTTCCCTCTCTCGCGTGTGATACGCTAAGAGGTGTTTCGTTTAAGACTTCGGGTATTTTTGATAGTCGCTTTTAGCCTTTCCTGCGTGAGGCGCAGTGAAGATTGCATGATTTTCTTACATCCTTTCTGTGTGAAATGCGATTCGACTTATGATTCTCGCGCGTGGCGTGTTTATTTACGTACTTCTTCTCATAAGTAAGATTGTTGTATTTGTTAGTTTGCTTAAAATGTTGTATTTTCTTTGCATAATTCTTGCATTTAAATGCTTCATTACAGCTCTCTTTGCATGATCATAAGTTATGCTCTTGCATCTTACATGTCATTTGCATTTTGCCCCGGCCTGCGGGCACATCCATGTATTATTATCTTGTTTGTTTGTCCAAGTCTTCAGCCTTGTCAAAAATGGGTCGCCTCTGGGCTTTGACATTCACTCCCGTCATTTCATGACTTCCGAGTTCTGTCAAAGAGGGGCAACTGTAGACACCCCATTTTTGACCGTCCTCAAGACTTGGACGTCATCGTTTGAACACTCGATGATCATCCATGTTCGTGTTCGTTTTGAGTTCCTGAAGTCTCGGCTAAGCGCCTTGCCTTGGAGCCTCTCAACTTGTCTGTTTTGTGCTTGGTTGTGGACCAAGGGCTTGTAGCTTTGCTTCTGGGGGAAGAGGGTGGCCTCTCGGCCAGCCCTACAACCCATCGGCTAGGGCTTGTTTCCATCGGCCATCAGTGGTGGCCGGTCGGCTACACTGATGGCCGGTCAGCCTCATTAATGGCCGGTCGGCCACTGATAATGGCCGACGGCCATTTTTCTGCTTTTTTAGATATTTTGTGTGCCAGCTGTTAAACATTGAAGCCATCCTCCATACACGTGTATGGAGGGATGAAGCAAGCTTTTTGCTTGCTTTTTCTATATAAGGGGAGGTGCCTCCCCCTATTTGAGGGTTCTGAAAATTTAGAAGCAAATTTTCACTCTCTCTAGAACTCTCTCTCTCTCTCTCTATATATATATATATATATATATTGCTTGAAAGTGAGTGCTCTTTGCATTTTTGGCACACAACCTCTTAGCCAAACACCACCACCTTGTTGCTGAGGTGCTTGAAGGTCTTGTTTGGGCTCAAAAAGCTGGTTCTAGCTCAGAGTTGTAGTCCTTTGCTACTGTGCTTCATGGGTAAGGCATTTACCCCCTTTGAGCTTGTTTTTGTACATTGGATTGGCCACCTTTGCATGTTGTTTTGGCCAAGTTGTCAACTGCAAAAACCTCTATTTTTGAGGCTTAAAAATGGTGGTTTAAAGTGTTTTTGGAGTTAAGGGTGATTCACCCTCCTTTATAGCTTCTTTGCGAAGTTTTGTACCACATTTTAAAGCTTTTGAAACAACCTTGTTTTGGCCTTTAAACCACTGAAATTCCAGGGGAATTTCAGTGGTAGAAAGCTTGTTTTGAGGTCCAAAATGGGAGTGGGTGGCCTCCCTTCATTGTCTCTCTATGCCATGCCTTGGTAGCACTACAAAGTAGTATCTTTTTATGGCTTATGTTGGCTTGTTCTTAGCATGTTTTTGGCCTTATTTTAACATGTTATAACTCTGTTTTGGGCTGGTTGGAGCACATCTTGTTTGCTTCTTGCACTTGTAGTGCAATCTTGTTCACTAGCCTAGTGTGCTTGATGTTGTAGCCTATTTTTTAGCATGTGTTAGCTTGACTCCAGCACGTTTTTGGCTTTTATTTAGCATGCTTTAACTCTGTTTCAAGTGGTCTTGGTCACATATGCTTCGCTTTGTATAGCTATAGTGTAACCGGCCCTTACTAGCTTTGTGGTTTAAGGCTCTTGGCATGCCTTATTTCAGTTATTTGCATGATATGGCATCATTTAGCATGTGATTTCAGAGCATATTCCCCTGTCATACTCTCGCATATATCACTCTTTAAATGCTTTTGAGATTTGTGTCTTATGCCTAGCTTGCGAGCCAACATGTGCGCATGATTTTTCATGTTTTTTGGCCTTATTTTAACATGCTTTAACTCTGTTTTGAGTTGGTTTGGCCCTTGAGGCTGTGTTGCAAGGTTGGTTAACCCCTTTCATTAGCTCAATGCTTTATGCCTCTACCATGCATTCTACCATGCATTACACGGGTTGTTTGCATTGTTTTTTTCAAGTCACTTAGCATGTTATTTTAGTGCTGAAATGTATGTCATTGCACTCCATTGTTTCAGTCTTTCATTCACTTTGAAAGTGGTCTTGAGCCCCTTGATGGCTTGAATATGGAATTGAGATTCGCATGCCTAATGGTTTTAATCCTCCCTTGAGGATTTCTACTAACCAACAGCATGAGATCTCTTTCATGCTCAAGGCACTTGTGGCTTAGACCACCTTTCCGATTAGAGGACTTTTTCACATTGAACTTAACCGGTTAATGGACTAATTGGTAAGCTAAAATGTGTAAACAAGAATTGGACCAAGTAAAACATAAACAAGATAACATGTATGTTGCATTGCATGTGTTTGGATCGGACGTTAATCCAAACAAAAGAAATGTGGGATGTTTCATACTTGAAGTGATGAAACGTGTCACATTTCTTGGTCGCCAACTTCCTTGATCATGCATGATGGGGTAGAGGCACTTTGAGTCTTATGTGCGTATTCACTAAGCTTGTGCAAGCTTGGTCCTTTGGCTATCATGCATTGAGATGCTTGATTGGTGGCTTGAGAACCAAGTGCCACGCTCCTTTGAGCTTGAGACATGATAAGGAGGGTGGCAGTACATACATGCCCTTGCAAATACATTGCCGTGCCTCTGTTTGCTCTCTGTTGCAGCAAAAGAAGGAATTTCAGCGAAGCAGTGGCCGACCGGCCACATGTCCTAGCCGACCGGCCACCAAAGAAGCCAACCGACCACCAGTACTGGCCGATGGCCACCAATCATGGCTGATCGACCATCAGTATATTCTTCAGATCAAACAGAAGCAATCTGGACGTTGGCACAATTTTCAGAGGTCCAAAGATGTGCAAATAGAGGCATCTAGAGGCAAGGTGGTGGATTTTCGGGGCGAGGCCAACCGAGCATGCATATCCCTCACGCTTCACGAGGCCGTTCATTTGAATTGCTTAGCTAATTAGTTCATTTGCTTAGTCATTTTGTAGTTAATTAGTTAAGTGTTTAATTAATTAATTCGGTTTGTAATTAATTAGCTTAGATTAGCTAGTTATTTAATCTCAATTGTGTTATAATTAATTAGCTAGAATAGTTAATTAGTTGGTTTGTAATAATTAGCTTAACGTTGTTTAGCTGAGCTTAATTATTCGGACCTTCCTTCGAGAGGGCGCAATGTTGTAATAAGCGTGTGTGTGCGTGTGTGTGTGAATGTCTTCCAACCCCACTTCTTTCTCCCTTTTACTTAACCACTTTCGATGGTTAGTTTTAGGGCATTTTTCAATTAGCATACCTTATGCTTTGCATGTTTGCATAATTCATTTGTCTTGCATGCACCAGGCTCGGCGCATCATTCAAATTGCATCGTATTTCAATACCTATTTGAATACGTGTATCAATCGTTGCATTCATATGCCATCTTAGATAGCCGAGCCTATTTAGTTGCATTATTGCATGTGTTGCATTAGGCATCTTGTATAGTTAGGACCATGCATGATTTCTAATTAGCTTTTGTTTTGGCTCGGAGTACATTGTAAGTGTTTACGCTTTAGCATACTTGCATGAGTGCGAGTGTTGCCATGATAGCATGCGTGCCATGAGGCTACTTGCTTAAGTGATTAACTGCTTGAATGCTTGTGGGTGGAGGCTTGATTGCCTGAATTGGAACAATTCGATAAATGTGAGTTTTAAGCCCACTTTGCGAAGTGGCAAAATCATGTTTTCAAGCCCACTTTGAGGGTGGCAAATCCGCGCTTTAGCCTACTTGCGAGTAGCACTTTTAAACTATTTTCGAAAACAAACATGAGTTGTTTTGTTCAAATTCTCATGATCGAGTCTATACTTATATGTTGTGCGCATCACATAGTAAGATAGCTAATAATCGGAATAAGAACACATGGTTTAAAAAACAACATATCATGTTTAGTAGAGGCCGATCTTTGATCGGGCGAGCGGGGGTGCTCATTTCAGGACCTTCCCCTCTCGTACCCAAGTTCCGGAGCCGAGGCAACTTTGGTGATGACGGACACGTGGCCTTCGGCACGAGTCAGTGTTTCCTAAATTTTCCAAAAATAAAATATTTAGGTGGCAACTCTGTAATCTGGCAAAGCAGTCCATGTTTGGCGCTTTTTCATTCAAAATTGATTTTCCAAAACCAATTGCCAGATTTGGACTCTTTGGTGTTTATCAGTCTCACATTGCACTTTGTGAGATTAGATTCAGAACCGTGACAGGAGTCCGAACTGTAGTAAGACCAAATTCGCGCCTTCTCCGAAAGGGGGGCGCTCGAAGAAAGTCGGGTCTACACTTATCTTGCACAATTTTAGTTTCAACTTTTATTTACTCATTTTAGATTACCAGCCATTCTTTAACCAATTAAGTCCATTGGTGAGTAAGTCCTCTAAAAGAGAAGGAAGTGTCAAACAAGGGGTAGTTTAAGGCAAGAGAAAAGTGTCATGCCGTTGATAATGAACCCTCAAAAGAGGATTAAACCATCATGCATGGACCTCAATCTCAAGCTTAAAGAACCCTAAGGTTGAAACAACCCTTAAAGCAAATGAAAAGTGAAGAAATGAGGGAGGTTGCAGAGATTTAATAAGTGCTGAAAATAGGTGAGAAAAGCACTAAAACATGGAATCAACTCAAACAAGTGATGTCTAAAGGCCTAAAACATCAAGCTTGTGAGGACACTTATACTAGAAGTATGCAAAACAAGACTCAAATGCACTAAACAGCCAAAACAGACGCAAAACAGTCCTAAATAGAGCCTAAAACATGCTGGAATAAAGCTACAAATGGCTAGAAAAATAAGCTAACACATAGAGCTAACTAAGCTAGCAAACAAGACACAATGAGGGGAGGTTAACCCCTCCAAATTTGGACTTCAAAACATGATTTTCACCACTGAAAATGCTTTGAAATTCAGTGTTTAAAGGCCCAAAAAAAGATAGTTTGAAAGTGCGAAACAAAGGTGGAAAGGCCTTACAAACAAGGAATAAAGAAGGGTGAACCACCCCCTAACCTTAAATGGTCTAAAACCACCAATTTCAGCCCACAAAATAGAGTTTTTACAGTCCAAAATCAGCTCAAAAACAATACAAAAAAGTGCTGGAATGAAGACAAAAGTAGCTAAAATAACAAGCTAAAATATTGAGCAATTAAGCTAGGAAACAAGCACAAGGAAGGGAGGCTAACCCCCTTCATTTTTGGGACTTCAAAACATGATTTTTAGCCTCTAGAAAACTCTAAAAAACAGTGGTAAAAATCTCAAAAAAAGTTGACGAAGAGATGGGAAACACAAGTGGAAAGGCTTAGAGAACAAGGTTCAAAGCTGGGTGATTAACCCCTCTACCTTTAATAGCCTTAAACCACAAGCTTCAGCCCAAAAAAACAGTTGAAAAACACTTCAAAATCAGCAAGAAAAGATAGAAAAGAAGTAATGCAAAGATGCTCAAAATTATACCTCTTGAAGAGGAACAACACTTTTGTTCACAAACCACAAGTCTTTCACTCCCAAAGGCTGAAATTTGGACTCAAGAATCTCAACAGGGAGAGCTCCAATATTGGTTTAGGAAGTGTAAAGAGAGGGTGTATAGGTTACAAGATAGAGATAAAGAGAGAATTCCAAGTTTTGGAACTTTTGGAAATTTTTGTAACCTTAAACCACAAGGGAAGGCCTGGTATATATAGAAAAACAGCCTCTCAGGTCGAAAATATCAAGCCTGGAACAGCTGGAGCTTTTGGGGGATAGTTGGCACAAAATATCTAGGTTTTTCATCCGTGGCCGGTAGGCCAGAAGTGTGGCTTGCCGTCCACCAATGGTGGCTTGCCGTCCACCAGTGATGGCCTGTCGGCTACAAAAAATCTACTTCCAGGCCCGACTTCAAACAGGCATCTCTCCTTTATCCGGACTTGAATTTAGGTCATTATTGAGTCTAAATTGAAGCCCCGAAAGTCTAATTTCCAACGAAGGTGTCCTCACATCTAAATTCTAATTTTGAAAAGAGATATGCCTATTTTAGTGAAGGTTGCTCAGTTCTCTCTTAACTGGATTGATGCCTAACTTCAAACGGTCATACCTCCCTCATCCGGACTCAACTTTAGGAGATTTTTTGAGTCTAAATGAAGCACCAGAAGTCCACTTTCTAATGGTGGTGGCCTCATAACTAAAGTCTAAGTGTACAAAAGGATAAGCCTGATTTAGTGAAGGCTGCCCAGTTTTCTCTTAACGGTTCCATGCTCAACCATTTCCCTAACTAGTTTTCTTCCCTCTCTTCCAATTTTCTTCAACTCCAAACCTCTAAATAAGATGTTTTAAAGATTTTTCAAAGAGTTCACCTCCCTTTCATTTATTTCCACTTTGTCCTTGCTTGGTTTATCGAAAAGTACAACATTTAACGAAATGCGAGCCTCGGAACATCGTAGAAACATTTTTAAAAATATTTTGAAAGAGAGTATTTTAAGGTCTAAAATAGTTTTGGTCAAAATAATTTTGGTCCAAAATGGGGTGTAAGGTTGTGATTTGGAAGCTCTTCTTGCTAAAGAAAAATCGAACGTTTGTACAGCGTAACTTTCATCATCGAGTGATCAACCTGAGGCGCCTAAGTCTTAAGGGCGGTCAAAAATGGGGTGTCTACAATTTGCCATCTACTATTCCTGGATGTTTGCAGGAGGCTTGCCTAAAAGCTTGCCAGAAGGCTGACCGGTCATGGGCTCGCCATGTTGGAAACACAACCCTTGGATCTAGATTACCACTGTACCTTTTGATCCTCCTTTCACTTCTGTGTTAGGTGTGAGAGGTATATTAGGTAGTTTGTGCTGAGAGGTACCCTTTTGACCAATCGACCTAACTGCATATAGTCAGCCTTAGTGACATTTCAAACATAGGACATGATGCCCTCCTATTTACTAGGCTATTATGATACCATTTGTTTGAATAGTAAAGATGTAGATCACTCTAAAAGCTAGGATAGGGAAACTCTAACCTTTTATAGGGGTGTTTTGAGTGCTTTTGTGCAAAATGTGAAATCTTTGGCAATGCATGATGTAACCCTTGGAGAGTCTTACTCTTGAGGAGGTTCCTTTCAAACCTTGAGGGTCATATTAAAATCAGAACTTGGGTCAAAATCCAGGGGTTTGTGTTTGATATGGTGGAAACATACCAGAACCAGAACCAGAACTAGGGCCAAAAGTTGTATCTTGCTTTGTTTTAACTAGCATACCCGATATCCTGATCTGATGGGACATTTGTTTTAAATGCTAGGTTTGTCTGAGCCAAAGAAAAAGTAGTACCCAACTCAGCAAAGGCCCAACCCAATCTATCCCGGAAAGCCTTAATCCATCATAGTCCATCCAATCCCAAAAAAACCCACTTAGCAAAGGTCCAGTCCTTCTGATCCCCAAAGGCCAACTCAGAAAAGATCCTTCCAATGCCAAAGGACCCATTCCAAAAAGCCCAATCCAGTGAAACCTGTCTAGACTAATCCAGTTCAGATATATCAAGTATAAACCGGGTCGAAATCCTTGTTAGTCAGCTCTCAGCTTACACCCATCCATTTTTCCAATTACCAACTTAGCAGACCCAAGATGGCTCAGAGTCCAAAATAAGTTATGGCCATGATAACGGCCCTAAACCAAAGGATTGCCATGCAGGATGAGACCATTGCTAAAATGCAACGCCCATTTGGGGCATCTACCACACATCCAATCCCGAGCCCCCAGTCAAACTTTGACCCACCTCCGCTAGCTAAAGATTTGCAAGGACCAGATCCTTGAGAAGGCTTGGCTCAAGCTCAAGTTTTCAAACCCTTGGTGCAACCTAATGAAGGGCTTTTTTCCCTTGATAGTAATGAGCTTGACCCGACCTTGTTAAAAATTGCTAACCTTGAGAAGTAATTCAAAAAGGCATAGAGAATTAGCTCCATTCCTGACATCGAGGATGAGTACACCGACGCTGCCATAAGACTTTATGGAGAAGTGGTTTAGAAATACTCTTTCGATCCTGGGGGACGCTAGTGATCCTTTTCTAGTCACCTGAAAAGGAATAAAAACTCCGATCGGGGGTGCCGGAATTAGCACTCCGACGGGCAAGTCAATCTCTAATCCCTAAATTGCTTATATTTTAAGTAAAGTGTAATAGTTCTCACCTGCCTTTCTCTGATGGGTAATCCCGTATTTATAGTATTTTCTTTGGGCCTTTGGGCTGGGCCCATCCTTGTTCCGTCGCATGTACCTCTACTCAGCGTATGTTCTACTGGCTGGGATACTGATTATTTTATTCGGCTCCTTGATTGGCTGGGGTATATGCCGAATAGAGGTTACGTTTCGGACCGGACACGCTCATCCGTCCCTATGGATCTAATAATTTTCGGCTTCCACAATTGCCCCCTGTAGACGTCCCCGAACACCCCGGGAGGGAATCCCGTTTCATTCATTGGGCTCACTACAGCTCGGACTCAAATTGTCACGGTTCTTAATCTGAACCAAAGAGTCCAAATCTGACAAATCGTTTTGAAAAACAAATTTTATGTAAAGAAGTGCCAAACATGGACTGCTTTGCCAGATACAGAGTCGCCACCTAAATATTTTATTTTGGGAAATTTAGGAAACCCTGACTCGTTTGCCTAAGGCCACGTGTCCGTTATCACCAAAGTTGCCTCGGCTCGGGAACTTAGGTGCGATTGGGGAAGGTCAGCTATGAGCACCCCCACTCGCCCGATCAAAGATCAACCTCTACTAACCATGATATCGAGTTTTGAAAACATTATGTGTTCTTATTCCGATTAATTAGCTAATCTTACTATGTGATGCGCACAACACAAAAGTATAGACTAGATCGCCTTATTTGGAATAAAGCATTGCATATCCGCTCGTTTGAAAGATGGTTTGAAATTTGCTACTCGCAAGTAGGCTAAAACACGGATTTCAACGAGTTGTTCCAACTCAAACAATCCAACCTTCACCCACAGGCATTCAGGCAGTTATATCATTTAAGCACATAGCCTCATTGTAAAGCATGCTGACATGGCAACACTCACACGCATGCAAGGATGCTAAAGCATAAAAGCTTACCGAGTACTCCGAGCCAAAACAGAAACTAGTTAGTAATCATATGCATGATCCTAGTTCATTTTGAAGTGGCTAATGCAACACATGCAAGATGCAACTACTATAGGCTTGGTTATTCTAAGATGGCATATGATGATGCTACAGTTAACACGTATTCAACTTAGAATTGAAATACAAAATGCAGTTAGTATGATGCGTCGAGCCCGGTGCGTGCATTACGAATGAATGTATGCAAACATGCTATCATAAGTATGCTAATCAAAACATGCCCTAAACTAACCATCGAAAGCTAGTAAATAAAAGGGAAGAAAGACGTGGGGTTCGGAGACATACACACACTCACGCACACTTATTACACAGTTGCCCTCGCTCGGAGGGTCCGAATAAATAATACAGATTTAACTAATTAACTAGCTGATTAACTAATTAATTAATTACAAAACTTCTAATTAATCAACAAATTAATTACAAAAGGAAGGTGGCCGCAGCCCCACCTCGGAATGCGTGAATGATGTATGCTCGATCCGCCTTGCCTGAAAACCCAGTACCATGCCACTGTTGCCTCTGTTTACACTGCCTTGCTCCTCTGAAAATTTTGAAAGTTTCCAAAACTACTTTGAACTTCCTTTTGAGTGTTTTGGAAGGCCACCGGCCAAAGGAACAATTCACCGACCATGAGAACAATGTTATCGGCCAAAAGTTTGACCATCGGCTGGGCATTGATGGTCGGTTGGCACTTCAAGTAGCCGGCCGGCTATATCTTCCTGCAGAATCCTGCAGTTGCCTTGAAGAACACTTCAAGAACAGCAAGTGCAACCCCCTTCTTCTGATCAAAACCAGCTCAAAACTTGAAAAACAAACCCTCAACACCTCTAAAGTCAAAATATGGTGTAATACTATGTGTTCTAGTGCAAAACTAAGAACAAACTACACTTTTAGGCCCTCAAACACACACAAATCAAGAGAGAGAGGGAGATATAGAGAGAGAGGGTGATATATATCAGAGATATATGTAATTAGGTCTGGTTTTGCTGAACCCCTTCAAAGGAGGAGGGAGGCCTCCTTATATAGACAAGGCAAAGTGTTAAGCTTCTTAGAGAAGCTAACAAAAGGGTCAAGGCTTCTAAGGGAAGCTAAGGCAAAGGGGCTAAGGCTTCCTGAGGAAGCTGGGATAGGGGTGCAAGCTTCTTGAGGAAGCTAAGACAAAGGTCCAAGCTTCCTCAAGAAGCTAGACCAAAAGGGTGCAAAAGGGGCAAGTTCCTCTATACAGCTGTATAGAGGACAAGTCCGTGCACTCCAGCTGGCACAGCTAGCATGCACTATGCCTGAAAGAGGCAAAAAGGTGGTATCGGCCAGAAAAGGAGTCCATCAGCCAAATAAATGGTCGGCCGACCACACAAAGAGCCGACCGGCCATCACTAATGGCCGGTGGAAAGAAAACAAGGCCGGTGGCCCTAAGCCATGGCCGGTGGGTTTAAGGGATGGCTGACAAGCCACCTCCTACCCTCAGGAGCACAAAACACAAGCCCTTGGTGCAAAACCAAGCACATAACAGGCAAGTTAAGAGATCCTGAGGCAAGGCGCGTAGACGAGACCTCCGAGAACTCAAAACGAACACAAACATGGATGATCACTGAGTGTTCAAACAGTGACGTCCAAGTCTTGAGGACGGTCAAAAATGGGGTGTCTACACCCCCCAAACACCCTACTAGCATCAGTTAGTTGGCGTGTTTGGCTTTTAGCCTGGGAAATCGAAAATTCGGCAGTTAACCCTCTTCCCAATGCGTGTCAGAATGCGCACACGCTTCTTAGTCATTGTAACGCTTTCCCACCCCTTCGTACACTGCTTCCATTTAATATGATTTGAAATTGTCTCTTCGAGTGTATGTCCTGAATGTTCAAAAGATATCTTGCTCGCCCTCTAGTGCAACTCTATCTCTTCGCGGCTTCTACAACTCCTTGTTTCTCGCTTCTCCCTTTATCTCCTGTAAGTCTTCTTCTCCTTCATTTTTGATCCCGCTTCCTTATTTGCTTTTAACTTTCCGTAATCCTTGGGTTTGGCTTAAAAAGAATGGCAAAACATCTGAAAGAGCTCCTTTCAGAGGATCGAATCTCCGGCTTTTGACGCCATTTCTCCATCCCTGATGACGTCCATCTGTCACTTTTGGCAGACAGCATCACCGATATGCAGAGGGAAGATGAGAGCACAATCGTCTTTCCTCTCCTATCAATTGCTGAGGGCGGAGTCCGCTTTCCTCTTCACCCACTTTTGAGGGCCGTTCTTAGATACTGGGGTCTAATCCCTTCCCAGCCCAACGTCAATTTCTTTCGCATCATAATGGGGATCGTAGAACTAAATCGTCGTCTTAGGACCAATTTAGGTATTCCTGCCATTCGGCACTGTTACGCCCTAGCCAAATCTACTGGCCGGCTAGGGCGCTACTTTCTTAGAGCTAAGGATACTGATCATCACTTAGTGACTATGCTCGCCAGCTCTGGCAAGCGTGTCGACGACGTGATGGTCGTTGTCCGTGGCAACTGGGAGTTCGGCGAAGGCGAAGATCGCCTAGACCCGGTGCCGAGGAAAAAAGGCGAACCAGGTGGCCGATTAGATCACTTTGCTTTTCATATTTGCATGTATATGTATTCGGCACTATGTTCATCTTATCGTTTTGTTTGTGCAGGCATCGATTTGAAGAGAGTGTTGGTTTCAGACGACGGCGTCGTGCTCGCAGAAATCAAAACCGCACTACTGTTCGTCGGCCGTCCGAACCTTCAAAACCAAGGGAGGGCAGCCCACATTCTCCTACGGTACGAGCCGACTTACACAATGTTCTCGGCGGCAGACAACATTCCGATCGCGCGAGGCGACAATCAACTTGCTGCCCTCATCTTTCCCAGCTTCAAAAACTTGAGGCAGATCGGTTTAGAGTCATCTGATTCTGAACACGCGAAAGAACAGGTGGCCAAACCAATCGCGAGGATTCGGACCGTTGGCCGCGGAAGTTGACGAAGCGATTAATTCGGCCTTTGAGAAGCCGGATTGAACTTTTCTGACCCTCCGTCTACATCAGGCCAAGGGACCTTCGAAGATATTTTTTCGAACTTGGGAGACCTTCCCGGTGATTACTCTGAAGATATGGCTGGGGAAAATCTTACGCAGATGGCACGGAAGAGGAACGCCGAACGCATGGCGCCCGAAAAAAGGCCGAGGCCATCCGTTCGGACTTGTCCCGACTGAATCTGTTCAACCTACTGTTCTGCAACATACTGTTATAGGGAATCGGCTCAGGTTTGTCGCCGAGACGGAAAAGGATGTCGAGCGCCCGGTTACAGAAGAGCGGCCGATTTTAGAGGAACGAGGTGAAAAAAGAAGCGCCGAGGACAAGGACGGCTCCGAAGAGGGCCCTGTTGATAAGCGGCCACGCTTAGAGGAGTCGGCTGTGGTTGCTCCTTTCATCATTGAACCAAAGATAAAAAACATGCCGATCTCCTCTGAAGCATCGACTTTGAAAGATCCAGCTGTGGCATTGAGCTTGGCCACTGCAGTCTCCTTGCCGGTTGACAAGGTGACCTTTCGTGCCGAGCCGGACTCGGCAACGGTAGCATTAGCTGCTCAGTCGGCCCTTCTGGTACGTGTTTATCCTTGGAATGTGATGATCTTTTGGTTTGCATTCGATGTTTCTTGGAATATGACGATCTTTTGTTTTGCAGACAGTTGGAAGGATCGCCGAATTAGGCCGACGCCATCGTGACGCTGTCGAAAGGATTGGCCGTTTGCAATCGGAAGTCGATTGCCAAAGGAGCAGGGTGGAGTTTGAGGCAATGAGAGCCGTAATGGAAAGTGCACGGGCGGAGGCTGAGAAGGAAAGGGCCAGGACTGCTGATCAACTCAGGTCTGACGCCGAGGAGAGGGCAAACGCGAGCGAGGAATCGCTCAAGTTAGCCAAGGAGGCGCTTGCGAAACTGGAGGCCGAGTTGGAAGGGTTGAAGCAGGCCAAGGAAAAAGCCGAATCTGAGGCTTCCGCGGCGTTCGAGGCTGGGAAGAGCGCCGCTTTTAATGACTACGTAGAAGAAGTCCCCAAATTTGAGAATCGGGGATTCAGACACGGCTGGCTCAAAGCCCTTGCTGCCGCTGGAGTTACATTGGCCATGCCAATTCCATACGAGCAAGTCGATGTTGAGCCACTTGAGTCTGATCCTAAGACTTGATTTGGGTGATATTCTAGTTTTGTTAGGCTTTACTCAATTTCAATGTATGTTTTTTGTTAGTTGACTTTCATCTTTTTTTGGATTTTCATATGTAAAATGTCCGCTGCTAGCGCCCAATTTATGAATGAAAATTTTATATGCTCTCAAATTATTTCTCGTATTGTTTGCTGTATGAGTATATAGTTAGGAGAATCAGCAGTTACAACAAAATGTCAAGATTACGTGAGACGGCAGACTTAACAGCCGATTAAAATTAGGGATCTGATTTAATCATAAACCAAATGAATTCATGACTACTATACAGATAAATCGATTCGTGGAACAGCTGGGGCACTCAAGCCGTCTAGATTGATGAATCTGCCCTTGCCCGAGTTAGTTCATGAACGTTGAACGCCGAATAACACGTTACTTGTGAATCTTGTACTGAAGAATCGATTCGTGGAACGGCTGGGGCACTCAAGCCGTCTAGATTGATGAATCTGCCCTTGCCCCAGCTGGTTCATGAACGTAGAACGCCGAATAACACGTTACTTATGAATCTTGTACTGAAGAATCGATTCGTGGAACGGCTAGGGCACTCAAGCCGTCTAGATTGATGATCTGCCTTGCCCCAGCTAGTTCATGAACGTAGAACTCCGAATAACACGTTACTTATGAATCTTGTAGTGGAGAATCGATTCGTGGAACGGCTGGGGCACTCAAGCCATCTAGATTGATGAATTTGCCCTTGCCCCAGCTGGTTCATGATCGTAGAACGCTGAATTCAGTGGTTGATGGGGCGATTGGGGTATATGACTCATCGGCGCAGGTTGTTGACGCTTCAATATTAATGAGATTGCCTCGGAGGTGCTGCCCTCGTAGGGAATAAATGTGCGTGTACTTTGTGAACGAGGTGCTCAGTCAGCAACTCAGTCCAGCTCTTTGCGGAAGATTAAACAAGTACGAATGTCAAATAAGCTTTTCTTCAACAGCAGAGGTGAAGCGAAGACGCTAGCTGAGCTGGGAGGTGCCATGAGTCGAAGCAATGAACTTTCACGCACGGGCAGTAGGACTTCGAGGGATTGGGAGAGACACCAATCTCCTCGTCGTTGAAGGAGGTTGCCCAGGATGGACAAACAGCCACAGCGTAAGTCTCCTCAACCCCATCCTGGAAGGGAATCCGACGCGACTCCTTGCCCATTGAGTTTCGCGGTCTTTGTGGGTAATAGACCAATGACAGAGGCGGATTTGATCATTCGAGATCCAAATGTGGCAGTCGAGTTTGCTCGACAGATTTTTCCACCTGAAGTTCAGCAGTCGATGGTAGGTCGGCCGAACCTCGAAGTGTTTCGTGAAGGCGTTGACGGGGCGGTGAGGGGACTATACACGGCTTATGAGATCGGCATGCGTCTCCGCGCTGCTCGCCGCGACATAGAACAGAGAGATGAACGCATTCGGAAGTTAGAAGCTTGCGCCGAGAAGGCCGAGCGTGAGCTAAGGAAAATCAAGTCTGCTGGGCCCCAATCAACTAGCCACCCCAACCCAGTTGTCGAAAAGAGGGTTACTCAAAGGCTGATTAGTGATGCGATCGCCGATCGTAATACGGCTAGCATGTTCGCGATTGAGACTGCGGGAGCTGCGGCCTATGAAAAAGGCTTCCATGACGGCTGACTGGTCGGAATTCAGAAGACCAAAGAGAAACTTGCCGAAGAAGTTTGCCGATGTGAAAATCGTGGCTTTAAGCACGGCTGGATCAAGGCATCTCAAGCCGCGGAAGCTCTCCGAGCGTCGGGCATTGATTCGGCATTGCCATTCTACCAACGTAATCATTTTTCGTTTTCCACCTTTGAAGTCGAAAAGAGTGAGGATGAGGGTGATGCCGTATAAAAATACTATGTAATTATTGCCTAATTGAATAAAACGTCCTATTTTAAATGTTTCATTGTAATTTGCATTCGGCACACGTGTTTGCATGTGTTTCATTGTATAAACATTGACCGGGCCGAGTCAACTAGGCATTTAATTCCGAACGGTTATATGCCGGCCTATCATGAGCATTCTTCATTAAATATATATTTGGCGTACGTGTCACGCATGGTCAATGCGCCGATGAGGCTCCGAATTCGAAGGCTTTTATCGGCCCAAAGGAGTCATGCGCCGATAAGGCTCCGAATTCGGAGGCTTAATCGGCCCAAAGGTGTCATGCACCAGGGGCTCCGAATCCGAAGACTGTCAGCCCATCTATAATTGCCGTTTAGATAATTAGGCCATTTTAACTCGAAAAAGCCGAAAATTAGTACATGGAGTGGCTGTGGCCAATATCGATCGGCGTGCGTCTTTTGGAGTTTAGTGTTAATGAAATCGCCTCGGGGTCACTGCAAGGATTAGAAATAAATCGCCTCGAACTCTTCGCGCTAGTAACTTCACTTACTGTGTTCAGACTCGATTTAAAACAATTTTGTTGCGTGGGGTTAGATAAGTGTGAACGTCAAATGGAGTTTTCTTCAACAGCAGAGGAGAAGCTCGAACTCTGGCTGAGCTTGATATTGCAATGAATCGCAGCAGAGAACCCACTCCTGCGAGAGGTAGGGCGTTCAAAGAACGGGAAAAATGTCAGCCTCCAAGTCGTCGTAGTAGATTACCCCGAAGGAAGAAACAGCAACGGGGAAGTTCTTCGTAACCGCGACCGAGAAATAAGGCCGACGTAGCGCCGCGATCGTTGAGTTTTACTGTTTTCGTGGGAATTCCTTTCTTGTCCTGGATCTTGGCCTTGACGTTGTCTATGGTGTCAAAGCTTTCCACCTCGAGGGTGATTGTCTTGCTGGTGTGAACATCGTGGATTCAAGAGCGGTTAGATCAAAGCATTTCAAGCCACGGATGCTCTCTGAGTAGCGGGCGTTGATTCGGCGCTGCCGCTGTACCAACGCGACCACTTCCCCTTTTTCTCCTTCGAAGTTGAGAAGGGCGAAGACGAAGGCGACGCTGTATGAAAATAGATATTGTAATGCTCAAACGCAGATTACATTTTTGTAATTACTGTTTAATTGAATAAAATGTTTTATTTTAAAAGTTTATCTCATTCTGAATTTTTATATGCTTAATTAAGCATCTTATTTCGAATGTTGGCACGTTTTGTTTTGTTCATGCGGTTGTGCCGGCTCAACTTACATATCCCTACTTTGATGTGTAAATGTTTTTTTCATTCTAGAGGGTGCTCCGAATTCGGAATATTACTCGGCGTTTGAACGTCGCCCGGTGGGACACTATTTGGTCAGCCGAATTTGGAGGCTTTATCGGCCAAAGACGTCATGTGCCGATGGGGCTCTGAATCCGGAGTCTATTTGGCCAATCGTGATATCCACGAAGGGTGCTCTGAATCCGGAGGCTTTTTCGGCCCAAAGACGTCATGCGCCGATGAGGCTCCGAATTCGGAGGCTTTTTCGGCCTAAAGGCGTCACGCACCGAGGGGGCTCCGAATCCGGAGACTGGCCAATCGTGATATCCACGAAGGGTGCTCCGAATCCGGAGGCTTTTTCGACCCAAAGACGTCATACACCGATGAGGCTCCGAATCCGGAGGCTTTTTCGACCCAAAGGCGTCACGCGCCGAGAGGGCTCCGAATCCGGAGACTAGCCAATCGTGATATCCACAAAGGGTGCTCTGAATCCGGAGGCTTTTTCAACCCAAAGACGTCATGCGCCGATGAGGCTCCGAATCCGAAGGCTTTTTCGGCCCAAAGGCGTCATGCACCGAGGGGGCTCCGAATCCGGAGACTTTTTGGCCGATCGTGATATCCACGAAGGGCGCTTCGAATCCGGAGGCTTTTTGGCCAATCGTGATATCCACGAAGGGCGCTCCGAATCCTGAGGCTTTTTCGGCCCAAAGACATCATGCACCGATGGGGCTCCGAATCCGGAGGCTTTTTGGCCAATCGTGATATCTACGAAGGGCGCTCCGAATCCGGAGGCTTTTTCGGCCCAAAGACGTCATACGCCGATAGGACTCCGAATCCGGAGGTTTTTTGGTCAATTGTGATATCCACGAAGGGCGCTCCGAATCCGGAGGCTTTTTCGGCCCAAAGACGTCATGCACCGATGGGGCTCCGAATCCAGAGGCTTTTTGGCCAATCATGATATCCACAAAGGGTACCCCAAATCCGAAGGCTTTTTCGGCCCAAAGATGTCATGCGCCGATGGGGCTCCGAATCCGGAGGCTTTTGGTCAATCGTGATATCCACGAAGGGCGCTTCGAATCCGGAGGCTTTTTTCGTCGGAGCACTTTTTAACTAGATTTCGCAGTGGGTGTGACTACAACTTTTCAACAAGAACCCTTGCATTACAAAAGTGGAATGTGTACATGGCGAATCATTTAGAACTAGGATCATTCCCCACAAGTCGGGTTTAATGACAGAATTTTCGCAAGTGCGTCGAGTTCCAGGGCCGTGGCAGACTCCTTCCTGACATATTTCTGAGCCGATATGGAATCTATCCGATAATGGCCGTCTCAGTTAGGACCCAATTTTCCATCAACCGGCTTCTTGTCATCCGGAAGTACCTTCAGGATCAACTCTCCCGGTGTGTAGCGGCACAGCTGAACGCGTTGATTATATGACTTGGCAAGCTGCTGCTGGTATCGCCTAGGGCTTCTGTGGCTTTTCGCTAGGGAGCCGTCCGGCATCGTCGAGGCTATTTCGATTCAACACTTCCAGAAAGGAGATAACATGCTTGTGTGGATTGCTGGGAACCATGGATTTGCTCAATGCCGTGTTCGGTCGGGAAGCGTAGCAGTTGATGATAGGTGCTTGGCACGGCCTGAATAGTATGCAACCAAGTTGGCCCATGATGAGATTATACGGCGAAGGGAGCTTGACGACCAAGAATTCCACATCCACTGTTTGGGAGCCCGCTCGAACGGGTAGTGTGATTTTCCCCAACGGGTACTCTGGATTTGCGATGAAGCTGAATAATGGATAAGGAGCCAAAGACAGGTCTGATTTGTTGAAGCCGAGTTTGATGAAGGTCTCGTAATACATAACCTCCGAAGTCCTGCCCTGGTCTATGAGGACGCGTTCAACGGTAAATCGGTTTACGTGTAGTTCAATGACCAATGGATCAATATGGGGAGTGTTATGCCGATAAGATTGGAATCGTCGAAGATAATACTGAGAGCTTCGTGGGGCTGTTTCGTTGGTGTGCGTTGCTTCTGGGGGGCTGACTGAATTGCGTGTACGGTAAGAGGCATTGGAAGGCTGTATATCATATGAATGACGCTGAACGGAGGTGAATCCTGCCGAAGGGCAACTGTTTTGATTGCGCTCTTTCGGACATGTTGTTGGAGTCGACCATCTTGCACCAATTCCTCAAGGTGGTCTTTCAAAGCATAGCAACTGTCCGTATCATGACCGTGATCTTTGTGATATTCACACCGCCTGTCCCGCCTTCTCGTGTCAGGAGGTCCCACCATTTTGGATGGCCATTTGAAGAACGGAAGGTGTTGGATTTTGGACATAACTGAGCTGATTGGCTCTGATAGCTCTGTATATTTCTTGTCGGCGCGCTTTGTGCACCTACTATCAACTTGCAGTTGCTCATTTGCTCGGTGTGAGCATTGATCGCTTGATCGGTGAGAATCCCGTCTCTTGTCTCGTTTAGCCCGCTGTCGTGGTTCAGGGCTCTGAGGTGGCACGGAACTTATTGGCTGAGCAATTTCAAGAGGGGCCGTTTTGTTGGCCATGTGTCCGGCTTTAACCCGCAAGGCGTCATCTTCCACTTTGCAGTATTCCTCTACTTTCTTCATCAACCCCCAGACTATTTTGGGGGGTCTTCTAGTCAAGGAACTGCGAAGGGCACTATCTGGATGTAATCCCATTTTGAAGGCGGTGATGGCCATGGAGTCGTTGCAAGCATCATCGACAAGATTAAAGCATTCCCAATATCACGCCGAATATGCTCTTAGTGTTTCTCCTGGCAAGATTTGCATTGCCTAGAGAGAGTCGGCTTGTTTCGGCTGGACCTCATTGGTGATGAATCTGGCCCTGAAGGATTTCTGTAATTGGTGAAAGGTTTTGATCGAAGCCGGCTCCAGTTTATAATACCACCTGACAGCCAATGGTCCCAAACTACTAGGAAATATTCTGCACATGAGGGCCTCGTCGTCTGCATGCAATGTCATGGCTTGCTTGTAGTGGCGGATGTGGTCGGTGGGGTCTGATTTGCTGTCGTACAAGGTGAATGACGGTGCTTTGAATTTCTTGGGTAGCACTGCCTTTGTAATCCGTCGTATGAAGGGATCGTGTTGATCTTCGTTCGAACTGTTCCTTCTTTGCTTGTGCCTTATATGGGGACTTTCTTCAGAAGAACTAGTAGTTTCAGGTCACCCCTTCTTCCTGGGCTCCGGGGATAGTGAGTCGGAGTCGCTATCAGTGTCGTCTTGTCGGGCTCGAGGTCGTCGACCACCTGTCCTCACAAGTCGTTCCGGGCCTTGGTGTGCAGCTTGTTTGGATTTCGCCACCTCCAAGGCCAAATCCTGACGGAGATTTTCGTTCTCTGCGATCATGTTCTCCAACCTTTGTTCGTTTTGTTTTGCTTGTTCCATGATCGCTTGCATTGCTTCATGCTCTGGAGTCGAGGGTGGGGCGAAGTTCAGAGCGCGTCTCACGGGGATGGTCTTCGGTCCAAGCATGTTTGATGGAGTGAGGTCGTCTCTCTGCGTGGTTTTATCAGTGACTATCGGAGGGTCTTCCGTTACGTCCGCCATGGATGTGTTTGAGTATTCCCCCAGACGGCGCCAATTATGGAGAAGTGGTTTAGAAATACTCTTCCGATCCTGGGGGACGCTCGTGATCCTCTTCTAGTCACCTGAAAAGGAATAAACACTTCAGTCGGGGGTGCCAGAATTAGCACTCCGACGGGCAAGTCAGTCTCTAATCTCTGAATTGCTTATATTTTAAGTAAAGTGTAATAGTTCTCACATGCCTTTCTTTGATGGGTGATCCCGTATTTATAGTATTTTCTTTGGGCCTTTGGGCTAGGCCCATCCTTGTTTCGTCGCATGTACCTCTACTCGGCGTCTGTTCTATTGGCTGGGATACTGATTATTTTATTCGACTCCTTGATTGGCTGGGGTATATGCCGAATAGAGGTTACGTTTCGGACCGGACACGCTCATCCGTCCCTATGGATCTAATAATTTTCGGCTCCCACAGGCTCCTAGACAGATTTAAAATGCCACACATTGACCGTTTCGACGGGTCTAGAGATCCTATGGTACATATCTGGCTTTTCTTCGATGTCCTAAAACCAATGGGTCTAACTAAGCCTCAAAAACTCTCTCTGTATGGAAGAACCCTGTCGGGTATAGCAACCACTTGGTACGCCAAGTTAGAGGATAAAGTGAAGCAGAGTTGGGAAGATTTGGCTGAAGCGTTTGTTAATTAGTATTCTTACAATACCCAAATTGAAATGACCACCCAAGAGCTTGAAGCAACCCACCAGAATCCTGAAGAACATTTTATGGAATTTGTTGCAAAGTGGAGAGCAAAGGCAACACAAATGACAGATCGACCTTTTGAGAGGCACCAAGTGCGGATAGTGATGCAGAACCTTGAGGCTGATATGTTACAAAAGTTAATAGTCGCCCCACTATTCACTTTCAAAAATTTGCATGAATTAGGGATTCAGATTGAGAGTGCATTTAACAGAGGGATTATTTCTAAAGCAAGTGAGCCAACAAGTTACTGAAATCAATACTGTCGACACCAACCCACAAAATGTTGACCCATCTGCCAATACCAACCCACAAATAGCCAGCCCAACCCAAGCTCAAGGAAGAACTTTCACCTCCTCCATATGAGCCTATAGCGCACTCTAAAAGTCCTGATAGAAAGAGGGTATCTCAAACCCCTTATCCCAACCTCTTCCTGACCCATTCTTACCTAGACATAACCCCACCAAATGCTATGTGTATCATCAGCAACGCGGTCATGGCACCTATCGTTGCTACTGCCTTCGTCACGAGGTTCAGAATCTCATTAACAACCAGACGATAGCTCCACCTCAAGACCCTAATGTTACCACCAACCCACTTCTCATCCATGACCAAGTATCTCCTGTCCACCTTAACCTTATCTATACACTACTTCCTACCTTTAACCCAGCATATACATCACCCCGGCCATTTTCCAAGCCTGAGGTATTCATTCCAGAAAGCACTGATTTGTGCATGATGGATACACCCATCCCGGTTCGAATACACCAAGAGTGCCAAATGGCCGAACCCACTGCTGCTGAGATGTTGAAAATGATTGAAGACCTTCAAGGAATGGTGACAGATTTAACCTTTGGGGTTCCGACCCTATCAAAGAATTCTCCAATCTTGGGACAAACTAAAAGTGGAATGGGCCAATCAAAATTGAACATGGTCGAAGCAAGTAGCAAGAATGTGTCTGGGATAACTATTGATCCCTATGCACATCTTTGGTGGGCTATTGAGACTTTGAAGGTCAAAAGGTTGAACAAGCAACAAGTGCTTACAGTTGTTGCAAAGACTGTGGATGACACTTTTGTCACTCAGGTTGGGAGCATTTTGAATCAGCGGGTAAGCCATGAAAAGGGATGCTTTACCAGGAACACTCATCCCGATTCCAATCCCAAGCCCATGAATACCTAGCCAACACCCGCCAACCTATTTGCCAATGTTTCTAACCCGATGTTTCCTCCTCCCAAAAACAAACCTTCGCCCATCTCCATATAAGCCCAACTTGTGCATTGAAGGTACTGATGGAGAAAGGGTATCTTAAACTGCTTAATCCCGACCTCTCCCTAATCCTCTCCCCACCTAGGCATGACCCTACCTAGTATTGCATATTCCATCAACAATACGGTCACCATACTGACTGCTACTTTCGTCTTTGCCATGAAATTCAAGACCTAATTGACAATATGGTTATCACCCCACTTGAAAATTCCAAAGCTATCATAAACCTTTCCCTAACTGTAATAGATTGCCATCCTATAACATAAATCTCATCCATGGTTTGCCAATAACCAACCTTGACCCCAGTTAGCACGGTAAATGAGATGTGTGGGGACAACCGGGGTAATTGTGAGGCTCAATCTATGAGACTTAGTATGGAAGCCTGAAATCAATCCTACTGGGTGTGGATGTTAATGCTGACTTGAAGGCTAGTTTGAACCCTCCCGTGGGCTACTTGAAGTTGTTTTTGAATTCTGCAGATGGACTTGGAGAATGAAAACCCCTTTTGTCTCCAGGGTGTTGATTTTGCTTTGAGTTGTTTTCTTGTAAATAGTTGAGTTATGAGTTTTATTTTCTCTATGTTTTCTTGCATTGTTGTGTCAGTTGAGTCTTTTCCCTTGAGTCGCTCTCATGTACCCTTAGGTCTTCGTTGTTTTCAATAAGAAAGCGGGAGTCAAATTTCTGATCATTTTGTTGTGCCTACAGCAATGCATGTGTAACATTTTTGAAAATGGAAAAAGCTTTGAATTTTTGTTTTTGAATGAGATTTCGTTAAAAGCTCAAGTATTAAGAAGTATCCCCCAAATGGTTTGAGTGAATTCTGACTTATCGGCGCAAAGTCCTTCATGATCTCAAAAGTTTAAGCGACTTCTTCAACTGTTTCTTCGACAAAACTTGCGAAGATAGATTCAGAATTGTGCGTGGTATTCTGCAGATAGATTCAGAATTGTGCGTGGTATTCTGCATTGTCCTGGGGATGCTCTTCACCTTTAGGCAATCATTTTGGCAAGCACAAGATGGCTTTCAAACCTCACAATCATAGATTTTCTCTCCCTGGTGTTTTCATTATTTCAGAAAGAAATGGATAAGCGAAGCCAAAAAAGAAGAAAAATAAAAGGAAAGAAAGAAGAAAGAAAAGAAAAGGAAAAAAAAAAGAGAAAAAAAGAATCAACCATCAAGCTAGGGGTATTCATTGGAATGAAGTGCAATCAACTGTGAGGAAGGGAACTGTTGTCTGAATCCGGGGAAGCTAATGCAAGGAAGTACCACATTGCAAGAAGAACCAACTCTGGAAATGGAGCAAAAAGAAAGGAAGAAGGCATGCATAAAAGAATAGAGAACCAAGCTCAAATCAAAGCGAAGCCAGTTTTAGTATTTGGGCAATGATGACTATTGATCAAATTCACTACAAATGTTGTAACGTTATCCTTGAGAGGCTCGCTAGGCCGAAAACCCGAAAAGGCGACCTAGGCAAAAGTTAGAGCATGCAAAATGAGAAATCAAACAAATAGAGCTCGCAAGGTTGAAAACCCTGAAGGGGCAACTTTGGCAAAAGTTAGAGCGCAAAAAGAGAGTGTCAAAACCCAAGTGAACCTTAACCATGAACTACGTTGACCTGATTCCCATTCTTGGCATATGTAGGCAACTTCATCCTGAAGTTCGGTCTCAACCATATCCATCTTGTTCATCTCGACCCAATCATCATCTTGACTAATTCACGTCGTCAGCTTCACATCAATCCATGAGCTACACCAACTGCTGCACATATTATGCTTGCGTTGGGTAAGAAAGAACTAGCTTGAATCAACAAGTGGAGCAATTTTCAATACTTGAACTTATTAGTTGAATCTCTAACTTGAGCAAAATAATGAACCAAAACTCAACTTTTGCGAAATTGATTTCTAAAGAGAACATAAGTAATACTAGGGGCACTATGAATGATCAGTCACCTTGAGTCTTTTTTTGCTTTTGGGTCAGTTGTGAGTTCCGTTGTGTCGTGCTTGGTGTTTGTCTCAATCTGCGCTCTTCATCGAGTCACCATAACGTGTCTGCTTCTCAAAAAGCTCTTCATCGAGTCATCATAGTGTGTTTGTCGCTCAAAGTTCAACAGAGTGGCATCGCCAAAATTCCATACACGAATGTTCGCTCCAAACTCAAAAACAAGTCCATGTGTGGAATTCATAAACAAACTAAGAGTGCCCATACAAGGGGCATCGCATTCATGTTGTACATGAGGAATCCATCCCTATTTAGATGAGACTGGATAAGTTCTCAACATGCTGGGACAGGAGATAAGCGTGAGTTTGATTGGTTGGCAACCATCCCAGGATCTGATGATCCCCATCACACGTGCATGCATGATGTTGAAAACAGTGGCCAGTAACTGGACACTAGGGGCAATTTTCAGTACATCTGATCGGGCTATCCTTTGAACAAAGGACATGAACCCAACCAGTGGCCAATGACTAGACACTAGGGGCAATTTTCAATACATCTGATCGGGTCATCATCTGAACAAGGGGCATGAACCCAACCTTTTCCTCCGTCCGCTCAAAGCCATTTGTTGGGCACTTTCCCCTAGATTAGGGTAGTTTACCACCATGTCGATTCTGATACGATTCAACTTTCGAAAATTGTCCTCCGACCATTTTAAAACTCTCTTGGGATTGCCATCTTCCCTCTGATTAATACATGTGCTTTGGATTATGCCTGCATGCTTATACACTCTGGTTGAGTTGAGCCGTGTGATTGGTTGCTCTTGCTCTTGACTTTGTTCTGCACTTAACAGAGTTTTGTCGAGTTGCCTCTCTTTGTGTTACATTCAATGAGTTATGGCAAGTTTCCCTATACTCATTCCATAAGGTACATGATGCACTACTCTATGTACTGCTCATTTCCCTCGGTATACCATTCATCTTGTATCGCACTGTTTTGTGCACCCTATATCACACTGTCCTGTGCACCTTGTATCGAACTATCTTGTGTATTCTACCTTGTATCGCACTATTTTGTGCACCTTGCATCACACTATCTTGTGCATTTCACCTTGTATTGCACTGTCTTGTGCAAACTTGCATCACACTATTTTGTGTATTTAACCTACATCACACCTTCCACAGCACTGTCATGTGCATTCACTTGCATCGCACTGTCTTGTGCACCCACCTCACATTGTCTTGTGCACTTGCATCGCACTTCTTGTGCACCTCGTATCGTACTATTTTGTGCATTCACCTTGCATCGCACTGTCTTGTGCACCCATATCGCACTATTTTATGCATTCACCTTGTGTATCACACTGTTTTGTGCACCTTGCATCGCACTGTTTTGTGCATTTTGCTTTCGCATTGTTTTTGTGCACTTTGTTTGCACCGTTTTGTACACCTTGTATTGCACTATTTTGTGCACCTTGCATCGCGCTGTCATGTGCACTCATATAGCACTATTTTGTGTATTCATTCACCCTCATTTGCACTATTTTGTGCATCCTGTATCGCACCGTTTTATGTATCCACATTGTATCGCACTATTTTGTGCATCCTGTATCGCACCATTTTGTGCATCCACATTGTATCGCACTGTTTTGTGCACCTCACTCGTACTATTTTGTGCACCTCATTTGCACTGTTTTGTGCACTCACTAGGTCTAGGAGACCTTAAATCCTCTAAGGGTGTAATTCCTTTGGTGTTTGTCGTGCCTAAACGACTTCAGGCGGTCTGATATAGCCACCTAACTGTGTTTGTAGTGAGTTCCTAGGAGATCAATTGAGACAGTGGAAACTAGAGTTCAAATGGCAATGCCTAGAATGCAAAGGTTTGGAATTCTCTAAGGCTAAATTCTGGTTTAAATACCCAAGGTTGTATCCTCAACTTGAAATCTGTATGGTAACCTCATAGGTTGAGGTAGCTTATATGCACCTCAATTCTGGATACTGAACCAACCTAGTATGTCACCTTGTTGGAGAATAGGGAAAGTTGCAAACATGGTATAGCTCGACTTTTTCGCGCCCCCTTTCGAAAAGCTCGAATTGGTCCTATAGTTCGGACTTTTATCATGGTTCTGAATCTAATTTCACAAAGTGCAATGTGAAACTGATAAACACCAAAGAGTCCAATCCGGCAAATCATTTTGGAAAATCAGATTTTAAATCAAATAATGCCAAAACTGGACTGCTTTGCCAGATTACAAAGTCGACACCTAAAAATTTTGTTTTTGGAAAATTTAGGAAACCCTAACTCGTACCAAAGGCCACGTGTCCATCATCACCAAAGTTGCTTCGGCTCGAGAACTTGGGTACGAGAGGGGAAGGTCCTAAAATGAGCACCCCCGCTCGCCCGATCAGAGATTGGCCTCTACTATCATGATATGTCATTTTATAAACCTTATGTGTTCTTGTTCCGATTATTAGCTAACTTTACTATGTGATGCACACAAGCAAGTATAGACTAAGATCGCAAGAATTGGAACGAATTCACTTCATGTTTGTTTTCGAAAATGGTTTGAATTTGCCACCCTCAAGTGGGTTAAAACGCAGATTTGCCATCAAACATGATGGGCTTTAAAACATGATTTGCCACTTCGCAAAGTGGGCTTAAAACTCACAATCATTGAATTGTTCCAATTCAAACAACCAAGCCTTCATCCACAGGCATTCATGCAGTTTAGCATTTAAGCACGTAGCCTCATGGCAAGCATGCAAAATATGGAAATATGGCAATCACACTCATGTAAGTATGCTAAAGCATAAAAACTTACCGAGTACTCCAAGCCAAAACAAAAGCTTAGTTAGAAAAATGCATGATCCTAACTATGTTAAATGACTAATGCAACACATACAATAAGATAGGCTCGGCTATCTAATTATGGTATTTGCAACACTTTGATAGCATGCTTTGAAACACGTATTCAAATAAGTATTGAAATTGACAATGCAGTTTGAATAATGCGCCGAGCCTCAGTGCATGCAAGACAAATGAATGGATGCAAACATGCAAACATAAGGTATGCTAATTGAAAATGCCCCTAATCTAACCATCAAAAGCGATTAAATAAAAGGGAGAAAGACGTGGGGTTTGAAGACACGCATGCACGCACGCACACACACTTATTACAACATTACGCCCTCATGAAGGAGGGTCCGAATGAATAAAAGCTAAGCTAATCAAACTAATCTAATTAAACTAATTAGAATAGTTATTACAAATCAAATGAATAACTAGCAAACTACTAATTATTACAACACTTAACTAATTAGCAACTAATCAATTAAAACAACATGCACATTAACTAAACATGCAAGACATTTAAACTACACTGCCACACCTATGCTTCGGGAAGTGAAGGATGCATGCACTCGGTTTTCGCCCCGAAAAGCCACTGTTTTGCACTTGAGAGGCTCTGTTTGCAGGGTTGAGTACACTTCAAAACCTTTCTGCTCCAACTTACCAAAAACTTGCTGAGGATTGTACCAGTGGCCTGCTGGCCATAAATGGTTACTGTCGGCCCCCTGCCGGCCAAAAGGATGCCTTGCCGGCTAGAAATGAGGCATTGCCGGCCATTGATGCTCTGGGTCACCACATTGCAACAAAGCACAAACAGAGCAAAAAAAAAAGGTTTTTCCAAGGGTATGTTTGTACTATACCCCTCCTTATCATCTCAAAACCTCAAAGGAGTGGCACTCTTGGATCCACAAACCACCAATCAAGCATTTTCAATGCATGATGGCCAAATATCCAAGTTGTACAATTTCAATAAATGCACAAATATGACACAAAAAAACACCACCCTATCATGCATGATCAAGGGTGATGGAGACCAAGGAAAATGGCACATTTCATCACTATTGAGTATAAAATGTCCCATTTGCCTTGTGTTCGAATTAACGTCCAATCCGAACACATGCAATGCAACACAAAAGATGCTTTATCTTGCCTCTTTTACTTGTCCAATTTTGTTTACTCATTTTAAGTTACCAACTCATTCTTTAATTGATTTAGTCCAATGGTGAGAGTCCTCTAAAGAAAAAGAAGCGTCAACCAAAGGATGATGTAAGGCAAGAGAGAGTTCATGCCGTTGGTTAATAGTAACTCTCAAAAGGAGGATTAAAACCATTAAGCATGAACTCTATCTCAAACTTAAAAGATCCCAAGCTTGAAACAACTCTCAAAAGCAATTTAAAGAGTGAAACAAATGAGAACATGACAGAGCTATATATGTTGAAATTACATGCAAAATGACAATATAACATGCAACCAACTCAAGCAACTCATGTTTAAAGGCCTAAAACAATGAGCTAGTGAAGGAATTTACACTACAACTATGCAATACAAAGCTCAAAGCAACAACCAGCCCAAAACAGATGCAAACAGCAAAACAGCCCAAAATTAGCTTAAAACATTCTGAAATTAAGCTAACACAAGCTAGAATAATAGGCTAAAACATGAAGCATGCTAGACTAGTAAGCAAGACACAAGAAGGGGAGGCTAACCCCTGCAATTTTGGACTTCAAAACATGTTTTTAGCCACTGAAATAGCTCTGAAAAATAGTGTTTAAAAGCTCTGAAAAAGATGATGCAAGGGTGGGAAACACAAGGGCAAAGGCCTTCAAAACAAGGTACAAAGAAGGGCTATCAACCCCTCAACCTTTAATAGCCTTAGGACCCAAGCTCCAGCCCAAAAACACAGAGTTTTTATAGCCCAAAATCAGTTGAAAGACATGCTAGAATGAAGACAAAACTAGCTAAGACAATAAGCTAAAACATAGGGTTACACTACAACCATGCAAAAGTCTACTCATACAACACAAACAGCTCAAAATAGAGCTACAGTAGCCCAAATCAGAGGCAAAAACATGCTGGAAATAAGCTAAGTTAAGCTACAAAAACATGCTAACATATGGAGCTAACTAGGCATGAAAGCTAAACACAAGGAGGGAAGGCTAACCCCTCCAATTTTAGACCTCAAAATAAATTTTTTACCACTGAAAAACCTCTGAATTTCGGTGGTTAAAAGGCCAAAAGAGTTGGTTTGAAAGTGATGAAAATATGGCACAAAGGCTTAACAAGCAAATAAACAAGAAGGGTGGACCACCCCCAAACTCAAAATAGTCTCAAACCATCATTTTTAGGACTGAAAAATAGAGGTTTTTACAGTTGAAAACCAGGCCAAAAACAGTATGCAAAGGTGGCAAAATAAGTGTGCAAAATAAGCTTAAACGGGGTAAGTTCTATACCTTTGAAGCAAAGCACACAATAGGCACAAATCTGAGCTTAAACCACCTTCTAGAGCTCGAAGGAGGCTCCAAGAGAGCTTCAAGCAACCTCAACCCAAAGATCAACAACTTTGATTAAGGGTTGATAGGTTAAAGTTTGAAGTATGCAAGCTTCTAAGCACAAAAGCTCAAGAGAGAGAAATCTAGAGAGAGAGGATTGTAGAGGAAGAGAGATTTTAGAGAGAGAGGCTTCGAAACTTTTTTTCAACCTTGAAAACCATAAAGAAGGCTCTCTATATATAGATAAATGAGGCTTCAAGTCAAAAATATCCCAAAATGGATAGCTGGAACAGCTGGAAGACAAATATCTTCAGAAATCTGACTTTTTGCATCAATGGCCGGCAAGGGATCATTGATGGCCAACACAGGTCCATTCTTCGCCGGCAAGGATCACTCTTGGATGGAAGGTGGCTGGCAAAGGCCATTCATGGCCGGCACATGGCCAGAAAAGCCCATCCATGGCCAGAAACCTCCATCTCTGGTTGGCCAGAAAAATCCGCTTTTTGGGCCCAACTTCAACTGGACATATCTCCTTCATCTGGACTTCTTTGCAGGTCATTCTTGAGCCTAAATTTAAGCCCTGGAAGTCTTGTTTCCAATGGTGGCAGCCTCACATCAAAATTCCAAGTGTGAAAAAAGTTATGCTCATTTTAGTGAAGACTGCTCGGTTTCGGTTTGACCGGATTCATGCCTAACTTCTTCTCATTTTTTATTTTATTTTGTTATTATTATTTGTATTTATTTATTTATTTTAATAGTATTATTTGTTTGAATTTTTAAACTTGTATTTGTTTTCAAAATAAATGGGTGTGTCTGTTCCTAACAAACATCAACGAGTCTATTTAAAAGATGACTCTTACTCAGAAAAATAAAAAACGTATTCTAATTACATACTGTTTCTCTTCTTGGCTATATCTTCCATATTTCTGGGCAACTGAAACAAACTTGGCAAATTCTTCTGGTGCAACTGTGCATTGTGTCAGATTCTTGCGAATTCTTGGGTTGTATCTTGGAGTCGTTTGTGATCATTAGAACCTGCACAGAGGGAGCGCATAACGACTTTAGGACCCTAAATAAGGTGTTTTGAAAGATTTTTTTTCCAAAGAGTTCACCTCTTTTTCATCTATTTCCACTTTATCCTTGCTCGGTTTACCGAAGAACGCAACATTTAACGAAATGCGAGCCTGGGAACATCGTAGGAACTTTTTCAAAAATATTTTGAACGAGAGGGTTTTAAGGTCTAAAATCATTTTGAATAGTTTTGGTCCAAAAAGGAGATGTGAGGTTGGGATTTGATGCTCTCCTTGCCAAAGAAATCGAACCTTTGCACTGCACAACTTTCATCACCAAGTAAACAATCAGTGGCGCCCAAGTCTTAAGGACGGTCAAAAATGGGGTGTCTACAGTTGCCCCTCTTTGACAGAGCTCGGAAGTCATGAAATGACGTGAGTGAATGTCAAAACCCAGAGACGACCCATTTTTGACCAGGCCGAAGACTTGGAAAAATAAACAAAATGCAAATGCAGAAACAAATGGTTGCGCCCGCAGGCTGCCTACGTATCCCTTTGCAGGGAATCAAACTAGCATAGTTCAGGGGCAGACTGCAAAATGATACAAAATATAACGAAACAGTGTAAATGATATACAATGCAATGTAATAATATAATCAAACTACAAGCAGTGCAAAACACACGAATATCATAAAGGGATGGAAATGCAACATCAAACTACGTTTAACACAGAAAAGGTGCCGAAACCCTCAAACCATAATTCTCTTAGTGGAATAGGCGTGTGCACATGCAGAACTATGTGTTTCGCAGAAAGAATACAAGTAATTGGGTGGGATGATATGAGTAAGGAATGATCTGCTGAGGAAAGATCGTGATCCTAAATGTTAAATACAACAAAACAAACTACAATGCAATGGATGAAATGGATGCCGTGAATAAGGCGCAAGCCAAACCACATTTTGCCTAGAAAAGGCATGGACACAAAACAAACCACGTCTAACACAGAAAAGGTGTCGAAACACTCAGACCACAATTCTCTTAGTGGAATAGGCGCGTACACATTATCACAGAACCATGCTTCAACAAAGGAAATGTATGAGCACAAGCCAAACTAAGCTTAACATGGAAAGGATGCAGGCGATAAAACGGTATGATGTAATGGATGTAACAAATAGTGCAGTAGATGCAAAATGGTGACATACTCCAACTATGCTGGAATCGTGAGAGGAGGAAGAACAAATCGCAAACACGCTGAAATCGTGTGAGGAAGGGGACACTTAAACCACGCTGAAATTGTGAGAAGAGGTCCTAAGAAAACCAATCAGGGCGCATTCCACGCGTCTTCAGATAAATTCCAAACACGCTGAAATCGTGTGAGGAAAGGAACACTCAAACCACGTTGAAATTGTGAGAAGAGGTCCGAAAACAAACCAATCAGGAGCGCATTCTACGTATCCTAAGATAAATTCCAAACACTCTGAAATTGAGTGAGGAATGGGACACTCTAACCACGCTGAAATCGTGAGAAGAGGTCCGAAAACAAACCAATCAGGAGCACATTCCATGCATCTTGAGATAAGCCCCGGGGGACAATGATCCTAAATGCTGCTCAGCGTAAAAGGATAAATGATACAAGATAACACAAGATGCAAATAAATACAATAAGTGCGATGATATTATACATGTTACAAGTACTGTAGTGCATGATATTTAGGGAATGCAATAAACAACAAAGCGGCGCTTTAGAAAGCACCTCATGGAGCGAGTGGCGATGAACCGCTTTACTCTGACAAGGATCTCCCCTTGTGTTCTTCGAATTCTTACCTTGTATTCTTTGAGCTCTTACGTTCAACTCACAGTACAAAGGTCCTGAAATGCTGACAAGGAGTGACTTCTGCATGTAGAAACCACGGATGCCCCTTTTCTTCTTGATCATATTCACAACTTTCCCTATTCTCCAATGGGGTGACAAACTAGGTTGGTTCAGTATCCAGAATTGAGGCGCACACATGCTATCTCAATCTATGGGGCTGCCATACAGATTTCAAGTCGGGGATTCACCCCTGGGTATTCAAACCAGACTTTAGTCTCAGAAATTCCAAACCTTTGTGTTCTAGGCATCGCCATTCGAACTCTAGTTTCCACCGTCGCAGTTGGTCTTCTAGGAACTCATTGCAAACACAGCCAAGATGCCCCTGGCATAGAATAGTACTTAGGGAGAGCACTTATGATCACCATTCTAGCTTGAAACAGGCTTGACCTTGAGCTTGAGGTAGAGGTACACTCATACTTCGGAGCATTGACAAGGCCTGGGGAGGTACATCTAGAATGCAATCTCGGAATTTTTCTAAGGGTGAAACAAACTCAGATGCTCCAAATTTTCCCTCTTTTCTTTTGCTTTGTAGTCTGGAACCCATGTAGCTTCAGATAGGTCCTTGTTCTATTGTTCTTACATGACTTGGGTTGAACCCTGCAGTTTATGAAAGAAAGAAATCCTGTTTTGCACATATGTGGAGAATGGCACAGCATTCTAAGCACAAAACGATTTATTTTTGAAATTGAAATTGAGAATGAGTTCTTAACCTGGTATTGACCCTACGACTGTCTACAGCACACCACGACTCAACAAAGGAAAACAAAGGTAAAACAACCTAAACACATCTATTGACACTCGAAACAACTCAAAATGAGAATCGAAACAAATAAAAACAATGAACACAACACTCGAATGTGTTCCAATGGTGAGAGACCTCTCAGTTCACGAGGAGCCTGTTTCTCTGGATATTGTTTCCCACCCTTTCTCATTTGTGATTCTTACATCACTCTGGCACTCAATCTCTAATTTTCTGAAAAGCCCTTTTCTCACTTTTTCTCTCAGCGCACATCTCTCTATTCTTCAATCTCTCTTATTCTTTATCCCTCCCCTGGGTGGTCGATGGATAAGCAAGAAGTTGTGGGTTCTTGCCCCTAGTATTCTGCTAGATTCTCCTTCTTTCGCTCATAACAGTGAACTTTCCCACAGAGGGGTTGTGGCGCGACTAGATGTGTAGCAGATCTGCAACTGACATCGGTTGACGACGCCCTTGGCCAGTATGGATGTGATCAGACCTGTCTAGATGAGAGAGTGGAATATCCTGCTCCCTTCCAGCTTGTGCTTCGCACTTGGCTTGATACCTCATTGCTTGGAGGATATGAGAGCTTTTGGCCTTCTGCTGTTAGCTTCAGTTGTGCCATTTCTGACGAATATGGTGCCCTTTCCGGCAAGTATGATGCCCTTTCTGGCAAGTATGTTGATGACGGGAAAAGACAGAAAACCTGACTCAACCGTGCCCCTAGTTCATCACTTTGACTATTTTTTATTTTTTGGCTTTCTGCTAAAACAATTTTGACCAACATGAGGGTTAGATTAACATGCTTGTTCAACTTTCTGATTCGAAATCATGCAAGTCAGGTTGTGAGTACTGAAAATTTTCCTTTCTTTGGGCCCAAGAAATGGTCTAATTTTGGAAAAATTGAATAATTTTTTAGAGAATTAGTCAACGTCATTCAAAATTCTCAAAAGCTGTTTTTGTAAATGGCCACTGCTCGACCAACATAGAATTTACTCTTGAGATGCACAACCTCATATCTGAACTTGAATTGTCTTGTTGCTAAATCTTCCAACGGAATAGAACAACTGAATTTGAACGAAGACGAGCTAATTTGCACATGGATAAGATAGCCAAGTTGAACAAGGATAAACCAATCAACATGGATGAGCCAAGCAGGCTGAAAATGATTGGGGCTCAATTTCAGGATGAAGTTGCCTACGTATCCCAAAGATGAGAATCAGGCCGTACGTAGTTCCGGGTTGAGGTTCACTCGAGTGTTGACACTCTTCTTTTGTGCTCTGACTTTTGCCAAGGCCACCCTTCTGGGTTTTCAACCTTGCGAGCTATTTTTCTTTTCTTTTCATTTTCTTCTTTTTCTTTTCTTTTTTTGTTTTTGTTTCTTTTTTTCTTTGTTTTTCATTTTTCTTCATTTTTGTTCTTTTTTTTTTTTTTTCTTGCTCTAACTTTTGTTTGGGTCGTCCTTCCGGGTTTTCAGCCCAGCAAGCCTCTCAAGGATAGGAAAGTTTAACTTCTCTATGTTGATTAGCCATAGGATCTCTAAGCCATCTGAATCCAGGAGAATGGCTGCTGTTCGCTGATAACGTAGGAGTCCATCCAACCGAGTCTGAATTGCCCCTAGTGTTGTGGATAGGAACTCGATTATTCTTCAATAATAAATTTCCTTCTTTCAAATTCTGGGATTGGGCTTTCTTGCCAGTCTTCATTGGTTTGCAGAATGACCCATCCTTGACTCTTTGAGCACATCTGACATTTTTGCCCCTAGTTCAAGGGCTACTTCTGGTCTAGCTTTGCAAGCTTCCTTTGATGACATCGAAACTTATTGCCCCTAGTGTAAGGGTTGTTTCTGATCTGGCCATACAAGCCTTATATTGTGATTGCTTGCTTGCTTGAACATTCTGAGTCAAGGTTCAAGGTTCGAAAGCAAAAGGGGTTGAGTCTCAAGGCATGAGAGCGATCCTATGCTACACAATCTCGAAAGCGATTCCACGCATGTCTTCACAGGACCACACAAAACATTTTTTGAAATCTTTTAAGAAAGCGACTAGTCGCTCGCACTGAAGACAATGTAGAACCAATCGGGATCAAGCCAGGATCCTTCTCAGTACTCACATTAACAAACATGATTTCATTCATTAAGGGCTTAGCACACCTCTCTTTCTCTCAGTTGATCAAATTTTGCAAATCCCGAGGAATTCCTTCCTCTTTGTTTTCATCACAGTGTTCAACAAGTTTTGAAAAACTTAGGTCAATGCAATGATTTCAAGGCACAGAAAAGTAGGTGAAAAGCTCTCCCGTTTC
The DNA here is from genome assembly GCA_030407325.1 of Camellia japonica. NCBI lineage: Eukaryota > Viridiplantae > Streptophyta > Magnoliopsida > Ericales > Theaceae > Camellia > Camellia japonica. Next base: position 185,006,494 of record JAPPVO010000002.1, read on the forward strand.
ATTCAAATCTTCTGGCATAACTGGCTCAATGGCAAAAACAGACTCAAAAGAAAGAGTGTAAAAGACAAACGAAAAACAAGAAAGTAATGCCCGAGTTAACACACCCGGAAATCACCAACCTCCGACACAACAAGACAGACTCAATACAACAAGACTGGCTCAAAACAACATGACAAAACTGACTCAAAACAACACAACAAAGCTGACTCAAAACAACACAACAGAGCTGACTCAATACCCAAGTCAGAAAGTAAAGTAACCAGCATTTGCACCTTGCTCAAAACAGTTCGTGCCATCTACTACATCTAGAGTAAAATGAGCGCCATCAGCAGGTGGTTCATCCCCCGATCACATAATCACATTATCCCCCAAGTTCATCGATCTAGTACCAATAGACTTTGCAGGACCTGGTGCGACGATGACCTCTTTATCAATCAGATTTTGTATTTCATGGCGAAGACGAAAGCAACTGTCAGTGTCATGGCCGATTTGTTGATGGAAGGCACAGTACTTGGCCAGATTATGCTTAGCCGGAAGGGGATCTGGGAGAGGTTGAGGCTCAAAGGGTTTGAGATGGCCTTGTCCTATAAGGATTTGGAGAGCTTTGGACAAAGTCATGTAGAGGGGATTGAAGACCCTCTGGCCTCGGGGTTAGTGCTTCGAGGTTTATGGAGTTATGTGGAATGTACCGGCAAAAGGGTTGGCAGGTGTTGACTGGGTTTACTGATCTCTTTAGAGTGTAGGATTGGAGCTAAAAGGGGCGTTTCTAGTACGACATCCCTTTTCCCGGCTTGCCCTTTGATTTAGAATGCTCTCATCTTGAGTGGCAAAAGTGCCACCCACAGTCTTTGCAACAACTACGAGCACTTGCTGTTTGTTTAGTTCTTCAGCCTTCAAGGCCTCAATAGCCCACTGAAGATGTTCATAGGGACCAATGCCTGCCTTTACCTTGTTCTTATCACTTGCCTCCACTTTGCCAAGGGATTTGGTCGCTATATCAGAGCAGAGCCCAGTTATTGTCGACATGTCATTGCCCAGACCTGGGATGGCTTCAGGTTGGCCACTTTCAACCATAGCTCACCCCAAGATTGGGGAGCCTTTTGGCATGAAATTTCTGGCATGCAATATCCCAAAGGCCAAAGCCAATATCCCAAAGGCCAAATCTGCCACAATTCTCTGAAGATCTTCAATCATTCTTATCAACTCAGAAGTAGTTGGTTCGGAGGTTTGAGATGATTGGGGTTCGAGTGCATCCATCATGCACAATTTCGTGCTTTCTGGAATGAACACCTGAGGCTTAGGTAAATGAGCTGGGATGATGTATATGGTGGGGTTGTAGGTGGATGGGAGTGTATGGATTAGATTGAGATATAGAGGTGACAGGTCAGTACTAGCCCGAGGTCCTTTTGGTGGAGCTATGGTCTCCTCGTCAATAAGATCCTGAATCTTATGACGGAGACGGATGCAACGGTTCGTATCATGACCGTGCTATTGATGATAGACACAGCATTTAGTTGGGTCATATCTTGGCGAAAAAGGATTTGGAAGGGGTTGAGGTTCTAGGAGCTCTAGGTACCCTTTTTCTCGCAGCATTTTCAAAGCTTGAGAGAGACTCATGTAAAGGATGAAAATTTTGGGCTTGGGGCCGATTTGAAGTGGTTGGTTTTTGGCCATTGAGGGAAGTGGTGACAGTGTCTACTTCTGAGCATTTTGCAGTTGTGCTATCATCAGTAGTAGCATTGGAGCTGCGAACAACGCTCTTCTTCAAAGGCTCATTATTTTCCACAAAGGTCCCTTGTCTAATGGCATCCTCGATTTGAACCCCCGTTTCATAAAACTCTGGAAAGGTGAACAGAGGTAGAACGATCATCTTCTGCAGCAACTTGCCATGTAGATTCCGAACAATCATCTTGATCTAATCTGTCGGAAGGCCTTGTAGTCACCATCGAGGCCTTTGCACTCCATCTCGTCACGAACTCTGAGAAACCCTCATTTGGCTCTTGGCAGGTGACTTCGAGATCACGAGTTGTGACCTCAATCTGTGTGTTGTAGGAGTATTGAGCAATAAAGGCCCCAGCATTCTCTTCCCAGTTCTGTTTCACAGAGTCCTCCAATTTCACATACCAAATTGCGACTATCCCAGACATGGTTCGGTCGAAGAGAGACAACTTCTGGGCTGGGGTCAAACCCATTGGCCTCAAGATATCAAAAAATAGGCGGAGGTGCACCATTGGGTCTCCAGAGCCGTCGAAGCGGTCAATATGTGGCATCTTGAACCGCTCCGGTAAGGTAACTATAGATTCAGTATACTCGTTCTCTAAATTTGGGATAGAGTTCACTCCCTGTGCTCGTTTGAAAAACTCGTTTGAATATTGACCTTAAGTGCAGTTGGTCAACCTCAAATTCAAACGGAGCTTCGGTTTGATAAACAGGAGCTTTAGAGGCCTGTGCTGGGATTGGCACCGCCAGATTGCCCTGAGTCTCTTGGACATTAGCAATATGGGCAGCGGCTCCGGGTGTTGGGTTACCTATAGAAGGTGCATGAGATGCAGAAGCCGCCGGTTGTGGCTGTTGTTGTTGTAGCCAGGTTATCATTTCAACCTGACGAGCCGTGACTTCAGCCTAACGGACTGCATCCTACTGCAATGCCTCGATTGTCTGTTGCAGGTGTTGTATCTGTTCTTCCACACTGGTTGAGGGATATTGAGCCATGGGAATGAGTGATTGGTCTCGTGCTAAGCTGACTGTAAACAACTGTTCCCAGACCAGACTAGACCCGGGTGAACTGAGGGGTGACTGATGTAGAAACTGCACTGGTGAATTTTGCTTGAACCTCCTTCCTCTTGTAACCGATGGGAATGAGGTAAACACAGGTTGCTTCTGAACCAATTCCGACCAGACAAAGTCTATCGATACAAGTCCAGAGTACCCGGGGGATATTGGAGCCTTCTGAAGCTATGGTTCTAGGACTACTTTGCAAAAGAGAAAACAGACAGCATCTCAGCCCAATTTCACTAGAACGGATATGATCAAAGATGAATGATTGTGCTCTCTACTAAATTCTATCCCAAAATAGATACCAACTTGGCAATTGATGTGCACATCCCTGTACAGTTTCATTGTGAAGCACATACCAGTTAATTGAGAGCCAAAACACCCCTATGTGGGAGTAAGGTTACCCTGTCCTAGTTTCGTCAGGAGCTAGGGTTTCACTACGCAAACATGCGGTTTCAAACAATCCTACATTCGGGTGAGCAACCTATCCTAGTTTGGAATAGTCTCTATGGCTTCTGATATGCAGCTAGGTCAATTGGTCAAAAGGGGTACCTCAGCAAGACCACCTAATATACCTCTCGCACCTAACACCGAGAAGTGTAAGGTGGATAAAACGGTACAGCGGTAGTCCAGATCTAAGGCTTGTGTTCCCATCGTGGCAAAGCCGCAACCGGTTAGCCTTCTGGCAAGCTTTTCCAAGCAAGCCTCCGGCAAGCCGTTCAGGAATAGCAGATGGCAAACACCGTGACTTAGGCGCACCGATGCAAATACAATCCAAAGAAACACATAAATGTAGATAAAACAACATATCATGAGTTCGAGTCAAGTTCTCTAAATCCTCAGCAGAGTCACCAGAAACTGTAGCTCGACTTTTTCGCGCCCCCTTTCGGAGAGCTCGAATTGCTCCTACAGTTCAGACTCCTGTCACGGTTCTGAATCTAATTTCACAAAGTGCAATGTGAAACTGATAAACACCAAAGAGTCCAATCCGGCAAATCATTTTGGAAAATCAGATTTTGAATCAAATAATGCCAAAACTGGACTGCTTTGCCAGATTACAGAGTCGCCACCAAAATATTTTATTTTTGGGAAATTTAGGAAACCCTGACTCGTGCCAAAGGCCACGTGTCCGTCATCACCAAAGTTGCCTCGGCTCAGGAACTTGGGTATGAGAGGGGAAGGTCCTGAAATTAGCACCCCCGCTCGCCCGATCAAAGATCGGCCTCTACTATCATGATATGTTGTTTTATAAACCTCATGTGTTCTTGTTCCGATTATTAGCTAACTTTACTGTGTGACGCACACAAGCAAGTATAGACTAAGATCGAAAGAATTGGAACGAATTCACTTCATGTTTGTTTTCGAAAATGGTTTGAATTTGTCACCCTCAAGTGGGCTAAGACACAAATTTGCCATCAAACATGATGGGCTTTAAAACATGATTTGCCACTTCGCAAAGTGGGCTTAAAACTCACAATCATTGAATTGTTCCAATTCAAACAACCAAGCCTTCATCCACAGGCATTCATGCAGTTTAGCATTTAAGCACGTAGCCTCATGGCAAGCATGCGAAATATGGCAATATGGCAATCACACTCATGCAAGTATGCTAAAGCATAAAAACTTACCGAGTACTCCAAGCCAAAACAAAAGCTTAGTTAGAAAAATGCATGATCCTAACTATGTTAAATGACTAATGCAACACATGCAATAAGATAGGCTCGGCTACCTAATCATGGTATTTGCAACACTTTGATAGTATGCTTTGAAACACGTATTCAAATAAGTATTGAAATTGACAATGCAGTTTGAATGATGCGCTGAGCCTTGGTGCATGCAAGACAAATGAATGGATGCAAACATGCAAACATAAGGTATGCTAATTGAAAATGCCCCTAATCTAACCATCAAAAGCGATTAAATAAAAGGGAGAAAGACGTGGGGTTGGAAGACATGCACACACGTACGCATGCACACTTATTACAACATTACGCCCTCGCGAAGGAGGGTCCGAATGAATAAGAGCTAAGCTAATCAAACTAATCTAATTAAACTAATTAGACTAATTATTACAAATAAAATGAATAACTAGCAAACTACTAATTATTACAACACTTAACTAATTAGCAACTAATCAATTAAAACAACATGCACATTAACTAAACATGCAAGACATTTAAACTACACTGCCACAGCTCTGCTTCGGGAAGTGGAGGATGCATGCACTCGGTTTTCGCCCCGAAAAGCCACCGTTTTGCACTTGAGAGGCTCTGTTTGCAGGGTTGAGTACACTTCAAAACCTTTCTACTCCAACTTACCAAAAACTTGCTAAGGATTGTACTAATGGCCTGCCGGCCATGAATGGTTGCTGTCAGCCCCTTGCCAGCCAAAAGGATGCCTTGCCGGCCAGAAATGAGGCACTGTCGGCCACTGATGCTTTGGGTCACTACACTACAACAGAGCATAAACAGAGTAAAATAAAGGTTTTTCCAAGGGCATGTTTGTACTGTACCCCTCCTTATCATCTCAAAACCTCAAAGGAGTGGCACTCTTGGATCCAAAACCACCAATCAAGCATTTTTAATGCATGATGGCCAAAGATCCAAGTTGTACAATTTCAATAAATGCACAAATATGACACAAAGGACCACCACCCTATCATGCATGATCAAGGGTGATGGAGACCATGGAAAATGGCACATTTCATCACTATTGAGTATGAAATGTCCCATTTGCCTTGTGTTCGAATTAACGTCCGATCCGAACACATGCAATGCAACACAAAAGATGCTTTATCTTGCCTCTTTTACTTGTTCAATTTTGTTTACTCATTTTAAGTTATCAACTCATTCTTTAATTGGTTTAGTCCAATAGTGAGACTTCTCTAAAGAGAAAGAAGCATCAACCAAAGGATGATGTAAGGCAAGAGAGAGTTCATGCCATTGGTTAGTAGAAACCCTTAAAAAGAGGATTAAAACCATTAAGCACAAACTCTATCTCAAGCTTAAAAGATCCCAAGCTTGAAATAACTCTCAAAAGCCATTAAAGAGTGAAACAAATGAGAACATGACAAAGCTATATATGCTGAAATTACAAGCAAAAGACACTATAACATGCAACCAACTCAAGCAACTCATGTTTAAAGGCCCAAAACAATGAGCTAGTGAAGGAATTTACACTACAACTATGTAATACAAAGCTCAGAAGCAACAACCAGCCCAAAACAGATGCAAAATAGCCCAAAATATAGCTTAAAACATTTTGAAATTAAGCTAACACAAGCTAGAATAATAGGCTAAAACATGAAGCATGCTAGACTAGTAAGTAAGATACAAGGAGGGGAGGCTAACCCCTGCAATTTTGGACTTCAAATCATGTTTTTAGCCACTAAAATAGCTCTGAAAAACAGTGTTTAGAAGCTTTGAAAAAGATGATGCAAGGGTGGTAAACACAAGGGCAAAGGCCTCCAAAACAAGGTACAAAGAAGGGCTATCAACCCCTCAACCTTTAATGGCCTTAGGACCCAAGCTCCAGCCCAAAAACACAGAGTCTTTATATCCCAAAATCAATTGAAAGACATGCTAGAATGAAGACAAAACTAGCTAAGACAATAAGCTAAAACATAGGGTTACACTACAACCATGCAAAAGTCTACTCATACAACACAAACAGCTTAAAAAGAGCTAAAGTAGCCCAAATCAGAGGCAAAAACATGCTGGAAATAAGCTAAGTTAAGCTACAAAAACATGCTAACATATGGAGCTAACTAGGCATGAAAGCTAGACACAAGGAGGGAAGGCTAACCCCTCCAATTTTGGTCCTCAAAATAAATTTTTTACCACTAAAAAACCTCTAAATTTCAGTGGTTAAAAGGTCAAAAGAGTTGGTTTGAAAGTGATGAAAATATGGCACAAAGGCTTAACAAGCAAAGAGACAAGAATGGTGGACCACCCCCAAACTCAAAATTGTCTCAAACCACCATTTTTAGGACTGAAAAATAGAGGTTTTTACAGTTGAAAACCAGGCCAAAAACAGTTTGCAAAGGTGGCAAAACAACAAAATAAACTTAAATGGGGTAAGTTTTATACCTTTGAAGCAAAGCACACAATAGGCACAAATCTGAGCTTAAACCACCTTCTAGAGCTCAAAGGAGGCTCCAAGAGAGCTTCAAGCAACCTCAGCCCAAAGATCAACAACTTTGATTAAGGGTTGATAGGTTAAAGTTTGAAGTATGCAAGCTTCTAAGCACAAAAGCTCAAGAGAGAAAGAAATCTAGAGAGAGAGGATTGTAGAGAGAGAGGCTTCCAAACTTTTTTCAACCTTGAAAACCATAGAGAAGGCTCTCTATATATAGACAAATGAGGCTTCAGGTAAAAAATATCACAAAATGGACAGCTGGAACAGCTGGAAGACAAATATCTGCCGAAATCTAACTTTTTGCATCAATGGCCGGCAAGGGATCATTGATGGCCGACACAGGTCCATTCTTGGCCGAAACGGATCACTCTTGGATGGCAGGTGGCCGGCAAAGGCCATTCATGGCCGGCACATGGCCAGAAAGGCCCATCCATGGCCAGAAACCTCCACCTCTGGTTGGCTAGAAAAATCTACTTTTTGGGCCCAACTTCAACCGGACATATTTCCTTCATCTGGACTCCTTTGTAGGTCATTCTTGAGCCTAAATTTAAGCCCTGGAAGTCTTCTTTTCAATGGTGTTAGCCTTACATCAAAATTACAAGTGTGAAAAAGTTATGCTCATTTTAGTGAAGACTGCTCAGTTTCAGTTTGACGGGATTCAGGCCTAACTTCTTCTCAACTAGTTTTCTTGCCTCCGCTCCTCTTTTCTTCAACCCTAAACCCCTAAATTAGGTGTTTTGAAAGATTTTTTTCCAAAGGGTTCACCTCTCTTTCATCTATTTTCACTTTGTCCTTGCTCGGTTTACCCAAAAACGCAACATTTAACGAAATGCGAGCCTGGGAACATCGTAGGAACTTTTTCAAAAATGTTTTGAAAGAGAGGGTTTTAAGGTCTAAAATCATTTTGAATAGTTTTGGACCAAAAAGGGGATGTGAGGTTGGGATTTGACGTTCTCCTTGCCAAAGAAATTGAACCTTTGCACTGCATAACTTTCATCACCAAGTAAACAATCAGTGGCGCCCAAGTCTTAAGGACGGTCAAAAATGGGGTGTCTACACATGGCCAGGGAGAAAAGTAGTACCTGTGGTTTCAAAGCACAAGATGAAGGAAGAAGCCTTAAAACCAAGAAGAAGAGAAAGCTCCCCAGCAGTGTAAGGTGAGTCCTCGCCAATTGCCCCTGTAAGGTCCTTTCACTTCCCAGCTACTACATCATATCCATTATTATCTATTACCTCTATCGCATTGCATATAACATCTATCGCATGCATCCACACTATCCATCACATCCATTACATCATACCATTTTATTGCCTACATCTTTTCCATGTTAAGCTTAGTTTGGCATGTGCTCATACCTTTCCCTCATTGAAATATGGTTCTGTCATGTGTAAGTACCTATGTTGTGCTGAGGCCAGTATTGAGGGTGTCGGCACCTTTGTTGTGTTAGACATGGTCTGTTTTGTATCCATGCCCTTTCTAGGTAAGATGTGGTTCGGCCTACGCCCTTTATTCACTTCATCCAATGCATTCACTGCATTGAACTTTGTCTTGTTTCATTCAGCATTTAGGATCATTATCTTTACCCTGCAAATCATTCCTCACTTATATCATACTACCCAATTACTTGTACTCTTTCTACGAAAAACATAGTTTTGCAGGTGCTCGCACCCCCTTTCACGTTAAAACATGGTTCTGTTATGTGTAAGCAACCAGGCTGCACTGAGGTCAATATTGGGGATGTAGACATTTAGCCTGTGTTCGGCGTCGTTTGGCTTGTGCCCACACTTCTTTTCTATATAAAACGTAGTTTGATTTGTATCTCCATTCCTTTATGATATTTGTGTGGTAAGTACTGCTTGTGGTTTAATGATTTTGTTATATACATACATTATATATCATTTGCATTGTTTCGTTGTATTGTGTATCATTTTGCATTCTACCCCAGAACTACGCAGTTGATTCATTGCAAAGAGATACGTAGGCAACCCTCGGGTTCAACCGACTACATCTACATTTTGTTTGTTTGCCCAAGTCTTACAGCCTCGTCAAAATGGGTCGTCTTCGGGCTTTGACATTCACTTACGTCATTTCATGACTTCAAGCTCTGTCAAAGAGGGGCAACTATAGACACCCCATTTTTGACCGCCCGCAAGGCTCGAGCGCTTTGCCTAGTACACTCGATGATGGAAGTGGTGTTGTGCATGGTTCGAGGTCTCAATGAAGGTACTTCTTTGAGAGGTATAAGCTTGTTATCCTATCTTTCACTTCTTGTTCTTTCATTTGCTATAAAGTTCTTGTAGTTTTATGTTGCTTTGATTCTATTCTAAGTGTTTAAGTTTGGGTTTGGAGAGCTACCAAAAGGATAGAGAGAGTTTACACTCTTTCTACACCTTTACCTATAGCTCAAACCCTTACTTTTACACTCTTTTTCTTTGTTCCCTACAATGATTTTCAGAGTTTAAAAAGGGCTAAAAATCATGCTTTAAGGTTTCAAAAGTGGAAGGTTCTTGCTTACTAGTCTTGTTTCCTCTCTTTGCTGTTTAGCTTTTTAAGCTCTTTTCATGCATTTTTAGCCACTGTTTTCATATGTTTTAGGGCTGTCTTGAGTTATTTAAATAGTTCATGCTTTGATTAGATTAGTTATTGTCTCATAAGTTTGCCTACATAGCTTGTTGTGTATTGTTCTTGGCTTTTCTTTAACTCATTTCCATGTTTAAGAACCTCATTTTAATAATCAACTTGCCATTCATCTTTTTCCTTTGAGAGTTGTTTCAATCGGTTGACGGTTATTCAAAACATGAACTAGCGATTTACGCTTAATGGCTTAATCTCTACGGAGGTTCATTGCCAACGGTGTAGTCCCTTTTTCATGTTGAGAATCACCTCCCATTTGACATATTTCTCATTTAGTGGACGTAATCTCTAGTGGACGTAACAATCATCTTGGACTTAATGGATTAAAGGATGGCAAAAACTAATGAATTTGGCTTAAAATGAACCAACTCACATAAAGAAAATGAGTTATATTGCTTGGGGTTTGGCCGGATGTTATGTCGAATCCATTGTGTCAAGCGTTGTCTTACATCAATTCATGATGTTTCGGATAAACCTTGAGGCGTCTCTACCTCCCTCTTTGAGTTCACTCTATGATAGGAAGGAGGGGTGGTTATTGTTCATTTCATTTATTGATTTTTTTGTCCAAATTGTACATCGAAATCATCAAGCAATAAAATTTGCTCATTGATTTTTGGAAACGATTTTAACCTTCTCTCGAGGCTTTCCCATGACAGAGAAGTGTAGTAGGGACAAACAAAGTCCAAAACACTTTGTTTGCAATATTTTCACTTCAGAACACAAAACAAAATTTGGCATGAAATTGAGGCACGGCCGGCCTTTTGTAGGCCTAGTCGGGCTTCATTGAAGGCCAACCGGTCATCAATGTTTGGTCAACAGTGTATTTTTGCAGAAAACAGAAGGCAGTGGTTGAAGGTGAAACAGTGTAAGCCAAGGCAGACAGTGCTGTTTTTGGACCTTGTGCATGCAACCCTTATGTATTGATGTTCCGTGCATTGTTGTAATTAATTAATTTATTTATTATTGTTATATTTAGTCTTGTTAAATATTAATGTTGTAATTAATTAATTTATTATTAATATTGTTTATTTGTAATTATTATAGTTAATTAAACTTAGATAGTTAGATTACTTGTCATGGTTATCCTTGTTGTAATAGCATAGTTAGCTAGTTAATTCTTTAATTTATTCATTCTGTTTTGTAATAAGTTGTTTAGTTCGAACTTTCAGACTTTGATTCGCACCCTCTTGCATGAGGGAAATTATGTAATCAGTTATATGTTTTCCAACCCCACGTCTTTCTCCCTTTTACTTACTTGCTGTAGACACCCTATTTTTGATCGTCCTCAAGACTTGGACGTCATCGTTTGAACACACGATGATCATCCATGCCTGTGTTTGTTTTGAGTTCCCGAAGGTCTCGGTCGCGCGCCTTGCCTCAAGATCTCTCAACTTGTGTGTTTTGTGCTTGGTTGTGGACCAGACACTTGTGTTGTTGCTTTTGAGGGAAGAGGGTGGCTTGTTGGCCATACCCTTAACCTGTCGGCCAAGGCTTGAAGCCATCGGCCTTGTTTTCTTGCCATCGGCCAAAAGTGTTGGCCGATCGGCACTCCTTTTGGTCGGCCGGCCCTTGTGTTGGTCAATCGGCTATGTTTTCTGGCCGAACCCTGTTTATCTGCTTTATGCAGATATTTTATGCCAGCTGGAACAGCTGGCATCCACAATTCACCCCCTCCATACACGTGTATGAAGGGATTTGCCCCTTGCTTAGCTTCTCTTAGAAGCTTAGAATTTGGACTTCTATAAGAAGGGAGCTCCTCCTCCCTTCTCAGAGGTTCTGAAAAAATTGATATAGGAGTTCTATATCTATCTATCTCTATATTTCATCTCTCGCTACATTTGTGTGTGTATTTGTGCTCAAAAGGGTGTTTTGTTCACACTATTGCACACAAAACCTAGCATTACACTATCCCTTTGTTGCTGAGGTACTAGGGAGTTAGTTTCAGAGTTCTTGGACTGATTTTGATCAGAAAAAGGTGCTGGTGTTGTGTTCTTGGAGGTGTTCTTCAAGGGTGAGCATTCTTGCTTTAGATACCCCATTCTTTCTTAAGCTTTTAGCCCTTCTTGATTATTGTTTTAAGCTTAGCTATTAACTGATAAAAGTTCTATTTTTACTTGCTTTAGACCTTTGTTTAAGGTCTCTTCTTGGTTTGGGGTTGTTTACCCCCCTCCCTCAAAGGCCTTGTTAGGCCTTGTTTTAGGCCATCCTTTTTGGCCCTTGCTTTAAGCTTGGCATGACCTTTCTACCACTGAAATCCAGAGGATTTTCAGTGGTGGAAAGGTGGTTTTGAGGTCTTAAATAGGAGAGGGTCATCCCCTCTCCTTGTTGTCTTGAATGCTTGCATAAATGGCTTATGTTGGTGGCTTGTATGCTTAGCTTGTTTTAGCTTTATTTCAGTGTGTATTAGGCTTTGTTTTGCCATAATATACCTCTGTTTCAAGTTGGTTTAGTGGTCTCTTGCATGCACCATGTACTTGCCTTGTGATTCACTTATTTGCCTTAACATGCATCTTGTGTTTAGACTACCATTCTTGCATGTTTTGGCTTAGCTTAAAGAAGATTTTGTTCATGTTTTATCATGTTTAAGATCTAATTTTAGTTGTATTGGTCATCCGTGACTTGCCTTGTATAGCTTTGGTTCAATCCAGCTTGTAAGCTTTGTGTATTGAATCCCCTAGCATGCATTACTTGGCTCATTTCAATGATTTGGCATCACTTGTTATGATATTTCAGTCCACATAGTATGCTTGAATACTTGCACTTATCACTCCTTTAATGTTTTGAAGAGTTGATGTTTTATGCCTCGTGATTGGATCATTGTGCATGCTTCCATGCTTAGGTCATTTGGATGCCATTTCAATTGTTTTTGGTCTTGTTCTAACATGCCATAACTCTGATTTTGGTTGCTTAAATCATACCATGTTTGGTTTTGATAGGTGTAGTGTAACACCCCTTTTGTAGCCTTGCATGCTCCATGTTTTGAACCCACCTTTCTAGCATGTTTTGACCTTGGCCATTGCATGTTTTAGGCTCATCTTGATATGATTTAGGACTGTTTTGGGTTATACTTGCCATATGCTCTTTGTTTTGTGTAGCTTTGGTTCAAGTCCCTTTACTAGTCTTAGGCTTTAAGCCTTATGCATGCTATGATTATGATTATATGTGTGATTTGGCATCATTTCTAACATCATTTCAGAGCATGTAGTGTTGTCACACTTGCATGCTTTTCACTCTTTTAAGTGTGCTTAAAAGTTGTGTCTTCATGCCTAGGTGATAGGCCAATTAGCATGCATGTTTGTATATGCTTTTGTCCCTCATTTCTTAGCATTTTGGCCACTGATTTGGGCATGTTTGAGAGTTGTCCATATTAGTTTAAGTCTATTTTCGCATGTTGTTGCATGTTTGCCTTGCATGTTGTTGCATACTTGGCCTATTGCATGTTGTCGCATGCTTGAGTTATATCGCATTTGGCATGCTTTTTGTTAAGTTGCTTTGCATGTTTGCATGCTAGTCCCATTGCATGTTGTTGCATGCTTATCATTGGTATTTTTGTTGCATGACTATTACATTGTAAAGCTTGCATAATTATGCTACTTTGTTAAGTTCATCATGCATGTATTACATTGGTCTAAATATACTTGTCCCTTTACATGTTGTCACATGTTTGCCTCACATGTTGTTGTATGTTTGTCATTGGCATTGTTGTTACATGCCTTGCATGTTTACTTGTTTAGGTTGTATGCCTATTATAGCATTGTTGTTAACATGCTCATGTCGCATTAGATTTGCATCATGCTTGAGTTGTTTGCATGCTTGCTTGCTCACTTAGGTTGCATTGCATTGTGTGTGCATTGCCTTGCCCCTTGATCAAGCATGATAGAGGTTGGGCCCCTTATGTGTTTTTGTGCATTTCATTTGATATTGAATTGCACACTTGGCTTCTTTGGCCATCATGCATTGAAATGCGTGATTGGTGGCCCGAGGGTTGAGGACTATACTTCCTTGAGTTCATGACATGATAGGGAGGGTGGTCGTGCAAACATTGTCTTGTAAATGTATTGCCATGCTCTGTTTGTCCTCTGCTGCAGCAACACAGCATTTTGCAGGAAGGGATGGTCGGTCGGCCATCTTCAGTGCCGGCCGGCTAACAATATTTGGCCGAGATCCTCATTTTTGGTCGATGACCAGTTTTGCTTGGCCGATGGCCCTATCTCTTGGCCGATGGACTCTCAGCATGCCCCCAAGGTGGTTCAGAAGTGTCACAGAAGTTGGCACAGTTTTCAGAGGTACAGAGCAGTGCAAACAGAGGCAACATGAAGCATGGAGATGGATTTCCGAGCGAAGCCGTCCGAGCATGCATTCATCCCTCGTCTCGAGGCCATTTCAGTGTTTTAATGACTTAGAATAGTTATTTATTTCAATCTGGTTTTGTTATTAATTAATTAGCTTGTTAGTTAGTTAATTAGTTCATTTGTATTATTCTTTCGGACCCTCCGTCGAGAGGGCCAATTGTTGTAATAAGTGTACGTGTGTGCGATACATGTCTTCCAATCCCACGTCTTTCTCCCTTTTACTTAACCGCTTACGATGGTTAATTCTAGGGCATATTTCAATTAGCATCCTTATGCTATGCATGTTTGCACCATCCATTTGTATTGCATGCACCGGGTTCCGCGCATCATACTAACTGCATTGTATTTCAATTCCTACTTGAATACATGCATCGAATTGTCGCATCTCATATGCCATCTTAGAATAGCCGAGCCTATTTCTAGTTGCACTTTGCATGCGATGCATTAGCCATTTTAACATGAACTAGGATCATGCATGATTTCTAACTAGTTTCTTGTTTTGGCTCGGAGTATACTGTGAGTGTTTATGCTTTAGCATCTTGCATGTATGTGAGTGTTAACATGACAGCATGCTTGCCATGAGGCTAATTGCTTATGTGATATAACTGCCTAAATGCCTGTGGGTGAAGGTTGGATTACTTGAATTGGAACAATTCATTGAAATCCGCATTTTAGCCTACTTGCGAGTAGCAAACTTCAAACTATTTCCAAACAAACGGATATGCGATACTTTGTTCCAAATTAGGGGATCTAGTCTATACTTATGTGTTGTGCGCACCACATAGTAATTCTAGCTAATTACCGGAATAAGAGCACATGTGTTTTCAAAAACAAGATATCATGTTTAGTACAGGCCGATCTTTGATCGGGCGAGCGGGGGTGCTCATCGATGACCTTCCCCAATCGTACCTAAGTTCCCGAGCCGAGGCAACTTTGGTGATGACGGACACGTGGCCTTAAGCAACAAGTCAGGGTTTCCTAAATTCCCCCAAAATAAATATTTAGGTGGCGACTCTGTATCTGGCAAAGCAATCCATGTTTGGCACTTCTTTCTTAAAAATCAATTTTCCAAAATGATTTGCCAGATTTGGACTCTTTGGTGATTTATCAATCTCACATCACATATTGTGAGATCAGATTAAGAACCGTGACATTGAGTCTGAATTGTAGTAGCATGAAGCCCTAGGGCGCGTCTACACTTGTTTGCAATAGTTAGTATAAGGCATCATGTCTTGTTTAGCATTATTCATGCTTGCATCCATTTGTCTTGCATGCATCCATGGCTCGGCTCATCATGCTAACCCAATATCAAATGTTCAAAATTCATTACTTGAATACATGTTTTATCGCATGTCTTGAATGAAATCATATGCCATGCTCATAGTCGAGCCTATAAAATGCATAATGTATGCGTTGCATTAGTCATATTACATTAATTAGGAACATGCATATTTTTCTAATTATTTTTGCTTTGTTTTGGCTCAGAGTACTAGGTGAGTAATTTTATGTTTTAGCATGTTGCATCGAATGTTTGTGTTACCATGTCAAAACATACTTCCATGAGGCTAATTGCTTAAATGATATAACTGTTTGAATGCTTGTGGATGAAGGCTAGTTGCTTGAATTGGAATAATTTGAGCAATGTTTATATGCGATCATTTTTTCAAGTGACAAATTCACAACAAAACAATTTCAAAACAAAACATGAAATTAAATGTTCTAATTCTTGCAAATATTAGTCTATAACTTGTGTGCGCGTCACATAGTAAATGTTAGTCTAATAACTGGAACAAGAGCATATAATGTAAATAAGAATCACATCATGATTAGTAGAGGCCGATCTTTGATCGGGCGAGTGGGGTGCTCAATTCATAACCTTCCCCCTCTAGTACCTAAGTTCCCGAGCTGAGACACTTTGGTGATGACGGATAAGTGGCCTTTGGCACGAGTCTCGGGTTTCCTAAATTTTTCAAAAATATTTAGGTGGCGACTCTGAAATCTGACAAAGCAGTCCATTTTGGCATTTTTTATTCAAATCAATTTTCTAAAAGAATTGCCAGATTTGGACTCTTTTTGTGTTTACACTGTTTCACATTGCACTTGTGAAATCAAATTCAGAACCACGAGAGTCCGAATTGTGGGGCTAGTCGTATCTGAAAGGAGCACGAAAAGTTAAGCTATAACGACGGCTCTTAATAAGCTTTATGTCCTAATGGACTCCCCTTTTTGAGATATCAACCAACTGCAAGTGCCTTTCCCTTCAGCTCCTAAAAGATCGGATGATGAGGCCGAGGAGGATGACACCGAGCTTAATGATGAAGAAGAAGAGACTGCTGTTGGGGCCAAGTCCTCCACTCTGAATGGGCAAGTCTTGGACTTGACTTAAGTTGATGAGGACGAGGTCTCCAAAAGCACCTCACCTAAGAAGATGACATCTGAGGTCGAAGTCCAGGCGGCCGAGAAGAGCTTAGATCAGACCCTGCTCGAGATAGATGTTGAGATAGCGGCAGAGAAGGAAGCCTTGTTGCCAACCGAGGCCGACATAACACCAACAGTTGAGGTTGAGCAATCAGACATAAATGCTAATGTATCCAGTACTTAGGATTTTTTTCTTTTACTCTGAACTTTTCTCTTTCAATTGTAACTTCTCTTTTGTAACTTGGACAAGTAATCTCTTATGCCAGGCCGAAGTGCCTTTTTGTATCTGAACAAGTTTCTTCGTTGAATGCAGGCCTTCTTTTATTCTAAGTGTTGAATGTATGCCTTCTTTTCTTCTATGCATGTTTCTATACTTAGAATATTTTTTGCATTTCTTCAAAGTACACCTTAATTGTGTAATCATTTCGGGGTAGAGTACCTCGGTTATACCTTGACTGTTTGTCTCGGCCAACAATTGGAATACCTCGGCTAACACTTAAAAATATTTCGCAATATTTTTACAAGTGCTGTTTCTTTAAACTTATTCAGTCAATTATTGCTTTTTCGTTTCCACTTACTATCTTTTATCAAGACTTCACCCTTCCAACATTTCCAAGCTTGACAACCTGGTTAGTTATCTCGGGTAAGATGTACCTCTGATACATCTTTCATTATTACGTCGGCTAATCTTCAACTTGTAAATTTTATAAAAATTTCAACAAGTCCCAAGCTCTCAAGTTTTATTCTTGCTCCACGCCCCCTAATGTGAGCCTAAGTTCCACTTAAGTTCACATTATGCGTTTATGGTCTTTTGTTGAAGTCAGATGTAAATAAAGACTAGCCGAGGCGATCAAGCTTGGTTCCACTCTGAGTTTAACTCTGCCGACAAGGCAATTCAAGGTTAATTCAACTTAGTTCAACTCTATTATATGCAAGTATAATTCAACTTTACCATATAATAAGTCTAAGTTACTCATCATGTTTCATTCAGAAACATCGCCAACTTAGTTCAACTCTATTATATGCAAGTATAATTCAAGTATAATTCAACTCTGTCATATAATAAGTCTAAGTTATTCATCATGTTTCATTCAGAAACATCGCCAACTTAGTTCAACTCTATTATATGCAAGTATAATTCAACTCTGCCATATAATAAGTCTAATTTATTCGTTATGTTTCATTCGGAAACATCGCCAACTTAGTTCAACTCTATTATATGCAAGTATAATTCAACTCTGCCATATAATAAGCCTAAGTTATTTGTCATGTTTCATTCAGAAATATCGCCAACTTAGTTCAACTCTATTATATGCAAGTATAATTCAACTCTGTCATATAATAAGTCTAAGTTATTCGTCATGTTTTATTCGGAAACATTGCCAACTTAGTTCAGCTCTATTATATGCAAGTATAATTCAACTCTGCGATATAACAAGTCTAAGTTATTCGTCATGTTTGATTCGGAAACATTGCCAACTTAGGTCAACTCTATTATATACAAGTATAATTCAACTCTGCCATATAATAAGTTTAAGTTATTCGTCATGTTTCATTCGAAAACATCGCCAACTTAGTTCAACTCTATTATATGCAAGTATAATTCAACTCTGCTATATAATAAGTCTAAGTTATTCGTCATGTTTCATTTGGAAACATCGTTATAGGACTGGTCAGTCCTATCACATAAATTTTGAATTCATAGAAATCAAACTAACATTTTATTATTACTTCGGCTAATAAAATTATGACACAAACTTCAAAAAACAAAAAAACTAATGATAAAAAAACTTTAAATTGCAAGTGTTTCAGGGTCTTGGCAACTCTTTGCCATCAGTGTCTTCAAGCCGGTATGCCCCATTGCCGGCAACCGAGATGATTCTATAAAGCCCCTTCCAGTTTGGGCCAAGCTTGCCCTCCCTATGATCCTTCTTGTTGCCGACAACTTTCCTCAGGATGAGGTCCCCAACTTTGAACTCTCTTGGGTTGACCTTCTTGTCGTAAGCCCTAGTAAGCTGCTGCTGGTATGCCTCCAGCCGAATTGCTGCTCTCTCCCTTCTTTCTTCCAATAGATCCAGATTTCGGGCTAAGAATGCCTTGTTGGTCCCATCTTCCACTCCCTGGGTTTTGATTCCAAGGATGCCAACTTTTAGTGGGATAACTGCTTCAGTGCCATAAGCCATCGCAAAAGGAGACTTCCCAGTGGATCTTCTCAACATAGTCCAATATGCCCAAAGCACATTAGGAAACTCTTCCACCCACTTCCCTTTTGCTGCTTCCAACCTCTTCTTGATCCCATCCAAGATAGTCTTATTGGATGCTTCTGCCTGACCGTTGTTCTGAGGGAAACTTGGAGTGGAGTAGCAGTTCTTGATTTTGTACTTTGCACAGAAGCTTTTGATTAGCTTACTGTCAAACTATGCACCATTATCTGCTATTATTGCTCTTGGGATCCCAAACCTGGTGATGATGTTATTCCATATGAAGTTCTTTACATCAATATCTCAAATTTTCGCAAGGGGTTCAGCCTCTACCCACTTGGTAAAATAGTCAATTGTTACTAGTAGAAACTTCCTCTGCCCAGTCGCTTAGGACAGTTATCCAACAAGATCCATGCCCGCTGGGAAAATGTCCAAGGCCTGGATACTGGGTTCAAATCAGTTGCTGGTTAATGTATCAAAGGTGCAAACCTTTGACACTTCTCGTACTTTCTGACGTAGGCTTCAGCATCCTTCTGCATGTAGGGCCACCAGTACCCCTAAGTGATGGCCCTATGAGCAAGTGATCTGCCCCCAACATGGCTTCCACAGACTCCTTTATGGATCTCATACAGAAAGTCCTCAACTTGGAAGGGATGTGCACATTTGAAAAGGGGTCCAGTGAAGGATCTCTTATAGAGATGGCCATCTGTTGTTAGGCTGAACCTAGCCGACTTCAATCTGGTCTTGTGTGTCTCTTTTCAGTCGTTTGGCAGCTTGCCATCCCTGAGAAATATTACTATTGCATCCATCCAACTTGGTTCCATCTCCACACACATTGCTTCGTACTCTGTGATCTGGGGCTCCACACTTGGGGCTGACAAATAATCAAACATTATGGTCCTTGCTTCACCTGATTTCATTGCACTAGCCAGGTTTGCCAAGGCGTCGGCGTAACTGTTGTCATCTCGGCTAACTTGCTGTAGCCGACAATCTTGGAACAAGGAAAGCAATTTGACAACCTCTTTAACATAGGCTATCATTTGTTCATCTCGAGCTGCATACTCGTATGTTGCCTGATTCACAATAAGTTGGGCGTCACAGAAGACTACCACTTCATCGGCCTCCATTGCTGCTGCCAACTTCAACCCTACAATCAATGCCTCATACTCTGCCTCATTGTTTGAGGACTTAAATCCCAAACGAATAGATTGCTCTAACATTCGCCCATCTGGCGATACTAACACTACTCCTGCCCCCGCTCCTTAACAGTTTGAACTTCCATCAACAAACAGGCGAAAGGAGTCGCAGATGTAAATGTCGCAAGGATTTGGTTTCTCTTCTCTCTTCTGTTTCACCTGAGTGGGGTTCTAGGGCCCCAATTGGGTTTCTTCCTGCTCCCTTGGACATCCCAGGCCATGACTCACCGGAGTCCGACGCAAGATGGCTCCAGGGGTGAAGTTGGCCAAAACCTGGCCCTTAATTGCTGTCCAAGGCCTAAACTCCAAGTCATATTGGCCCGATACTACAGCCCATCTGGCTACCCTGCCTGTCAGATCTCCTTGTTGCAACAGGGACTTCAAAGGATGCTCAGTCAATACCACAATCTTGTGGGCTTGAAAGTAGTGATTCAGTTTTTTTGAAGCCATCACCAGGGCTAGTATCAATTTTTTCAGGGGTAAGTACCTGGTCTCTGCACTTACTAGGGTCTTACTCACATAGTATACTGCCCTTTGTTCTCCTTTCTTTTCTCTAATTACCATTGAACTCACTATGTACTTTGAAACTGCCAAGTATAAGAACTGTTCTTCTCTAGGTATTGGGTTTGACAGAACTGGGGCAGTTGTCAAGTATTTTTTCAAGTCGGCCAAGGCGACTTCGCACTCCTCTATCCACAAGAAATCTATGGCCTTTTTTAACAAACTAAAAAATGGTTTACACTTATTTGAACTTCTACTTATAAACCTGTTTAGGGCTGCTGCCCTTCCAGTCAGCATCTGCATTTGTTTTGTAGATGTCGGGCTCTTTAAGTCAAGGATGGCCTTGATTTGATGTGGGCTTGCCTCAATACCCCTTCTGGTGACCAAGTACCCTAGGAACTTACCAGACCCGATTCCAAATGTACATTTCAAAGCATTGAGTCAAAACTGATATGTTCTTAGGATATCAAAAACTGCTTTCAAGTCGGCCAGATGATTCCCAGGTTCTTTGGTCTTTACGACCATGTCATCGATGTATACTTCTATTGTCTTGCCAATCAGATGTCTAGACATCTTGGTCACTAACCTCTGATAGGTTGCTCCTGCATTTTTCAACCTGAAAGGCATCACTCTGTAGGAGTACAACCCTTTTAAGGTGATGAAAGCACTCTTCTCTTCATCTGGGGGATATATCGCTATCTGGTGGTATCCCCTGTAAGCATCTAGGAAGCTCATCCTTCCATGCCCTGAAGGGGCATCCACCAGCTGATCAATCTTAGGTAGAGGGAAGCTGTCTTTGAAGTAAGCCTTATTCAGGCTGGTGAAGTCCACGAAGACCCTCCACTTCCCGTTCTTCTTTTTCACTACCACAGTGTTGGATAACCAAGTAGGGTAGTTCACCTCACGAATGGATTTGGCTTCCAGTAGTTTGTCTACTTCCTCCTCAACTACTTCATCATGTATTAATGTCGGCCTCCTCGCTCGTTAGATGACAAGTTTAGCTGACCTATCTACATTGAGCATATAGCATGTGACCTCGGGGTCAATGCTTGGCATCTCATATGGCGTCTAGGCAAATACTTCTATGTTGGCCCGTAAGAAAGCCTCTAACTCCCTTTCCTCATCCTCAACCAAGCCTAAGCCGAGAAAGAAGAAGCACTCTTCATCCCCTTCTTGGACCAGGATTTTCTTCAAGGCTTCCTCACTCTTCTCTGCTGGTTCTTTGCCAACATCATCTTGAACTTCTATGTTGTCGTCCTCGATTTCCATTTTTTCTGCCTCTCGCACATTGCAGTTGGATTTCATTGTTGTCATGAAGCAGTTCTTTGCCTGTACTTGATCCCCTTTGACTTCTTTAATCCCCTGTTCAGTTGGAAATTGCAATAACTGGTATAGTGTTCAAGGAACAACCCTCATTGTATACAACCATGGCATTTCCAAGATAACATTGTAAAGGGAAGGGGTGTCAATTACTACAAACTCTATGCTTACCTTTTTGGTTCCTGCCTGCACCTCCAAATTCATGGCTCCCAGAGCCCATGTCAGCGTTCTGTTGAATCCCATCATCGGGCTGTTGGATTGCTCTAAATCATCTCGGTGAAGGCCAAGCTCCTTGTAGCATCTGACATACATGATGTCACAAGAGCTGCCTTGGTCAATCAGAATGCGTCTTACCTGCCATTCTCCAATCTTAAGGGTCACTACTAGAGCATCGTTGTGTGGGTGCTGCACCATGTCTAGGTCTGCCTCAGTAAAGGACACCATCGGTCCCTGGTACTCGTTTGTCCTAGGCCTCTTTTGCTGAACCTGATACACATGCTATAAATGTCTCATATTTTATGTCTCCCCTCGCATGTCATTCTCATTAACCTTCGAGTGAATCACATTGATCACCCGAGGTTCAGCTTGCTGTGGTTGTGGTGGAGGTGGTGCTGCCGGCGCCTGGGGTAGTCTTGCCTGCTCTTACCTCGTTCTGGCCTCATCTACTAGGTCCCTCAAGTGACCCTGTCTGACCAAATCTTCCAAATACATCTTCAGGGCTCTGCACCCCTGAGTCAAGTGCCCATCCTCATCGTGGTAAGCACAATGCTTCCCAAGGCTTCTCCTCATAAACTTGCCAGGAATCTTCTCCGATGCTCTATAATATGGTTGGTTCCTGATCCTTTCTAAAACTTTATAAACCAAGATCCAGAACACAGTAGTGACTGCCTGTGTAGTCCTTAGCCCTAATTCTTGCCTGTTAGATCCAGTATTACCTCGTCCTCACTTCGGTAAGCCGTTTCTCTTCTCCTGCTTCGGCGTCTTTGTTCCCAGCGTATCCTCTTCCGCTCTAGCATATTTCTCGATCCTTGCCATGAGCTCCTCCATAATCTTTGGTAGAGTCTTTGCCAACGACTTCCGAAGTGTACAATCATCCTCCAGGCCATTCTTAAAAGACACGATCGCCAACTCCTGGTTGCATCTCGGTATTCGGTTGAACACCTCATAGTACCTTTTGGCATAAGCCCTGAGGCTTTCACCTTCGTTAGTTTTCAGAGCTATCAGGGAGTTTACCCTTAGTGGCTGCAAGTTGTTTGTAACAAACCTAGCCACAAACATCTCGGCCAGGCCTTCCCAACTCTTCACAGTTCCTTTCGGCAACTTGTGAAACCAATCCAATGCGATTTCCCCAAAGGATGAGGGAAACACCTTGCACAGCAACGGTTCGTTCCCAGTATACAAAGCCATTGAATTTAGGTATAAACTGACGTGAAAGTTCGGATCGAACTTATCGTCATAAATTTAGAACCTTGGCATATAGAACCTTTTTGGGGCCTCAAACCTATCCAACTCCACCGAGAACGGCATTCTCGGTTTGACGGGGAATGTGACCTTGGCATTCTGCCACTTCCTCTAGAGGTAGTCCCTCAAATCCTCCTTAGTTCGACCAGAAGCTCAGCTGTCAACAGATTTCAGTCTTTTTGGTATGCTACTTCCAGTGTCGTTGTGTGTCCTCTTGGACTTCTCTTCATTCACCGTGTCAAAACACAAACCCTTCCCTTGGATATTCCGGGTTCTTTCACATATGTTCCCCTAGTACGAGGTGTCTTCTGCGAGTCACCTCTGACCGACTCTCCTTGCCCGACCTCCCGTGAAGGCCAATGTGAGTGCTCCTTTTCTTTGCCATGCTGTGGGATTACTGGGATTGTTTTTTGCCCCTCTTTCTGGGCATCAATCTTCGTCCCTGGCATCGGCGTGTCCTTGTAGACACCCCATTTTTGACCGTCTTCAAGACTTGGACGTCACTATTTGAACACTCGATAATCATCCATGCTCGTGTTTGTTTTGAGCACCTGAAGTTCTTGGCGAAATGTCTTGCCGTCAGACCTCTCGACTTATCTGTTTTGTGCTTGGTTGTGCACCAAGAACTTGTAGCATTGCTTCTGGGGAAAGAGGGTGGCCTGCTAGCCAGCCCTACAACCCATCAACCAAGCCTTTCTCCCATCAGCCATCAGTGGTGGCCGGTCGGCCTCAGTGATGGCCGGTCAGCCTCTTTAACGGCCGGTCAGCCATAGGTTTTGGCCGAGGCCCTTTTTTCTGCTTTTGCAGATATTTTTGGTGCTAGCTGTTCCAACTGTTGAACACTGAGCTCATCCTCCATACACATGAAGCAAGCTTTTGGCTTGCATTTCCTATATAAGGGGAGCTCCCTCCCCCTATTTGAGGGTTCAGATTTTTTAGAGCAAAAATCTCCCTCTCTCTCTAGAATTCTCACTCTCTCTCTATATTGTGCTATTTTGAGCCTTAAAGTGTGTTTTCTTCACACATTTGCACTAAAACACCTAGTCAAACACCTTCACTTTGGGGTTGAGGTCCTTTGAAGCTTGATTTAAGGTCTTGGAATTGGTTTTGGCTCAGAATTGTTGCCATTTTGCTGCTGTCTTCGAGGGTAAGCTTCTTCCCCTTCTAAGTTTGTTTAATGTATACTAGTTTAGGCCACCTTTGCATGCTCATTTTGGCCAAGTTGTCAACTACAAAAAAAAACTCTATTTTTGAGTGTTAAAATGGTTGTTTGAGGCCCTGTGGGAGTTGGGGGTGTTTCACTCCCTTGTATGCCTTATTTGCTAAGCTTTTGGGCCATCCTTTAAAGCTTTTGGAACCATCTCATTTTGGTCCTTTAACCACTAAATTTCAGAGGAATTTCAATGATGGAAAGGTGGTTTTGAGGTTCAAAATGGGAGAGGGTGGTCCCTCTCCTTTTGTCTTGCTTGCATGTCTTGTTGGCCTACCAAATGAGCATGTATTCCTCCTTTCTTTAAGCTGAGCTCAAGCATGTTTTGTGTGACTTTTTGGACTTGCCATAACTCTTTTTTTGGTTGGTTTGGTCATTGGTTGCTTGCATCTTATACTTGTAGTGTAATCCTACTTGTTGGCCTAACATGCTTCATGCTTTATGCCTATTATCCTAGCTTGTGTTAGCTCTGTCTCAGCATGTTTTTGCCATTATTTTAGCATGCCTCAGCTCTGTTTTGAGTGGTCTTGGCCATGTGAGACTTGTAGTGCATGGTTGTAGTGTGAATGCCTTAACTAGCTTTGAGTTTGAAAGCCTTTTGCATGCTTTACTTGTGGTGTTTGCATGTCTTAACCTCATTTCATACATGATTTCAGCGTATGTAGTGTAGTCACACTCTCACATGTTCCACTCTTTCAATGCTTTTGGAGGGTTGTGCCTTATGCCTTCTAATACGTATGCATGCTTGCCTAAGCTTTTGGGCTACCGTTTCAGCATGTTTTAACCTTTGTTTTGGCAGCTCTGTCCAGAGCTGGTTTGGTTGTTTAGGCTATGCATTGCATGCCTTTTGTGTAAACCCCTTGACTAGCTTTGAGTTCTAAGGACCCTAACATGCTATACTTGTGTTGTTTGCATGATATGTCATCATTTGGCATACGATTTCAGTGCTTGTACCTCTGTCATGCTCTCATATATATCACTCTTTCAATGTGTTTGAAAGTTAAGCTTTGTGTCTTGCTTGGAGCAAATGAATGAGCATGCATTTCTTGCTTTTTGTGCCTAAGTTTTAGTGTGTTTTGGCCACTATTTTGGAGTATCTTAGGTCTGCCCATAGCTGGTTTGACCATTTGAGATTGATAGTGCATGCCTCATGTGTAATGTTCTTCACTTGCTTTAGTGCTCTTGGCCCCTTAACATGTCTTGCATGCATTGCTTACATGATAGTGTCTTGTGCACGCCACTTTAGCATTGAAAAATGAGCATGTTGTTTGCATTGCATTGTGTTTGGATGGGACGTTAATCCAAACAGAAGGAATGTGGCACGTTTCACACTCAAACTGATGAAACATGTTGCGTTTCTTAGTCGTTGTCACCCTTGATCATGCATGATAGGGTGACGACTCTTCAAGTCTTGTTTGTGCATTCACTAACATTGTGCAAGCTTGACTCTTTGGCCATCATGCATTGAGATACGTGATTGGTGGCTTGAGAGCCGAGTACTACGCTCCTTTGAGCTTGAGAAATGATAAGGAGAGTATTGCACACACATTTCCTTGCAAATACACTGCCATGCCTCTGTTTGTACTCTGTTGCAGCAAAAAGAAAAATTCAGGGAATCAGTGGCCGACCAGCCACCAGTGCTGGCTGATTACCACCAATCATGGCCGATCATCCCTCAGCATGTTCTTGAGATGGGTCAAAAACAATCTGGAAGTTGGCACAATTTTCAGAAATCCAAAAGGGTGCAAACAAAGGCATCTTGAGGCAAGGCAGTGGATTTCCAGGAGGACACAATCGAGCATGCATATCATTTATCGCTTTGTTAGCTAGTTGTAGTTAATTACATGTGCTGTAATTAATTTAGCTTAGTTCATTTTGTAACATTCTAATTAGCTTAGATTAGCTAATTATTCAATTCGGTTTTGTAATAATTAATTAGCTAGTTAGTTAATTAGTTGGTTTGTAATAAGTAGCTTAGCGTAACTAGTTAGCTTATTTATTCAGACCCTCTGTCGAGAGGGCATATTGTTGTAATAAGGGTGCGTGCGTGTGTGCATGTCTTCCAACCCCATTTCTTTCTCCCTTTTATTTAACTGCTTTCGATGGTTAGTTCAGGGCATAGTTCAATTAGCAAACTTTATGCTTGCATGTTTGCATGATTCATTTGTCTTGCATGCACCGGGCTCGGCGCATCATTCAAACTGTATTGTATTTCAATACATATTTGAATACATGTATCAATTGTTGCATTCATATGCCATATTAGATAGCCAAGCCTACTTAGTTGCATTATTGCATGTGTTGCATTAGGCATTTAACATAGCTAGGATCATACCTGATTTCTAACTAGTTCTCTGTTTTGACTTGGAGTACACTGTAAGTGTTTATGCTTTAGCATCCTTGCATGTGTGTGAGTGTTGCCATGATAGCATGCTTGCCATGAGGCTATTTGCTTAAATGCTAAACTGCATGAATGCCTGCGGTTGAAGGCTTCATTACTTGAATTGAAACAATTCATCAAAATGAGAGTTTTAAGCCCACTTGGAGTGGCAAATCATCATGTTTTAACCCCACCTTGTTTGGTGGCAAATCCGCATTTCTAAGCCCACTCGAGGGTGACAAATTCAAACCATTTTTGAAAAACAACATTGACTTGTTTTGTTCCAATTTAGGCGATCTAGTCTATACTTGTATGTTGTACGCATCACGTAGTACGTTAGCTAAATAACCGGAATAAGAACACATGTGTTTTCAAAAACAACATATCATGATTAGTAGAGGCCGATCCTTTGATCGGGCGAGCGGGGGTGCTCATTTCATGACCTTCCCCCCTTGTACCCAAGTTCACGAGCTGAGACAACTTTGGTAATGACGGACATGTGGCCTTTGGCACAAGTCAGGGTTTCCTAAATTTCCCAAAAATAAAATATTTAGGTGGCGACTCTGTAATCTGACAAAGCAGTCCATGTTTGGCACTTCTTAATTAAAATCGATTTTCCAAAATGATTTACCGGATTTGGACTCTTTGGTGATTTATCAGTCTTACATTGCACTTTGTGAGACTAGATACAGAACCGTGACAAGAGTCTGAACTGTAGTAGCTATGAACCCAAATTCGCGCCCTCTTCGAAAGGGGGGCGCGCGGAGGAAGTTTGGGCGGTATACAGTTTCTGGCGACTCTGCTGGGGATTTAGAGAACTTGACTCGAACATCATGATATGTTGATTTATCTACACTTATGTGTTTCTTTGCATTGCATTTGCATTGGTGCGCTTAAGTCACAGTGTTTGCCATCTGCTATTCCTGAACGGTTTTCCAGAGGCTTGCTTGGAAAAGCGTGCCATAAGGCTGACCGGTTACGGGCTCTGCCACGATGGAAAGACAAACCGTGGTTTTACCGAGGCACCCTTTTTGACCATTCGACCTAGTTGCATATCAGAAGCCTTAGAGACTATTCCAAACTAGGACAGGTTGCTTACCCGAGTATAAGTTGTTTGAAACCACATGTGTGCGTAGTGAAACCCTAGCTCCTGACAAAATAGGACAGGGAAACCCTACCCCTCCATAGGGGTGTTTTGCTCTCACTTTCTTGCTATGTGCTGTTAGGGTGTGTCTCTACAGGAATGCATGTATCAGTTTGCAAGTCTGGGTATCAGTCTGAGGACATCAGTATTTGGGGGTATCAGATTTGAGGAAGTGATTTGAGGGCAAAGATCAGTGTTTGAGAACAGTTTGTTTAGCTTATGATATCAACTGTGTGTTGTCTTTATCTAAGTTGAAATACTGTCCGTTTTTTCTGATTGATTGTTTCCTTATTATGCTTTATTTATCTTTTTTGCTATGGTAGTATTGCATCATTGCTTCCGACGAGGCAGATACCCCCCAAGCACCATGGACCCGGATTGGGAGAATTCATCGATCTGAGGATCTAGTTGACGGACAACCAGTGTTTGTTGCATTACCCCCGATTACGAGGCGGAGGTCATCTAGGCACAGATCATCAGTTCAGTGGTCGTTGTCTACCCCACCTGTGTGCAGTAGGGATCAGGTTTCTGTTTCTACCTCAGAGAGGGAACATACACCGGTTCAGTCAGATCCACACTTTACAGTCGGAATGGAGGACATGATGCGTCAACTCCAAGAGACCATGCAGTTCATGCAGCAGGATGCTGCTCGTCAGGCGGAGGTCACCGCACGTCAGGCAGAGGTTGTAGCTCAACAGGCAGAACTGATTGCCAGGCTCCAACAACAGCAGCAACCACAACAAGCCGGAGCATCTGCTTCGCATCCACCCCCACCCTTACCTAGGGTTCCAACATTTGGGGAAATAGCGAATGTCCAGGAAAATACGAACGTTCCAACAGGACCAGTCCCACCGCCAATCCCACCTCAGATGTCTAAAGCACCGGCTAATCTAGTGGACACGCCGTTCGAATTTGAGGTTGATCCAACCGCTCTGAAGGTGAGCAAGCTGGAAAAGCTGTTCAAGAGGGCTTAAGGCGTTAACTCCAATCCGGACATAGAGGATGGTTACACTGATTCAGCAGTGACATTGTCAGACCGATTCAAGATGCCACATATAGACCGTTTTGACTGTTTTGGAGATCCTATGGTACCTCTGCGGTTGTTCTTGGATATCCTATGGCCAATGGGCCTCTCCAGATTGCAAAAACTATCACTCTTCAGTTGAACCCTATCGGATATTGCGGCCATTTGGTACACCAAACTGGAAGACTCAGTGAAAAGGAGTTGGGAGGAGATGGTCGAGGCCTTCGTCACCCAATATTCATACAATACTCAAATCGAGGTCACGACTCGTGATCTTGAGGCAACCAGGCAAGAGCCGAAAGAGGGCTTTTCTGACTTTGTCACTCGATGGAGGGCCAAGGCCTCCATGATGACAACTCGACCGCTTGAGAAAAATCAGATAAGGATGGTTGTGCGCAACCTACAACCCAAGCTGATGCAGAAAATGATCATCTTACCCCTCTCCACCTTTACTGATTTGCATGAGATTGGGGTACAGATTGAGGATGCCATGAAGCAAGATTTGATTGACCACGAGAGAGAGCAGCCAAGAGGGCGTTTACCCGTGGTTCGAATGCAACTACCAGTAGTAGTGCAGCCGCAAGAACTTCTAACATGGGCATGGTCACCACTACCACCTCAAAAATAGCCACACCCCTGCACCGGCACATCCGGAGCCACCATACAACCAGCAAAATACCCGCCTAGGGACCAGAGGACCTTCACCCCACTTTACATGCCTTTGTCCAAAGCTTTAGGAGTCTTGATCAGGAAAGGGCATTTGAAGCCCCTGGAGCCGCGACCATTACCAGACAAACTTCCTTCTTCTCATAACCCGGCCAAATATTGCGCCTTTCACTAATAGCACGGTCATGACACCAACTTTTGCTACAGGCTGCGTCATGAGATCCAGGATCTTATTGACAACAAGGTGATTGCACCTCCCGACAAGCCAAATGTCGCTACCAACCCACTCCCACCACATAACAACAACCCCCCTCCACCCAGGCAAATAAACCTAATCCAAACCATGGCCGTCCAGTACGACCCTAGCATATACATCACTCCCTCCCACCTACCCAAGCCTGAGGTGTTCATCCCAGAAAGCACAGACTTGTGCATGATTAGCACCCCCCTAACCCAACCCAAGCCAGTGGTGGTGACTGTCGAAGACAAAGCCAGGGTTATCTTGGAACAGAATGGGAATGTTGATTCAGAGTCTGAGGGACCTAGGAGCTTTACTGAGGAAGCATATAACCCGTGCGGTTATATTGTGCCAACAGACCAGGCAAAGCCGAGGGTAGAGTTGCCAACTGGGGCAGAGATCAATGTGGTCCGGGAGGATGGACCGAGTTAGGGGGGCTAGACGACCTAGCAGAGTTGGAGGAGGACATGGCCAACCTACAGTTCTTTGACGAGCAAGATCCGGGGGATGTAAGCATCAACTAGTTTGACCTAAATGGAGCAACAGATGCTACAGAGTGGCTCAGTGACGAGCCAGATGTTGTTGAGGAGTCTCAGCTGAGGTAGGGGCAGTCAGAAACTAGAACTTCTACAATGGCCGGAATGGCCGAGAACAATGAAGGATCGCCAGAAAGCACCGGTGCGAAGAATTTTGCTCGAGACTTGGGCAGTTTGTGTGCAGCGGACACAGAGCAGGAAGACATGCTGAGGCATTTTGAACAAGAGAGAATTGAGAATGAAGACAGGGCTAGAAAGGCCAAGGCCCCTACGGGGACAGAATGTGCTGTGAGCACGGAAACAGCTACAGTAGAGTCGGATAGTTGTCTATTAGTTACTGAGGCATGTGGTGGGGAGACAACGATTTGCATCTGGCCTATACTGACGAAGACTGGAGGCAGAGTCTCCCTAATGACACCTGGTATATTGAGGAGGTCGACCATATGATCCAAAGTGGGCAGTACTTCAAACCCCCACATTTGGACCAACCAGAGGCATCCGGGAAAGACAAAGAAGCAGAGAGGCAGAAAGAAAGACTACTAGATGAGGAGGCTGTGTTGAAACAGCTAAAGAAAATTCAAGAAGCCATCTCCATCTGGGGACTGCTTATGGCCTCGAGGGTTCACAGACAGGCTGTCCTTATAGCCATGGATAGGGCCAAACTTTCAATTGATACCACACCCGAGCAGTTGGTGGGGTTGGTTTTCCCGGGCAGAGCTTCACCGACCCTAACCTTCACAGACAAAGAACTACCGCCTGAGGGCTCTGATCATAACTAGCCACGCTATATCTCTGTGGAGTGTAGAGAGAAATGGATACCGATGGTCCTAGTCGACACGAGATCTGCAATCAATGTATGTCCGTCGAGAACGGCGTATGCTATCGAGTTAAAGCCCGCAGATTTCGTGCCTACAGCCCAGGTAATACGGGCCTATGATAACACTAGTCGGGAGATGATGGGGACGGTACAGATCAAGACTCAGGTTGGTCCGGGACAACAAGATATTGAGTTTCATGTCTTGGATGTACCAGTAACCTTCAATCTACTCCTTGGGCGGCCGTGGCTACACCACGTGAAAGCCGTCTCTTCCACCTTACACCAGATGTTGAAGTACCCCCACAGGAAAGGGGTGGCAATTGTTTTTGGGAACTCTTCAATACATCTGCCGCCAGAGGTTTCTATACCAGTTCTGGAGATTAAGCACGGCGTGGAGGATGTCTTTCTGTCGGGATTCACCTTGGCTGAGGCTCGGGTCGTACAGGATATGCTAGCTGTTGATGAGGGGCTGTACGTCAGCGCACAATCTGTCTACCTCATGAACAAGCTCCAACACATGCCCGGGATAGGATTAGGAAGAAGTGGCCGGAAAGGCCTCGCTGAATTGGCCGAAGTGCCACACAACCCGTATACCTTTGGTTTAGGTTACTCACCTACCAAGGAGGATTAGGCAAGGAAATGAAGAGAAATAGCCGGAAGAGCCAGAGCTAAACAAGCCGGGAAGCACTATGAGTTAGTGCACAGACCTATCCAGGGGACCCTGAACGGACGCTTCGTCCGGGAGGGGGAAGATTTCCTGTTCTACGGCTTTCCAGAGCCATGGTTGAATTTAGAGAGGCAGCGCTCGCCGGGTTTTGAGATCTTCTTTGATTTGCAATTGTCAGGGGATGAAGTTGCCGAAGAGCAGATAGACCCGCCGGCTGAGGCTGAGCAGTGCAAGGAAGATGAGTCCAAGAGCACATAACTTGAGATGGGGGTAGCGCTGGCTTGTCTCCTCTCGGATCGTACTGAAGTGCTTGGGGGATAACTTCTCAATTTCCATGATCGGGGATGACGTGGCTGTGGGCCCATCTTCTGGCATTCTCGATGCATCCATTACACCCTCCCTCGTTTGGCACTACAAGGAAGGCTTTTTATTGAGCAGTTTTGGATCAGGTAGTGAACCAAAATCTGATTCCACAGAGTCTGTGGAGTCGAAATCAGATTTTAGTTCTTCTGAATCGGAGTCTGGTATTCCTGGGGGTGATAACCCGGATGCCACTGTCCTGTCCAGGTCGTCATTTTCATTTTCTTTTGAGTCGGTTGTAACCGAAGAATCAGACGATCTGGAAGTTGCTAATGAGAATGGTGCTGCTGTGGCTTTTGAGTACTTTTCTGTGCCTTTAGTTTATTGCATTAATCAGGATTTTCAAAATTTTGATGAAAACGACGAGGAAGAAATTCCTCCGGTTTTAAAGCATTTGATTGACCGAGATCAGAAGAGGTTTGTAAAACCTTTGGTTGATGAAATCACCTCAATTAATGTTGGTACTGAGAAGGACACGCGGCTGGTCCAGATCGGGTCCATGTTGTCTTCTAAGGAACGCGAGCGCTTAGTCGCTTTATTAAAAGATTTTAAAGATGTTTTCACATGGTCCTACGAAGACATGCCTGGAATCGATCCTGAGATTGTACAGCACCGGATCCCTCTTGATCTAGAGGCCCGACCTGTTAAGCAGAAGCTCCAAAGGATCCGCCTAGACTGGGATCTGAAGATCAAAGAAAAGGTCACCAAGCAAATTGATGCAGGATTCCTGTTGGTATCTGAATACCCTACTTGGTTGGCCAATATAGTTCCGATGCTGAAGAAGGACAGCAGAATTCGGGTATGTGTGGACTTCAGAGATTTGAACAAAGCCAGTCCGAAGGACGACTTTTCTCTGTCACATATTGACAAATTGGTGGACTTCACTGCTGGGCATGCGCTGCCTTCGTTCATGGATGGGTTTTCAGGCTACAATCAGATTTTGATGGCCCCCAAAGACAGGGAGAAGACTGCTTTCACTACCCTGTGGAGAACTTACTGCTATAGGGTGATGCCGTTTGGTTTGAAGAATGCAGGGGCTACGTATCAACGGGATGCGACCACGATCTTGCACGATATGATCCACAAAGAGGTTAAAGTATACGTGGACGACATGATTGTCAAGTCCAAGGAAAGAGAGGGCCACTACACCGCCTTGAAGAAATTTTTCCAACGGATCAGAGAGTATCGGTTGTGGCTGAATCCTCAGAAATGTACTTTTGGTGTTACAGCAGGAAAAATGCTGGGGTTTTTAATTACACAAAAGGGCATCGAAGTCGATCCTTCCAAGATTAAGGCCATCTTAGAAATGCCACCACCAAGGACTAAAAAGGAGGTGCAAGGCTTTCTGGGTAAAGTGCAATTCATAAGACGGTTTATTACAAAATTAACCTTGACTTGTGAACCACTGTTTGGTCTCCTGAAGAAAGGAAAGAAGTTCCAATGGGATGACCGATGCCAAATTGCTTTCAAACAAATCAAGCAGTATCTACAGAACCCACCTGTGCTGTCACCGCCAGAGCCGGGAAAATCGTTGATATTGTATCTGTCAATAACTGAAATGACGATGGGCTGCATGCTTGCGCAGGAATCTGATGATAAAGTGGAGAAAGCTATCTACTACCTGAGCAAGAAAATGCTGGAATACGAGACCCGCTACACTCCGCTGGAAAAGGCTTGTCTGGCCTTGGTATGGGCTACCAGGAACTTGAGGCACTACCTGTTAGCTCACTCTATAATACTGGTTTTGAGATTAGATCCCATCAAATATCTCCTTGAGAAACCAGCGCTTACAGGTAGGCTAGCTCGTTGGTTGTTTCTTCTCTCCGAATTTGATCTGAAGTACATGACTCGCAAGTCAGTGAAAGGGAGAGCGGCAATGGAGTTCCTAGCCAATCATCCAGTGAAAGGAGATAAAGCAGTAGAATATCTGTTCCCAAATGAGGCCATTCTGCATGTTGAAGAAGAAACGTGGACTATGTACTTTGACGAAGCGTCAAACCAGTACGGGTACGGGATAGGGGTGTTGCTGATAGCACCCGACAATTCCCGCATACCCTTAGCCTTCAAGCTCCGGTTCAAGGTATCGAATAACGAAGCAGAATATGAGACATGTATTGTTGGACTGGAAGCCGCCCTAGAGCTAGGGGCAAAACGGTTGGATGTCATCGGGGACTCGAACCTTGTTGTATCTCAAGCTAAAGGAGATTGGAAAGTTAAAGAAGAAAAGATGAAGATCTATCACCAGACCTTGGACGTTCTGATTCCTCGGTTTGAAAAACTGAACTTCACTCATCTGTTAAGAGAGAACAATAGGTTCGCTGATTCATTAGCAACTCTATCTTCTATGATAGACATCCCTTTTGGAGTCCGAATGTGTCCGATCATCATTGAACAACGGTATGTACCGGCCTACGAGCTGATTGCTGCCATAGATAAGGTACAAGATCAGAACCCCTGGTATTACGACATCTGGAACTTCTTGGAAAAGGAGACGTATCCACCAGAGGCAAATGCCAAAGATAAGAGGGCAATTCGAAGAATGGCTGCTTAGTTCATTGTCTGCAGGGGTAAACTGTACAAGCAGGGTCATCTTGGGATGCACAAACTATGTGTTGATGCTGAAGAATCTAAGCGCCTGATGGAGGCCATCCACGGAGGAGAGTGCAGAGCGCACATGAGCGGGGTAATGCTAGCCCGGAAGATCCTTAGACAGGGTTATTATTGGTCAACCATGGAGGAGGATTGTATTGGCTTTGTTCGGCGATGCCACAAATGTCAGATCCATGCAAATCGCATGAACATTCCACCATCGAAGCTGTACAACATGACTTCGCCATGGCCGTTTTCAGTCTGGGGGATTGATGTAATCGGGGTAGTCACTCTGAAGGGGTCCAACAGGCATGAGTACATTCTGGTAACGATAGACTACTTCACGAAGTGGGTTGAGGCCCAATCTTACGCGGTGTTGAAGGCGTCGCATGTTGCTAAGTTCATCATGAACAACATTATCTATCGCTATGGGGTCCCGAATAAGATTATTTCAGATAATGGTTCCCACTTCAAGAAGGAGGTGATCGACTTGTTAGAGAAATACAATGTGGCTTTTCATAAGTCATCCACATATCGGCCGCAAACCAACAGAGCTGTTGAGGCCGTCAACAAGAACATCAAGCACATTCTGCAGAAGATGGTAGAAACCTACAGAGATTGGCCAGATAAGCTGTCGTTTGCTCTTTAGGGCTACCGGACATCAATTCGAACTTCTACTGGGGCAACTCCATATTCCTTGGTTTATGGGATGGAGGTTGTTCTACCTATCGAAGTTGAGGTTCTGTCGTTGCGAGTAATGGCTGAGTGCCAGATAGCTGAGGCAGATTGGCAGCAGAGCAGGTTCGAAGAACTCATGTTGTTCGACGAGAGATGGCTGAAAGCACTGTATCATGTCCAAGGTTATCAATGCAGGATTGCCAGGGCTTTCAACAAGAAAGTTAAGTCCAAGAATCTGAAAGAAGGCGATTTGGTGCTCAAAGACAACTGAGCTCCCATCCACGACCCTAGGGGCAAGTTCAGACCTAATTGGACTGGTCCTTACATCATCAAGTCTATCTGGTCGGGTGGAGCTGCCAGTCTGATGGATTTAAATGGCCTTGAGTTCTCCCAGCCGATCAATATGGACAAGTTGAAGAAATACTATCCCTGAGTGGCTCGCTAGCCCGAAAACCCGAAAGGGCGACCTAGGCAAAAGTTAAAGCACAAAAAATTTGAAAAAAGAAAAAACAGAGCTCACAAGGTTGAAAACCCAGAAAGGGCGGCCTTGGCAAAAGTTAGAACGCAAAAGGAGAGTGTTAATACACGAGTGAACCTGAACCAAACTACGTAAGGCTTGATTCCCATCTTTGGGATACGTAGGCAACTTCATTCTGAAGTCCAGCCATAAACGCTTCCAAATCAACTCTATCCATGTGATAATGTTGGCCATCTTTGTCTTTGCTGCGTCCAAGAGTTCGGTTGTGAGCTACCATGCAGTGCTATTTAAACAAGGGGCAACTTTCCAGTTGTTTGGATCCAAGGTTGTACATCTCATTGATAGATCTCGGGCGTGTCCAGTTGTGATCTATATCGAAAATGGTTTTGAAAAGTTTTAATAAAAGTTGATTTTGCTCAAATTAATCTTTTTACAACTTAGACCATTTTTGGACCAAACAGAAAATTTTCAGTATCCACAACCTTCAATTTCATTGATTTCAGTACAGAGTTCTCCTACTCTTGAATACAAATTGAAGTTGCTTTTTATTACATTCATAAGAAAACTTGAAAGTATAGATTAAAGCAAATAAACTCAGGGCATAGATAAGTCAGGTGTTCCTGCGCCCCCTCTCAGAGCTTATGGAAGCCTCTGATGCCAAAGTAGGCCCGGTCTGTGCTTCTTCATCGAGCCAAGCTATGTACTCACTGGAAAGGGCACAACTGAAAGTGAGAGCGGGGGCCAGATGCTCTCTCGTCCTCCATGCTATGGCATACCGAGCTAGATGTGAGCCTTTGATCAGAAATGCAGCAGGATATTCCATCCCCTCTTCCGGGCAAGTCTGGTCGTGGCCAAACTGACGCCTGAATCGAAATGGAAAGTAAAAGACACAGTGTGTCAGGCTAATCAACTGAATGCCCGGCTGGCGAGACATGTTGGAGCTCATCGCCGGCAGATTAAGCTAGGGACAACGCCAATCGATGTTAACAACAGATCGAGTGCACATCCATTCGCACCACCATTCCTCATCTGGGGCATCAACTAGCCGCTGGCGAAAAAAATAGCCGCGTGCTGAATATGCTGGGCATGAGTCCACCACTTTCAATTTATAAATTAGCCATATCTAGGGAGGGATAAAAAAAATAAGAGAGATTAAAGAATAGAGAGGTGTACGTCGAGAGAAAAGTGAGAAAGGGTTTTGAGAGAAAAACAGAGCCTGAGGACTGAGTGATGTGAAAAAC
Organism: Camellia japonica; assembly: GCA_030407325.1. Lineage (NCBI taxonomy): Eukaryota > Viridiplantae > Streptophyta > Magnoliopsida > Ericales > Theaceae > Camellia > Camellia japonica. Next base: position 185,043,518 of record JAPPVO010000002.1, read on the forward strand.
ACACATGTGAGGAGGGTGGGAAACATTACCTGTAAGAGTAGTGGACTCCCCGCGAACCTGGTCGTCTCCCGGCGATGGAAGGCATCCAAACCCATCAGAGTCTCAGCTAGTGTCGTGGCGATGCAGCTCTTACCCTCTTTTAAGCCTTGGACAACCTCAATCAAAATGGATGCTAGACCCTTCGAAGTCTGGGGCAAGCAAGAAATGAGACAACATGCATAAACAGAGGGCGTGTCGCCGAAAACTTTGCCAAAGATGGTCGCCGCGGTCGTCGCGGTCACCGTCGTCAGAAAACCAATGAATCAAGCTCGGAATGTCCAGTTCTCCGTCGCGAATCAAAAACCGAGCGTCATGCAAAGTAAGCCCACACATCCATCCTAAAGCTTGGATGTGGCCAAAACGGAATTGGGGTAAGATCTCTTCATCACACTGAGATTCCATCAAAGCTTGGAAATCTTCAAAAGTGGGACACATCTCTTGTTCGCCAAAGCTAAAAACATGAGTTACCGGGTTCCAACACCTAGCCGCGGCATGGAGGAACGGAAAACGCAGCGGGGTGCGACTCAGCGTGAATAGTGCATTTATTCCGAAACCCCAGAAATTCAACTTTTCCGAGCCATCCAAGTTTGCAATCCAATTTGTGAGGTTTTGGGCAAGAAATGCTTCCATTTGGGACAAAAACAGTGTTGAAATGAAGAAACCACGAAGCTGGAACCTTTATAAAAGATAAGGTGTTGAGTGGAAGACAGGTGGCAACAATTTGTAGACTTTCTGCATAGGTAGCCGACCGGCCAAGTTTTATGGCCGACCGACCATTTCTATGGCCGATCGGCTAGTAATAGTGGCCGATCGACCTTTGTGGTGGCCGGTGGTCTCCTACCTTGGCCGATGGCCTCTCCTTTTGCTCTCTGAGTTGTCTATGTGTTAGAAGTATTGAGAACTTGTGTCTTGTTCCACTTCGGATGCGTTTTCGTGACGATTTCGCGAAGTCATACCTGTGTTGTTTCAATTTGTTTATCGAGTTGTTGCAATTTAGTTTATTGAGTTGTATTTGCATTGATTATTAAGTTCTTGTCTTGCTTATCGAGTTGTATTCACATTTGATTAGCATGTCAAGTCCTAGTTTTGTTTATCGAGTTGTTTTGTTCTTTCAGTTGTCGGTCGGTTCACCACTTGATTAAGACAATGCAATTTGAATATGCAATTTTCAAACAAAGTTCAATCTCATTTTCATGCTGTGCGATGTTATACGATGCTTTGAATGCAAAATGTAACACTTTTTTAAACGAAAGCTGCTTCCATTCAATCATGGTTTCTTTTTTGGCAAAAGAGTACAAGTTTTAAAGAAAATAAAACTGCCTAAGGCTGTACAATGTGCAAAAACTACTAGCAAAAAAAGCGAAATAAAGCAAAAAGCAAAAGCATCTGAATCGGCGCCAGTTGCCTCAAGAACGGGAAGCCCTCCTCGCCCTCTTCCTCAGCACAGGCCCAGAACTATCGCCGTCAGCGCCGCTGCACGAGTCTGAACCCGAGCCATCTCCAGTCTCATCTCCGTCCTAAGACGACTCTAACTGCAGACTCACTCACTCCTCGTCAGACTCATCATCATCTGGGGCGGGCTCCCGTGAACTACTCCCGGTGTGAGTACGCCTAACTCTGCTTCGGCTGTGCGTCGACATCCCTCATCCCTTTCTCCCTGCTGCTCGGAGAGGCACTGAAGGTCCTGCTGGGGCACCTGCTGTGGCTGGCATTTGGAATGGGACTTGAAAAGAACAATTTGGCAAATGCATCAGTCATGATATGTGAAGTTGTGTATGGTATTAAATGCAGTGTATGAATGCTGTGAGCGGTATGTGGGGGCAGTGTATTAATGCAGTATGGTTAAATACATCAAATCAGTGTGGGGCAAATCATAGAGAGTTTTGGAGTGTAGGTTGAAAGAACTTACCGAGATGCCATAAATGCTCAGCAAGTCCATACTCCTCTGCACCATCCCCATTAGAGAAGCCGACAGCTCTAGAGCCTGCCCGGTGTACTCTATAGAAGCCTGCAAAAGTGTTTAGGTGATTAGTAATCTGCGGAGTATAAACTGAAATGAAATGAATGTACAGAATGTAAAGTATGGTACATACTGGGGTCGGGCCTCGAACTTCGACAAGCTCGTGATCAGCTGGGGGAGGAGAGATGGGAATCTGATAAGCCTCTCCAGCACATCCTCGGCATGTCATAGTAGTGGGCAGGTCTGGCCACCCCGCCCTCTGTCTCCTCTGGGAACCTCTCCTACCATGGGCCTGAGTCGCCCTGGATCCTCCCACTCATTCTGCTGTGGCTACAGGACTGTCTCTCTCACCTCGGCGAACACTGGCCAGAGGCTACATGAGATATGTCTGGATAAAGACAGTATAGTCGCCGTCGAGCCTGAAGAAGTCGGCATCCCAGCCTCTGGTGAAGTCAATCATCTCCTGCTCAGTGTACATCTCTGTGATCCTCATATAGGTGGGAGGTGGCATCGGGACTATCTACTCAGGCAAACCGAGGCTCTGTCGCAAGAAGCGCTCACCCAAGTACCATGCCCGACAGACCGGACCCTCGAACAAGAGCCGAAATCGGGAAGCCTCCCAAGCGCCCACAAACTGATCTCTAACTATGTTAGGCAGCACTGCCTAGGGCTGCCAGGTGATCTACAAATGATGGATATACAGGTTGTTATCTGCTATTGAAAGTGTAATATGAAGCAAAGCTCAGATAAACTGTAAGGTTTGAAATACCTCCGATGCGGCTACAGTGTCAAAATATTGGCGGAAGAATGAGAAAGACTCTCGGGGCCTCCGCTCGCACCTCACGTTGTATCTGTGTGAATACGGGACCATGGGAGGCATCTCTACCTCCGGCTCTGGGGCAAGCCTCGGGAAGTAAGCATATACCCACAACTACAGAATGTAAAAGGGTAATAATGAGTATGTTTGTCGGATGTAAAGTAGTACACGGATAAAGCAGAAATTAAAGAGTCAGATGCAATGTCTTATGCAGTGTGTACAGTGTACAAGTAATGTAAAGCAAGTTTTGTGTTGCGCAATTTGTGCGGTGTATAGATAATGTAAAGCAGGATTGTAAAGCAAAAGGGAAAGATGTACCTCCCAGGCTCTCCAGTAGCCTCCTAGCAGGTGCCCACTCTGGCGAGATGAAGAACTCATGTATCCATATAATGTGGCCAAGCCTGCATCGCCCCAGTCATAGCGCCGGATGCGAGACAGGTCCACTAGTGCACTCAAGAGGTAGAGGCCAACGGTGTTCGCCCGGTCGGCAAAAAGAGTGGTGCCAAGCAAGAACATGAGAAACCCCCGGGCGTAGTGCTCGACCTCCTCGTGGGTCGTCGGCGTCCACCCCCCTGAAATGGTCGGCGAACCACGAATATCGCACCATCCCTAGTCGGGAGAAAGATAGGCGAGTCCCTAGCAAAAAGATCTGAGCGGCATCCCACTTGCCCATATCGGTGTCGTAAGGGATCAGATCACCCCCTACTCCTATGCTGGTGAGCATGAAGAAGTCGAAGGAAGTCATCGTCATCTCCCCTACTATAGAGAGATGGAAAGAATCGGTGGTGTCCCACCACCTCTCCACTAAAGCGCCTAAAAGAAGCCGACTCACAGTGAGGCGCGAAAGTCCCATATAGAATGCACCAAAACCAGCCTCATCGATGATGTGGCAAACAACATTGGGTAGCTCCATGTACCAGTCTTGTACGATGATGTTCTCATAGCCTCGGAAGGCATGAGAATCTCCCTGTGTCCAAGATAAACAGATGCAAGGCAGTGTCAGAAATGCAGTGTATTCATGTGTTCAAAATTGACAAAAGTACCATGTAGGAATGTCCTCATAAAGAAGGCATGTTGTGTACAAGTGTGTTTGGGATAATCAAAGGAAGAGCCGTGTGGGCTATCCAGGATATATGATCTACATTGTGAAAAGTAAAGAGGAAGTGTGTACCTCAAAGGCGCCGTAGGATAAGTGTGACTCCGACTCGCGTAGCAGGAGGTCCTCTGGTGCACCTCGCGCAAACCTCCTCAACTGACGGATGTCGTCGGGAGGCAGCGCGTGTACCTCAGGGTCATATGTCTCTGGGTCGAAATGCCGAGTGCCTAGCGGCAATTACTCGAACTCAGGATCTATCTCCATCCCCGGAGGAGCTCCACCAGGTGGAACGTCGTCTACCATCTAAAAAGAAGGTGAAAAGTGAGCAAAATGGGGCAAAAAATGCAAAAAGTCAACAAAAGTCAACCCTCATGAGGGAAAAAGTCAATGAAAGTCAAAGCCCGGGAAAGGGGTGCCAAACTCAAGGCAAAGTTGAGGGGAACAAACCTCAAATGGTGAAGATAGAGGAAAAGGCTCCGAAAACAACTTTTGTTCGGTTCAAAGTGAAGGAAATCGAAAAATCTTAGCAAATCAACTTCGCCGGAGGCGTTGGAAAATGCGTGTAAAACCCGGATCTAAGAAGAAAAAGGGTCTAGGAAGGAAGGGGGATGATTTTTGGACTTTTGTGATTTGAGGTTGTGTTTTTAAAGCCATCTGTGTGGAAAGACTGAACTACCCCGAATCTGCTACTTCTGGCCGACCGGCCACTTTGTTGGCCGATGGACTGGTCTCAAGGCCGATGGTAGGCCGATGGCTTCCCAGAGTGGCCGGTGGACCTCCAGTACTCTTCTTGGTTGTGGTTTATGTTCTTACATGCTCCCATCTCTCAAGAAAGCACAAGAAAGTACACTTTTCGGAGCTTGAACGGCCTCCGTGGTAGCCCCGAATTATGTTCTCAGTGTGTGGCGCTCAATATGCACAAAATGTATCCTTTTCGTATCCTTTTGTATATTACAAAGTTTGAAAATTGCTTTTGCCTACGTTGCATTATGATGTTTTTGCCATGTTGGCAAGGTTTGCATTTGTTATATGTCTTTTGCATTGAGCATGCCTCATCTCATTTTGAGGTTGTATCTCGATATCGCAGGAAACGTGCCTTTACCATGCTTGCATTGAATATGTGCATCTCTATGTCGTTGCATGGAACATGCATTTTGCATCGTCGCCTAGAACATGCATTTTCATTTCGCATAGAATGTGCATTGCTCACTTTTGCATAGAATATGCATCTTAATGTTGCATGGAACATGCATTCGCCGCGTTTGCATAGAACTTGCATTTCTCACACTTGCATAGAATATGCACCTCTTATATTTGCATAGAATGTGCATTTGGTAGTTAGCATAGAACATGTTGTTGATCTTGCATAGAACATGTTGTTGATCTTGCATAGAACATGCATTCTCATTGCATTATACCTGGTAAGTTTCTTTCTTTTGCAGGCACAATATTGTAAGTACGGTTCATTCAAAGCTGATGCGTATGGCTCATTCAGAGGAACTCCAGGTAAGATCATTCCTGTCCCTTGAACACCCTGTTTTGGTTAGAAACACTCGGGTACGCTCAGTGTTTATATCATTCCTTGTTGGTTAGAGACATTGGGTTGTGTGCCCGGTGTTTATACCACCTCTTCGTTTAGAAGCATTTGGACCGTGTGCCCGACTCTTATACCTTGCTTCGTTTAGAAACATTGGTACGAGTGCCCGATGTTCATACCACCCTCTGGTGTTTGCACCGCAGCCCTTTCTCCTCTCGCGTTTGACACGCGTTTGGTTACCTTTCTCTTATCGCGTTTGACACGCATTTGGATACCTTTCTCCTCTTACGTTTGACACATGTTTGGATACCCTTTCTCCTCTCGCGTTTGACACGCGTCTGGTTGCCTTTCTCCTCTCGCGTTTGACACGCGTTTGGATGCCTTTCTCCTCTCGCGTTTGACACATGTTTGGTTACCCTTTCTCCTCTCGTGTTTGACAGGCATTTGGAGGCCTTTCTCCTCTCGCGTTTGACACGCATTTGGATACCTTTCTCCTCTCGCGTTTGACACGCGTTTAGATGCATTTCTCGTCTCGCGTTTGACACGCGTTTGGTTACCCTTTCTCCTCTCACGTTTGACACGCGTCTGGTTGCCTTTCTCCTCTCGCGTTTGACACGCGTTTAGAGGCCTTTCTCCTCTCACGTTTGACACGCGTTTGGATGCCCTTCTCCTTTCACGTTTGACATGTGTTTGGATGCCCTTCTCCTCTCACGTTTGACACGCGTTTGGATGACTGCACTTTCTTGCACAGTCCTTCTCCTTTCGCGTTTGATACACTAGGAGGTGTTTCGTTTGAAGCTTTTGGTGTTCCCGATAGTCGCTTTTAGTCTTTCCTGCGTGAGCTGTAGTTAAGATTGCATAATTTTCTTACATCCTTTCTGCATGAGATGTGGTTTGGTTTGTGTTTACTTGCTTGTGTACGAGTTTGCTGTAGCATTTCTTTGCATAACATTTGCATCTAGATGCTTCTTTACAGCCCTCTTTGCATTATCATAAGTTATGCTCATGCATTGTACATGTCACTTGCATTTTGCCCCTGCCTGCGAGCGCATCTATTTTGTTATCTTGTATGTTTGTCTAAGTCTTCGGCCTTGTCAAAAATGGGTCGTCTCTGGGCTTTGACATTCACTCCCGTCATTTCATGACTTCCAAGTTCTGTCAAAGAGGGGCAACTGTAGACACCCCATTTTTGACCGTCCTCAAAACTTGGACGTCATTGTTTGAACACTCGATGATCATCCATGCTCGTGTTCGTTTTGAGCGCCTAAAGTTCTTGGCGGAGTGCCTTGCCTTCGGACCTCTCGACTTGTCTGTTTTGTCTTGGTTGTGCACCAAGAACTTGTAGCATTGCTTCTGGGGAAAAAGGGTGGCCTGCTGGCCAGCCCTACAACCCATCGGCCAAGCCTTTCTCCCATCAACCATCAGTGGTGGCCGGTCGGCCTCTTTAATGGGCCGATCGGCCATAGGTTTTGGCTTAGGCCCTTTTTTCTGCTTTTGTAGATATTTTTGGTGCCAGCTGTTCCAGCTGTTGAACACTGAGCTCATCTTCCTATGAAGGGATGAAGCAAGCTTTTGGCTTGCATTTCCTATATAAGGGAAGCTCCCTCCCCCTATTTGAGGGTTCAGATTTTTCAGAGCAAAAATCCCTCTCTCTCTCTCTAGAATTCTCACTCTCTCTCTATATTGTGCTATTTTGAGCCTTAAAGTGTGTTTTCTTCACACATTTGCACTAAGACACCTAGTCAAACACCATCACTTTGGGGTTGAGGTCCTTTGAAGCTTGATTTAAGGTCTTGGAATTGGTTTTGGCTCAGAATTGTTGCCATTTTGCTGCTGTCTTCAAGGGTAAGCTTCTTCCCCTTCTAAGCTTGTTTATTGTATACTAGTTTAGGCCATCTTTGCATGCTCATTTTGGCCAAGTTGTCAACTACAAAAAAAACTCTATTTTTGAGTGTTAAAATGGTTGTTTGAGGCCCTGTGGGAGTTGGGGGTGTTTCACTCCCTTGTATGCCTTATTTGCTAAGCTTTTAGGCCATCCTTTAAAGCTTTTGGAACCATCTCATTTTGGTCCTTTAACCACAGAATTCCAAAGGAATTTCAATGATGGAAAAGTGGTTTTGATGTTCAAAATTGGAGAGGGTAGTCCCCTCTCCTTTTGTCTTGCTTGCATGTCTTGTTGGCCTACCAAATGAGCATGTATTCCTCCTTTCTTTAAGCTGAGCTCAAGCGTGTTTTGTGTGACTTTTTGGACTTGCCATAACTCTTTTTTTGGTTGGTTTGGTCATTGGTTGCTTGCATCTTATACTTGTAGTGTAATCCTACTTGTTGGCCTAACATGCTTCATGCTTTATGCCTATCATCCTAGCTTGTGTTAGCTCTGTCTCAGCATGTTTTTGCCATTATTTTAGCATGCCTCAGCTCTGTTTTGAGTGGTCTTGGCCATGTGAGACTTGTAGTGCATGGTTGTAGTGTGAATGCCTTAACTAGCTTTGAGTTTGAAAGCCTTTTGCATGCTTTACTTGTGGTGTTTGCATGTCTTAACCTCATTTCATACATGATTTCAGCGTATGTAGTGTAGTCACACTCTCACATGTTCCACTCTTTCAATGCTTTTGGAGGGTTGTGCCTTATGCCTTCCAATACGTATGCATGCTTGCCTAAGCTTTTGGGCTACCGTTTCAGCATGTTTTAACCTTTGTTTTGGCATGATTGAGCTCTATCCAGAGCTGGTTTGGTTGTTTAGGCTATGTATTGCATGCCTCTTATGTAAACCCCTTGACTAGCTTTGAGTTCTAAGGACCCTAACATGCTACACTTGTGTTGTTTGCATGATATGTCATCATTTGGCATACGATTTTAGTGCTTGTACCTCTGTCATGCTCTCATAGATATCACTTTTTCAATGTGTTTGAAAGTTAAGCTTTGTGCCTTGCTTGCGAGCAAATGAATGAGCATGCATTTCTCGCTTTTTGTGCCTAAGTTTTAGTGTGTTTTGGCCACTGTTTTGGAGTATCTTAGGTCTGTCCATAGCTGGTTTGACCATTTGAGATTGATAGTGCATGCCTCATGTGTAATGTTCTTCACTTGCTTTAGTGCTCTTGGCCCCTTAACATGTCTTGCATGCATTGCTTACATGATAGAGTCTTGTGCACGCCACTTTAGCATTGAAAGATGAGCATGTTGTTTGCATTGCATTGTGTTTGAATGGGACGTTAATTCAAACACAAGGAATATGGCACGGTTCATACTCAAAGTGACCTTTGGCACGAGTCGGGGTTTCCTAAATTTCCCAAAAAACAAAATATTTAGGTGCCGACTTTGTAATCTGGCAAAGTAGTCCATGTTTGGCACTTCTTGATTAAAATCGATTTTCCAAAACGATTTGCTGGATTTGGACTCTTTGATGATTTATCAGTCTTACATTGCACTTTGTGAGACTAGATACAGAACCGTGACAGGAGTCCGAACTGTAGTAGCTATGAACCCAAATTTGCGCCCTCTCCGAAAAGGGGGCATGCGGAGGAAGTTCGGGCGGTCTTCAGTCCTACAATGGGAACGATGGTTGTATGCCATTGTTCTACATCATGAAGTTGACAACCGATTGGAGATCTGCCAACTTGTTGGCCATTCCCTTCATCTCGCCATCCCTCCTCAGGCATCTGTCCTTCCATACCTAGAGGTCGCTCTCGTTGTAATACTCATCTCGGCCTGATTTCTTCAGGGCGTTACCCTCCTTGCCAACGTCCTTCTGCACGATATTTGGATCCTGTGCACCTTCATCACGATTTTCTTCCTCAATGTTAGGATTAGTATGTTTCCCACTTCCGTTAGGGATGTCGTCCCCTGTCTTGTCTCCCTGTCCGTCGTTGGCCATCTATTCTTCTTACGTTTCCACAAACAGCGCCAAATTATGGGTGTTGATTTCTGACCACACAACCAAACGGGAAACTCAGCTGGAGAGCACCAGCAGAATAGATTGAGCCCGAACAACCTGTCACAAAAAGATAAGAATTCGACGGTGGTTTGTCCACCCGGGGGCACTCCGACACTCAAGTTAGTAATCAAATATCTATCAAAGATAACAAATTGTGCTTAACTCACAAGAAAGAGCTTACTGCTCACAGTATATTACACATACCTCAGATCTACGGGGGTGCCTTACTTTTATAGCCAGCACTAACCTGATCCTTGTAGAATCCTCGCTTCAATGGACTCAAGCTCAATGCTCATCTTGGACTCTCAGCTGGATAGGGATAAACTCCCTAAGAGCTCTATCTTTATCCAGACTGAGATTTTTCCTTATTCTAGGACTCTTGTCCCTTATCTGTTTATTCTGGATTTCGGTATCTCTGCAGATAACCTCGGCCTAGCCGAGATCCCCTCGGCATCAAGACCATGCAACGTGGCACCTCGGCTGACACTTCGGCGTCACCTTGGCCACGTGCTGTCACTCACAGAATATGTCCGCACACTAATTATTTGAGCAAGGAGTCTGGCAAATGCAACATTACGTGTACAAAGTAAACAAACATGTGACCATCTGGTTGATACATCTATTAAAATTCTAAAATAACAAAATGGTCCACAAGAAGGGTGCATGGGTCCACATATATCCCTTGAATTCTTTGCAAAAAGGATGAAGATTCAACAATTACTTTTGTGGGTAATGGTCTGCTAATTAATTTCCCTTGTGAATAGGAAGAACATGGATATTCACTTGGTAAAAGAATCTTCTAGTTCTTTAATGGATTTCCATGTGAATTTTAATTATTCGACGCATCATTATAGATTCCGGATGCCCTAGTCGATTATGCCATAGTATAAATACTTTTGGGTCAGAGCACTTCTGGTGCATGACAATATGTTACTCAATCATTTTTATTGTCGTATAATATAATCTAGATGAAAATGTAGGATGTTTTTCTAATATTAGCTTATGGCTAGAATTAGTTGAAGTGATCAATAAATACTATTCCTGACCTTTATTTATAGTTTTAATATGATAACCATTACGACGTATATCTTTGAAACTTAACAAATTTCTTCTAGATCTGGTAGAATACAAAGCTTCGTCAATACAAATTTTTGTTCCATTTGACAACATAATATTGGCTTTTCCAGAGCCCTCAATTAGGTTTGTAGAATCTGACATTGTATTGACATTAGCTTTTCCCATGCTTAATTATATAAAATATTTTGCATCACGTAAAATTGTGTGTGTGGTTGCACTATCCACTAAACAAATATCATCACTAATCATGTTTGAATTAGTCAATCTATCAATGAAAGCCATGCCTATATATAAAATAAATAAATAAACTGAAATTCATTATTCTCAAAATGTAAAATAAGAAAATACAAACTATTAAACCCAAAAATACAAACTTCAAAATCATAATCAAAATAGGACAACACATCATGACATCTAGAAAATCAAGTTAATCAGTGTGAACATTTCCATCACCAATTAAATGATCAATTTTTCCTTCAGAATCTTCATAGAAATCGGAAACATTAAGATGATTAATATCAATGGGTTCATAATGATCTGTGAAATGCATCTCAATTTCTTTTCCTTTTCTTTTATCGAGGCTTGATAAAGATCCACCAAATGTTTAGGCGTATGATAGGTACGTGACCAATGCCCTGTCATGCCACATCTGTAACAAGCATTTTCATGATTCTTGGGATGTTTATTCTGTAAACCTTTTTCCTTTTCTTGTGATGTTCCAGAATTATTCCACTTTTGTGGTAATGGCATGTTATTCCACTTATGGTGGAATGTCATGGTATTTTTCTGAACATATCCCTCACGGATTTGGTAATTATTTCTACCTCAGCTACTCCAAAACCATGCCCTTTCCTCATCCACGACCATAAAATGCAACCTCATTCACTTCAGGGAATGGAGTAGAACCAGTTGGATGGGATAGATGATTTTTCAATAACAATTGATTAGTTTGTTCAGCCACAAGAAGGCATGAAATCAATTCAGAGTACTTTGAAAAGCGACGCTCTCTATATTGCTACTACCGGAGCACATTATCAGCGTGAAATGTGGAGAATATTTTTTCAAGCATATCTTCTTCAGTAATTTTTTTTTCTTCACATAATTTTAATTGAGAGATTATTTTAAATAAAACAGAGTTATACTCACTAACTGATTTATAATCTTGCAACCTCATGTGCAACCAATCATAACGGGCTCTTGGGAGAATTACGGTCTTCTGGTGCTCGTATCTCTCCTCCAAATTATTTCACAAAATTAGTGGAGCTTTTACCATGAGGTACTCATTTTTTAATTATTCTTGGAGATGATGGCGAATGACCATCATTGCGTTTGTACGATCTTGCATGGATGCTTCATTTTCATGTTTTATAGTATCTCCAAGATTTATTGCCTCAAGGTGGATCGCAACATCAAGAATCCATGATAAATAATTTTTTCTAGAAATTTCAAGAGCCGAGAATTCCAATTTTGAAAGATTTGACATTTTACTAAATTTAACGAAAACAATATATTTAGTATCACGTAATATATTAAGAAAATATAAAATTAGCTTTAGAATTTATTTATACTTACTACAACCACCTAGTAGCCTTGTCTTCTCAGCTAGCTAGAATCTTGTGCTGATAAAGAAGAAAGATCCACAATAAAATAAAAGGAAATAAGTGACTGTAACAAGCCCGCGGGGGACCTCGCTACAGCTCGGACTCTCCTTTTGTGTTGCGGTTCTAAATCTGAACCAAAGAGTCCAACTCGGCAAATCGTTTTGAAGAAAAAACAGATTTTTGAAAAGTAGTGCCAAACATGGACTGCTTTGCCAGATTACAGAGTCGCCACCTAAATATTTTATTTTGGGAAATTTAGGAAACCCTGACTCGGTGCCGAAGGCCACGTGTCCGTCATCACCAAATGTCTTGGCTCGGGAGCTTGGGTACGATCGGGGAAGGTCAGCTATGAGCACCCCCTTTCGCCCGGTCCGAAGACCGGCCTCTACTAACCGTGATATCCGATTTTGAAAACATTACGTGCTCTTATTCCAATTATTAACCTAGAATTACTATGTTATGCGCGCAGCAAACAAGTATAGACTAGATTGCCTAATTTGGAAACAAACATTGCGTATCCGTTTGTTTTGAAAATGTTTCGGAATTTGCTACTCGCAAGTAGGCTAAAATACGGATTTCAATGAGTTTTCCCAACTCAAGCAATCCAACCTCCACCCACAGGCATTCGAACAGTTCATCTCATGTAAGCACCTAGCCGCATGGTAAGCTTACTGTCATGGCAGCATTCACACGCATGTGGTATGCTAAAGCGTAAATACTTACATCGTACTCCGTGCCAAAACAAGAAACTAGTTAGCAAGCATGCGTGTCCTAGTTCATGTTAAGTGGCTAATGCAACGCAGGCAAGGATGCAATTTAGAGTAGGCTCGGCTAACCCTAGAATGGCATGCGAAATGCTACAACTATCACGTATTCAAATTGGAATTGGAAATACGATGCAGTTTGTATGATGTACCGAGCCCGGTGCATGTAAACAAATGCATGGATGCACGCATGCATTGCATAAGGTATGCTAAAATAAGTATGCCCTAATCTACCAACGTAAGCAGGTAAATAAAAGGGAAGAAAGAAATGGGGATTGGAAGACATACACCCACTCACACACACTTATTACAAGCACGCCCTCACTCGGAGGGACCGAATAATAATACAGTCCAAAAGAATAAATGAATAAATTATTACAAAATTCTAATTATTAAATTAAATCAAATAAATAAAAGAAATGGGGCCTCAGCCCTGCCTCGGGATGCGCGAATGATGCATGCTCGATCCAACTTGCCCGGAAAGCCCCACACCGCACCACTGCTGCCTCTGTTTCTACTGCCCTGCCTCTCCAAAAATTACCAAAGTCCCAGAACACCTTCCTTGCATGCTGCTAAATGCCACCGGCTGAAGGAAATTTCCACCGGCTGCTCGTGGTGACCACCGGCTGCAAAATAAGCTATCGGCCAGAAAAGCAGTGCCGGTCGGCACTCTTTACTGCCGGTCGGCTATAAATTCCTGCAGATGACAGTTTGACAGCAACAGCAGGCAGCAGTGCATGGTATTGGATTTTTGGGCATATCTATGCATGGCCAATGCTTCCTATCATGAATGGAACTCAAGGAAGCATGGCTCTTGGTTCTAGGGCTATCAATTGTGCACCTTGGTGCATGATAGCCTAAAGAACCAAGGTTGCACTTTGATGTAAAAATGCATGCAACACAACAATGATAACTAAGTCCCTATCATGCCAATATCAAGGGCCTTAGTGACATGGGAATTGAGGTGTGTTTCGTCACTTGGAGTACAAACACCCCTCATTTCCCACACTTGGTTTGACACCCCAACCGAGTAATGAAATGCAACTCATGTAAAAATGCAAACATGCAAACATGCAAACATGCATTATGGAAATTAGGATGCTAGCACACTAAGTATCACACCACTAACACATTAGTCATGCAAAATGCTAGAGTGTACAAGATGCTATCATCATGCCAATATGGACCAATCAAGCACAAGACCACCATGATATAACATCTAATGGGGCAAACATGCAACAAGCATATAACAAACATGCAATGAGGGACTTAGCCACAATGGGGCAGCCCTCAAGCCTCCCCAAAACAGTGGCAAAACATGCCCAAAATGGTGACCAAAATGCTATACAAATTATGCAAATTAATGAGCCTAGACTTAAGGCATCAAAGAGAGTATCTTTCCATCATTACCGAGGCCACTCATGACATGAATTAGGCCACCAAAACAGAGCATTAGCATGCAAAATGACACCCAAATCCCCTCACATGGCAGCCCCAAAATGCACCAAGTATGCAAGCATACACAATGCCAATTCCTAGACATACAAGAGCACACCCTTAAAGCATGAAATAGGCTACATATGCATACATACAAACATGATTTATGGACTGAAATAAAGTCACAAATGATGCCAAATCATGGGGGTGATCAATGTAGAACATACTAGGGAGCCAAAATGCATGAGGCTTACAAGCTTAAAATACAAAACGACCATGTCAAGCACATTATGCATGGCAAAATCAGTGGCTCACAGCCCTTATACATGGTAATATGATGCTAATACCCTCATGGAACCAAGCTAAAACATGCAAAAAGCATGGCCTAGATGCATGGCATACTCCTAGGCATAAGAGAGCATTTCAAAGCAAACATAAGAGGTACGTTAAGGACCCTAAAACCGACCAAAAACAAAGATTAAACATGCTCCAAAACACTCAAAAAACTCTGAAATGAAGCTAAAACCAACCATGCACACATGCTACTTTTTAGGTCAAAAACAAAGGCAAACAAGGGACAAGAGGGAGAGGGGTGTCCCTCCCCTATATGTGACTTGAAACCATCTTCCTCACCACTGAAAACCCACTGGTTTTCAGTGGTGAGAGGGCCAAAAACATCAAGTGAACAATGCCTCACTAAAAAGACACCAAAATGGCCAAATAAAGCCTAAAAGGGTGAGGCTTTGCTCAAACCACAAAATGACCTTAATGAAGGTTCAAGAACAAGTAAAAATAAGAGTTTTTTTAGTTAAACACAAAGCTCAAAACAAAAAGCAAGGAGGGTAGAATGTTGTTGCAAAAATGGGGAATCTAAAGTGATGTTCTTACCCTTGAAGATCCTTTGAAGAACAAAAGGTCCAGCCCTCTTTTAGTGATCAAAACCAGTCCAAGATCACACAAAACAACCTTCCAAGCCTCCCAATCTCGAGCTAAGGTGTAGTAGTGTGTGTAATGGTGCAAAAGCAAGGTAAAACCACACTTTTTAGTCCAAAAACACACACACAAGAGGAGAGAGATGGAGATATATGTATATATGGATATATAACAGAGATATATATGTATAAGCTCTGGTTTTGCCCTCCAAAATTCTAACCTTGAGCCAAGAGAAGAAGCCTCTCTCTTATAGGCAAGCAAAGCTTACAAGCTAAGCAAACCAAAGGCTCATCCCTCCATACACATGTATGGAGGGGAGCAAAAGGTGATACAGCTGTCTAAAAATATCTGATAAAGCAGCTGTACAGTAGTCGGCAGGGCAAAATGGTCATTTGCCAAAATTGACTGCCGACCGGCACAAAAGAGTGCCGACCGGCACAATATAGTGCCGGTGGCAACACCAACCAGCCGGTGGCCTCTAGCCACTGCCGGTGGTGTGTGGGGATGCCTCACAAAGCATTCCCTGCCCTTCCAAGGCAAAACACAAGTGTTTGGTGCAAAACCAAACACAAAACGGTCGAGTTCGGAGGTCCTGAGGCAAGGCGCGCGCAGCCGAGAACTCTGGGAACTCCAAACGAACACGAACATGGATAATCACCTAGTGTTCAAGCGGTGACGTCCAGGTCTTGAGGACGGTCAAAAATGGGGTGTCTACAGTGACCAAATGAGAATATTAGAAAGTAAAGAGCCAAAGAAGAATTCTTTCTTTCCCTTTTTTTTCTTTTCTGATGGATGCCAATTACAATGCATATAGGTTTGTTTTTATAAACACTGATACATGCATACTAATGAAAACTCATGTTCTAATTACGACATCACCTTATACAAATAGAGGGGACAAACCTTGTCCTATTGTGCAAATTAGTCAAGCAACTTGGGTGAGGTTATCCACATGTTACATAATACTTAAAATATTTTAAAAAGTACTAAAAACAAAAATAACATGAAAAATAAAAATTTTAATTTCCAAAAAATTGAATTAAAAAAATTGGAACCAAACAAGGTTACTGATGAATTTTGTTGAAGAAAAGTAAAAGATAAATAAAGTGAAATTACTTGTATTTGTTCAATTTTTTAAAATGGGTAACCAAACGAAAAATTAGTTTTTGAGAAATGTATAATCAATTTTGTTAATCATGTGGTTTAATTTTGATAATGTCTAGAATATTATTGGATAAATTGTGATTTTTTAATATACATATTTTACATTCTTTAACACAAAATATTATATGTTTAAAATATATATTGTTTAATGTATTTGTTATAAATATTATTTAAATCGAAATTACTGTGCAAAATCTGATTTTACAAAAATATTTTATAAAATTTACTATTTACGTTTTGGAAAATACAATTGGTCACTATTCATCTTTTGACAAAATTTGATATACTCACATGGGATGATTGGTTATATTTTATTAGACTGTATTTAAAATCTCTACATTAATTACAAAGATTTTAAAAGGGGTATATGTTTTGATATAAATGCTATTTAAATAGATTTTACTATAGATACAAATATTTTAATAGAGACGTCACTATACATTCAAATATTTTAATAGAGAAGTTACTATGTATTCAACTATTTTAATAGAAAAAGTTACTATGCAATCACTGTGCATCATTTGTTTTTACGGAAAAAGTTTTGAAAGATTTGTATCACTATTTATCAAAAGCGATGTTTGGCCAATTGTTTCAAACCTATGAGCTGCAATTTTTGAAAATGGAAAAGGCCTTGTGCGCCCGTGATGAAGAGTGTCGAGCCTGAAATCAGTGATCCGAAGAGAAGCGTCCTTTCCTCTCCAACAAATATGAGCCAACGGATATAATTTTATGATATATAAGGAGTATTTTGGTTGAAAAAAATAAGTGTTGAAGAAGAGAAGAAAAGAAAAAATCTGTGATATTTATTTATTCTCAAAATGTAACACCCCCAAAATAATACAATAAAGATAACTCATATGCGGAACAAATATGAGAAACAACATACTTTCATATATCAGAGTTCACTATCTAACAACCAGTTAAATGCTACGTAGGCTTACATCGTTCTAAGTCATTGCTTGGTTACACAAATTGAGTCTCACTCATTACATCTTAAGCCCTTGGCTTTACAAATAACAAACATACACACAACAAGACGTAATTAAGAAGCTCTTGCTTCCTAAAAGTCCATCCACACTATTGCCTTGGAGGAAACATCTCACCTGCACCTGAAAATGGTATTCCCATATAGGGTGAGCCAACAACCCAATATAAATAATCCAACACAATATATGAGGTTTAGCAAAGGTATAAATGCCACGTGCATAAACAATACCGATACTAAAGCATCCACAAGGCCTATATATCCATTTGCCACTAAGACCAACCTTATTCCATTTTCCTTCAATTCATTTCCAATTCATATATGCTACTCAATTCATGATTTAAATTCGTTATCTTTCAACAACCAAAATGAGACTACAACTCAATGATTTTTCAATTATGCAAAACACACATAACCACTTCAAACCTGCCATTTTACGGATATTTCGTCCAAAGGAATCGGCACCCATTTATATTTTCTCAAATATGCCATTTTACGAATATTTCATCCGAAGGAATCGGCACCCATTTATATATAAAATTTCGGGTCTTTCAACCAGGACACTCCGGCCAACTTGGTTTAAATGGAGTCCATCCCTTTTCTCCTCCCAAACAAATATACATATGCAATGTATTTATAAACATAATCATATATGGAGTACATCCCCTTTCTCCTCCCAATAAATATACATATACAATGTATTTATAACATGGTCATATTCAATGACACCAACAATGGATTAGCATTAAATCGCCTAATCCTCATGTAATTTCTACACAATCATAACTATCCTCCACTGATAGCCCAATACAATTATTTCTAAAGAGATGTTCAATATCAAAATAAATAGTTTATTCAAAACTTCCATAGGTGAGATAATACATATCCAATATCACCATTTATAGCCACAACCTTCCAATTTCACATTTTCAATGTTAATCCCACTTATTTATGCAAAATAATGATTTAATCAAATTAGGGCAAAATCCCCCCTTTTACCAAATATCAACCCAAACACCAAAAATAACTATTTTGGCACAATACAACCTTGTATCCAAACCTCAAACCTATTTATGCCACTTTCATCAAGAACCCCTCTTTTCTGTATAACACCCAAATCTTAGATTTGTCCAAACTACAACCCAATCTCATTATCTATACACAATAGCAAATAACTAAGCTAAAAACCATATTAGAGTGTAGAAAATCCCTACCTCAAGAAGAGAAGACAAGCAAAGCAAGGTTGAACTCCAAAAATAACAAAACCCACCTTTACTTAGATCAATACGAAGCTCTTGAAGCCCTCTACCTTATTCTCAAAGACACTAGGGTCAAGAACTCAATGGGTCTAGATGAAATCTTAGAGAGAATGTGAGTTTCTAGAGAGAGAAGCTCAAGATCTGGAAATTTGGAGACTTTTAGAGAGAGAGAGAGAGAAAACAAAAAATGATCTGAAATGTCACTTTCACGATCTGTTATAACATGGTCCGCTCGAGCGTGGAAAGCCCCGCTCGAGCGTAAGACACAGACTCCCGCTCGAGCGTGAAACCCTGCGCTCGAGCGTGAAATACGCTCTCCCAGTATTTTTGCAGACACAGTTCCCGCTCGAGCGTAGAGCGAAATTTGTGAAGCCCGCTCGAGCACAAGAATGCTCGCTTGAGCGGAAGAGCCAAATTCTGGGCAACAAAGGCTCGGAAAAACAAGCAACCAACCTGTTTCAAACACACAACTACAACCCAATAACCAACAT
The DNA here is from genome assembly GCA_030407325.1 of Camellia japonica. Taxonomy (NCBI): domain Eukaryota; kingdom Viridiplantae; phylum Streptophyta; class Magnoliopsida; order Ericales; family Theaceae; genus Camellia; species Camellia japonica. The sequence continues at coordinate 185,062,612 of JAPPVO010000002.1, forward strand.
TAAGGGGAAGACAAGGGAAGCAAGACACGAACCACCATCCAAACCATACAAACCCGAGTCCGGAACACCACAATAGACGGGTCAAAACCAGGGTCACTATACAAAATATTATTGTGCTTCATTGAGTTGTATTTTTTATGAGAAAATTTGTTGAGAATTTGAGCAAACTTGTAAAAAGGTTTTCTATCCCTTATTCTTATTATTCTTGTAAGAAAATAAAGAGTTTTTGTGAGTGAATTTCAGGATAAAATCACTTGGGTTAGGCAAGAGTAGGCACCGGATTCAAAACTAATCGGATTATCTTTTTTGAGTGGTTTTTGGGATAAAATCACTTGGTTAGGTGTAACTAGGCACCGGATTCTAAACTAGTCTATAAAGGTTCACTAGCACTCGTGAAGCTAGTGGTGTAATTACTATTTGAAGAATAGTGGAGAAATTTTTGAGGAGGATACTTGGGGTGGACGTAGGCCTGGCGTGCCGAACCATTATAAATCTCAGTGTTTAATTTTCTCTCCATATCTCTCTTACTTTTTGATAATTATTGTTCTATCTTTTATACGTTAAAATTCAAATTTTTTGATTATTATATTTAATATTGTAAAATTATTTTTAATAACCTAATTCACTCCGTTCTTGGGTTGCCTACTTGGCATAACAATTAGTATCAGAGTAAGGGCTCTATTAGTTTTTGACTTACCAGTCTTAAAGTTGATCAATGGCAACCATTATAGGAACACAAATTATTGATGGTCACTCACTTTCCAACCCTCCATATTTTATTGGTAACAATTATAATTATTGGAAAAATAGAATGATGATATATATTCAAAGGACAGATTACAAGGTATGGAATATTATTAAAAATGGTCCAATTATTTCCTCCAAAATCGTAGACACAAAGAAAGTCCCTAAAACAGAAGATGAATGGAATGAGAATGACTTTAGAAAAACTCAAACAAATACTAAAGCAAAACATATTTTGTACTGTGCATTTGATTCTAATGAATATGATAAAATTTGTGATTGCGACACAACAAAAGAGATTTGAAAAAAATTAAAAGTCACACACGAAGGCATGACTCAAGTAAATGGAATTACAGAAGAAGTAAAATTTGTATATGGAGATGATAAAGAATGTTGCTCCGATGAGGAAAGCAACAATAATTAAGCATCTCATCTATGCTTAATGGAAAATGAAAATGATGAGGTATGTGATTCTAATAATGAATCTTATTCTTTTGATTAATTACAATCCGTATTTGAAGAATTGCATGATGAATTTAAAAAAATTGGCATTAAAAATATTACACTTAAAAAAATTGCTTTCAAATTCAACAAAAGAAAATGAATCTTTATCTAATAAAATTGAAATGTTACAAAAAGATTTTTTAAAGATAAAAGAAGAAAATGACATTTTGAAATCAAAAGAATCTCCTATTTTGAAAAATGAACTAAATGATTTGAAACTTAAAAATGATATTTAAAAATGAAACCGAAATATTAAAATGTAAAAATGAAGTCTTTCAAAATGAAAATGAAACTTTAAAAATTAAAAACGAAAGTTTAAGAAAAGAAAATGATTCTCTCAAGAATTCTTCAAGGAATTTGAAAATTGAAAATGATTTTTTAAAAGAAAATATAGAAGATTTAAACAAAATAATTTTTAAATTTACCCAAGGAAAAGAAAATTTACATAAATTACTTCGAAATCAGAAATGTATTTTTGACAAGGCCAGTATTGGGTACAAACCCCACAAGAAATAAATGTTTTATAAAAATTTCTTTGTTAAAGAATCATCATTTAATAATCCTAATATTGTATGTCATTATTGTAATAGAAATAGTCACACAATTTAATCATGTCAATTTAAAAAGGGATTGCATGGAACAAAAATGATATGGATTCCAAAATCAAGTAACTTTGAAACTAACATTCACAGACCCAAAAAAGTTTGGGTACCAAAATCGAAAACTTGATTTTTTTTTGTAGGTGTTCTTCAAGGTGAAATCCAGTAGAAGAAAATGGTATTTGGACAGTGGATGTTCAAAATATATGACTGGAGACAATATTCACCACATCTTATCGGATGAACAGTAATCACGCAACATTCAACAACAACAATAAATAATTGGTATGAATGGCATCGATAAAAGTTGGTTTTCAAATTTGAAAATATCTTATTTGATGATAAACTTTCAACGCTCTTGCATACATAAATATACCATTGCCATACATACATTTTTTCCATACCATGCTCACATGATATCATGTAAGCCACGTGAATGATTTAGATAATAAAAAATAAAAAATAAAAATTGTGATTTCATTATATATTGATTATTTTTATTGAATCACATTTGATTTGGATTATGTAGTATATTGATTAAATATAATATTTTTTATGTGACTTAATATGTGTTACATTTTGAAAAATTCAAAATTAGCATTCTAAACTCTTAATTGATCATGTTACCTATTGAAATCTTTTCATATTTTGAGTTTATCTATTTTTATCAACGATAAAAGAGGAGAGTGAAATATAACAATATTTATTATGTGCTTACTTAACTTGATATAATTACATTTTATACACTGTATGTTTTATATGATTGTTTTATGATTGCTATATCTGCACAAAATCACCATAGAAAAAGGAAGCACCAACTTAGGGGGATAAATAATTTTGCTGTACATTTTTATGTGATTTTTTTTTTATAAATTCTCTTTCTATCTCACCCACTCATCGTCTTACTCTCTCTCTCGCTCTCTGTTTTTCTTTCTTTCTTTTGCTTTCTCTTTCTCACCCGCTCTCGCTCCCTATTATCCTTCGATAATAACTCCATCACCACCATTATCCATCTAAATCTATCTCCAATATAGACAAATCCATCTTCAATCTACATACATCCTTCTCTGATCTACACAAAACCGTCCTCGATCTACACAAAATTTATCCCCGATCTTCTCCATCATTGCCGATCTACATCATCATCACCACCAATCTACACCACTACCGCTAATTTTCTCCATCATCACAGTTCATCAATATCATCATCCACAAAAATCCCCCACCGATCTACCAAAATCCATCACAAATATACATAAATCTATCACCAATCTACCAAGATCTATCTCCAATTTAAATCATATCCATTACCGATCTTTACCATCATTTCCGATCATGTCCATCATCGCAGATTTGCATCATTATCATCAATCTTCACCATTGTCACCGATCTTCATCGTTGTTGATGATTTTTACATCCACCAGAATGCTAAAATTATTTTTGCAAGTTGTAATACTTCTTTTGTGATTGCATGTGCTACAAACTTTTTGTTGTTGTATTACAATTGCCTCTACCTGGTATGAAGCATTTGGTTTCATGTGTCTATTCTCCTTTTTTGTTGGTATACTTGGTGCAGTTGTATTTGGCCGAATCTTAATGGCCTTGGTATTATTAATAGAGAAACTATTCTGTAATTTTTTTTTTTTTTTTATGAAGTGTCATAACCTCAGGGAGAGTTTTCTTAAAATTATTTTCTGATCATATGCATTAACTCAAGGGGAGTTCCTATATTCAATAGATATTATATTAAATGCTTGCATTATTGTTTAATATTTTTTGTTGCATTTATTTTAAAAGATAAATAATTTTCTTTACCTGCATTAACCTTTTATTTTGATGATGTCAATGGGAGAAAAGAAATTTGATTTATATATAAATTATTTGACAAAGAATTTGTTAATAATAAGGGAGAAAATATAATGAAAATAAATGCATATATTATGATTGTTGAATATTTTTGTTGCATTTATTCATGTAAAATTTTGTAAAATTCATGCTTGTATTGCCATCATAAAAAAGGGTGAGATTGTTAATCATGTGGTTTAATTTTGATGATGTCTAAAATATTATTGGATAAATTGTGATTTTTTAATATACATATTTTACATTCTTTGACACAAAATATTATCTATTTAAAATATATGTTGTTTGATATATTTGTTATAAATATTATTTAAATCGAAATTACTATGCAATATTTGATTTTACAAAAATATTTTATAAAATTTACTATTTACATTTTGGAAAATATGGTTTGTCACTATTCATCTTTTGACAAATGTGATATTGGTGAGTTGTTTTCTTTTGACACAATTTGATATATTCACATGAGATGATTGGTTATTTTTATTAGAATTTATCTAAAATCTCTACAATAATTACAAAGATTTTAAAAGGGTATATATTTTGATATAAATATTATTTAAATAGATTTTACTATGCATACAAATATTTTAATAGAGAAATCACTATGTATTCAAATATTTTAATAGAGAAGTTACTGTGCATTTAAATATTTTAATAGAAAAGTTACTATGCAGTCATTGTGCATCATTTGTTTTTATGGAAAAAGTTTTGAAATATTTGTATCACTATTTATCGAAAGCGACGTTTGGCCAATTGTTCCAAACCTATGAGCTGTAATTTTTGAAAATGGAAAAGGCCTCGTGCACCTGTGATAAAAAGCGTCGAGTGCGAAATCAGTGATCCGAAGAGGAGCATCTTCCTCTCTCCAATGAATATGAGCCAACAGATATAACTTTATGATATATAAGGAGTATTTTTGGTTGAAAAAAAATAAGTGTTGAAGAAGAGAAGAAAAGAAAAAAATTGTGATATTTATTTGTTCTCAAAATATTATTGTGCTTCATTGAGTTGTATTTTCTGTAAGAAAATTTGTTTAGAATTTGAGAAAAATTGTAAAAGGGTTTTCTATCCCTTATTCTTATTATTCTTGTAAAAAAATAGAGAGTTTTTGCGAGTAATTTTTTGGGATAAAATCACTTAGGTTAGGTGAGACTAAGCACCAGATTCAAAACTAGTCGGGTTATTTTTTTTGAGTGGTTTTTGGGATAAAATCACTTGATTTAGTGTGACTAGGCACCAAATTTTAAACTAGTCTGTAAAGGTTCACTAGTACCCGTGAAACTAGTGGTGTAATTACTATTTGAAGAATAATTGAGAAATTTCCAAGGAGGATACTTGAGGTGGACGTAGGCCCAGCATGCCGAACTACTATAAATTTCAATGTTTGATTTCTCTTCTTATTTCTCTTACTCTTTGATAATTATTGTTCTGTCTTTTATTCGTTAAAAGTTGAATTTTTTTATTATTATATTTAATATTGTAAAATTATTTTTAATAATCCAATTCACCCCCATCTTGGGTTGCTTACCTGGAATAACAAATTTGCTCTAACTTCTAAGCAAATATAAACCCAAACCTAATCCACCTAAATTTTTATAAACCCCAACCTACATATTTTATTCATTTTTTTTTAACAATAATATGTCTTTTAATACATAACTTGTATTAAATAATTTGAATTTATTGAATTAGCCAAATTATTAATTATTGTTAAATAATGAGTAAACATAACATGATAAACTAATGTATGAATGCAGTGCATTCCCCAGCACTGAGCCAGGGTCGATTCCTGGGAGGGGGTGTTTGAAATCTCTTCAAGAGAACACGCCCTGTACTCCCCTCGACAACCTGTCCTTTGCTGGGGCGTGTGGTTGCGCTCCATTAGTGCCCTGGTGGTGGGTCTCCCACTTGGTGGGGGTTAATTCCTGGCTGGCAACCGGTTACCCCGGGGTCAGGGCCCACGGGGCTGTGATGACACCTCAAAGCCCTTTTTTTCATGTTCAAAAAAAAAAGAGATAAATTACTAATAATGATTAATGGCATATAACTATGAACTCTTTATTTCTTATAATAATAAATCAATAAAAGGATCTATTGAGTATGGAAGGCTCAAGTTCAGTTTGTGGACTGTGCAAAACCTGTACTAGGCCTTAAATCAGTAATGGGTCGAGATGGGATACTTAAATTCATAAAAATTAAAGTAATATATTCATATTAGTACTTAAATTTTTAACTATTTATACATATAACGAACAACTGTTAACACCAACCCTCTAGCTTGAGCCACCATTACCCCAAGATAGGTTTGAGTAGGGCTGCAAATGAATCGAGCTGAGCCGAACTAAGATTTGCTGAGTTCGAGCTTAACTTATTTACTTATCAAGCTTGTTTCTTGAGTTCGAACTCGACTTGATAAGAAACTGAGTTCGAGCTTGGTTCAGCTCGGCTCATTAATATTAATAAAACTCGAGCTCGGCTCGGCTCAGCTCGGCTCGATAATTTTTTTTAATATTATTTATATTAATTAAATAAAAATATTTGAATAAAAATATTATTTATATTATTTAATATATAAATAATGTATTTATACTATTATTTATAGATTATATATCATTTAATATGTAAGTAATATATTTATGATATTATTTAAATAAAGATAAACGAGCTGAGCTTGATGAGCCGAATTTATGCGAGTTCGATCTCGACTCGTTTACTAAATGAACAAGCTAAGTTAAGCGCTTAACGAGCTGAGCCGAACTTGTTTATGAACAATTCGACTCATTTACAACCCTAGGATTAAGAAAAGCATTTGATTTTTCTCATTACCAATTGTTTATTTATTTTCTTCTTATTCATGTATAACACTTCGGAGTGATTTTAGTTTTTATTTTTGTAAATCATGTATAACGCAGCGGGTAAAAATTTCATATCATACCTTGATGACAGAACCTGAAGCGAAGAATCTCGTGGGTAAATCACGTGCTTCTAAAATGCGAACAACGAACAGCTAAGTTAAGCGCTTAACGAGCTGAGCCGAACTTGTTTATGAACAATTCGACTCATTTACAACCCTAGGATTAAGAAAAGCATTTGATTTTTCTCATTACCAATTGTTTATTTATTTTCTTCTTATTCATGTATAACACTTCGGAGTGATTTTAGTTTTTATTTTTGTAAATCATGTATAACGCAGCGGGTAAAAATTTCATATCATACCTTGATGACAGAACCTGAAGCGAAGAATCTCGTGGGTAAATCACGTGCTTCTAAAATGCGAACAACGAACACCCAGCAGTGGAGTGATACCACAATATGAGTATCACCCACACAAGTCACAGTGCAAAAAGCTTGATAGTTGTTTTAATGGGAGAAAGTTAGTATGGGAAAAAACATACGTTGTTTCATTATCCCATATCCCATATATCATATCAAATATATAGGATAAATATATCATCTATCCATATCAGTTGATATGATAGATATAGATATCATGAGTGGTTATCCAAATAAGTTTTGAATTCAAATTCAAACTTATATGGATAAGGTTCAAAAGGTTCATAGGTCATGCCACATGGGCACCCAATTTCTAACATCTCCCACTCGTACATGAGTTGGCATGACACTGCCACATCTCTATCTCAATCTCCCAAAAAATGAACAATCTCATACTAGCCAATGCACCGTGCGACCGCTGAGAACACCTGCATGTAGGAGCTCTATACTAGAAACTCAATATGAGTCAACATAGAGACATCAACCCAAAATGAACAGAAATAGTGTCTCATGTACCCAGACCCATCTAGCTACATCGGTCCAAAAACATCTCTAATCCCTCAAAGAGCATGTTTGACTCTCCTAGGTCCCGCATTATATTCACACCCAATCAGCATCTCATAGAGAGCTATGTGAGTTGTCGATAGTGAATATAGAGCAGAGATGTAGAACTAGATGATCTTCCCTTCACCCTCATATCATTTAATTTAAAATTGACCGCTTTCCCAGTAATGTCCCTTAAAGCCGAATCATACATGACCGCAGGCAACATACCAAAGTAGCTAAACATCAACTCTTCATCTTATGACATAGTCAAAGGCCATAAAAGGCACAAAGTGAAGTCATTTAGGGAAAAAGGACTTTTAGGACTCACACGGTGAAGAAGCAGGAATCTATTCTTTCACCTCGCTAATAGGTCGATAAGCACATGCGGTACAAATGCATGTTATAGTGGAGTAACTCTTCCAAAGAGTGATGTTAAACTCACACACCATACAGATCTTAGTCTAGTCGCTCTTAAGCGCACAAGTCGCTTCCTAGCGTCTAACTCGAATTCTCTATTTACTCGCCTCTCAAACATCAAATGAGATCTCGCATCTGGCTATCCATAACAGGCACATCATGAAAAAGTAGGTACTCTCAAATCCATGGTCAGTCTCTAACAAGACCTCATCTTGGCTCCAACCAAGGCGACATAGCTAATGGATAATTTTAGCTTCTCTATTTGCTCCAAATACAATAAGCCACTAGTCTCATCCTTGCTCGCTACTTAGCGCCAAGGGCGATTGCTCGTGTGAGTGAGCCAATCTTGCCTGCTAATATCAATTTATTTATTCTGTGTATGCTAATTCACAAACTTTGCAAAAAGTAGTAAACATAAATGTGTAATAGAAACAAATATGACTACTAATGGCATAAATATCCCAAAAAATATGAGTTCAACTGAATACACATATAGATATCACCACCTACGTAGTCCTAAAGCCCTAACATGAGTAAGATAAACATCTCTAGCAATGGGCTTAGTCAAAGGGTCCGCAACCATGCGACTCGTAGGGATGTACTCCAGGATCACTTCTTTCTGCGCCACAATGTCTCTGATAAAGTTGAACCTCACATCAATGTGTTTGGTTCTCCCGTGGTATTTAGGATCCTTAGCGTAAGCGAGTGCAGCCATGCTGTCACAATGGATAGTCACAGGGTCTGAAGTGTGTGTGACAATATCCAAATACTGAAGGAATCTCCTCAACCAAACGGCTTCCTAAACGGCAGATGAACAAGCCACAAACTCAGCCTCTATAGTCGATAAGGCGACACAGGATTGCTTCTTATTACTCCAAGAAAAAGCACCATCGCTAAGCATAAAAGCATATCCTGAAGTAGACTTTCGCTCATCTAAGTCTCCTCCCCAGTCAGCATCACAATAGCCAACTAGATGTAGATCTGAACTTTGATAGCAAAGTGTGTAATCTGCAATCCCTCTAAGATATCGTAATATCCTCTTAACTGCTTTCCAATGAGCTGGTCCTGGGTTGGATTGGTAACGACTCACCAATCCGACTGCATAACAAATGTCAGGACGTGTACACATCATAGCATACATCAAGCTTCCAACAGCATTTGCATAGGGAACACGGGCCATCTTTTCATTCTCTTCTGGAGTCTTAGGACCCATATCAAGGCTTAGGCTCTCGCCTTTCGCAACAAGAGTGTCAATGGGTTTGCAGCTCTGCATCTGGAATCGCTCTAGGATAGTCTTAATGTAAGTCTCTTGAGACAAACCAAGAAGTCTCCTAGAGCGATCCCTAAGGATCTTAACACCGAGCACATAGCTTGCTTCACCCATGTCTTTCATCTCAAATGTAGAGAACAACCACCTTTTAGTGGCGACAATCATCTCCTTGTCATTTCCAGCCAATAATATGTCATCTACATATAATGACAATATCAGAAAAATGTCCTTGGACCGCTTAACGTACACACAGTGATCTTCATCGATCATCGTAAACCCATTAGAAACAATGGCTCGATGAAATCTCAGATTCCACTGTCTGGATGATTGCTTTAAGCCATAAATAGATCGTTGAAGCTTGCAAACTTTGCGCTCCTGACCTACTACCACAAAGCCTTCTGGTTGATCCATATAGATCTCTTCATCCAATTCTCCATTGAGAAATGCAGTCTTAACGTCCATCTGATATAGCTCTAAGTCCAACTGAGCTACTATGGCCAGAATTAGGCGAATAGAGGCAAACCTCACAACTGGTGAAAAAGTTTCCTCATAGTCCACACCCTCTCGTTGGGTGTAACCTTTCGCCACTAGGCGAGCCTTATACCTTTCTATGGAACCATCCGCCTTGCGCTTGATTTTGAGAACCCATTTGTTCCCAATAGTCTTGCGCCCTGGCGGCAAATCAACCAAGTCCCAGACATGATTTTTCTTCATAGACTCTATTTCTTCATCCATTGCAGCACTCCATTCTTTACTAGCAGGGGATGAGAGAGCCTCTTTGAGATTCTTAGGCTCCATCTCATCACTCGGAGCAATCATGAATGCTTTCCCTTCAATCTCAAAACGACGACGGGATATAGCTCCACGTTTACTTCTACGCAGTTGAGAATCCTGAGAATCCTCATCCATTGGATCTAATCCATGGGCAAGTAGATCGCTCCCACTGTCCCTAGGAGCTTGAGGGATTATCTCATCATTCTCTACTAGGCTACTAGGTGCGCCTTCAAGTAGATCCTCCATCTCATAAAGTTCTACATCTCTAGTTACCTTACCTCTGCTAGGGAAATCCTCCTCTAGGAAATCCACATCTCGTGACTCAATTTCAGTCACACTTCCATCCGGATGCTCCCCAATAAACACATAGCCCTTAGAATGCTCACTATAGCGAATGAAGATACACTTCTTTCCTCTAGGGCCCAACTTCCCAAACTTATGAGAAGCGTTGTGTATGTAAGCTGCCGAACCCCAAGGCCGCAAATTGCCCAAATCAGGCTTTTTGCCAGTCCACATCTCATATGGGGTGGAAGGAACTGATTTGGAGGGCACACGGTTAAGGACGTAGGCAGCAGTCAACAAAGCATCTCCCCAATAAGAAATGGGAAGATTAGCTTGCGCCATCATTGATCTAACCATGTCAAGCAATGTGCGATTCCTTCTCTCCGCTACACCATTTTGCTGCGGAGTCCTAGGAATTGTCAATTGCCTGATAACTCCTTTTTCCTCACAGAGCACTTTAAATTGCTCAGATAGATACTCGCGTCCCCGGTCAGTCCTTAGAGCCTTAATGCTCTTGTCTAATTGATTCTCAACCTCATTAACATACCGTCTAAAGCAATCCAATGCTTCTGACTTGTGAGAAATCAAATAGACATGGCCAAAACGCGTGCAATCATCTATAAATGTGATGAAATAAGGGGCTCCATGCCTTGCCCTCACATTCATTGGTCCACATATATCAGAATGAATAAGTTGTAATGGGATAGATGCCCTTATGGCTTTCCCAAATGGTTTCCTTGTTGCCTTTCCAGCAAGACAGTGCTCACAAGTAGGCAAAGTGACTCTAGCGAGTGGGCCTAAAAGACCTTCTCTAGCCAATCTAGTCATCCTGTCTTGCCCTATGTGGCCTAATCTAGCATGCCATCTCATAGAATCATTATCACAAAAAGATGCAATATTAGAAACAGAGCCATTGGCATTTTTATTAAAACTAGAATCATCCACATCCAAAACTAAAAAACCATCTGAAAGATAACCAAAACCATAAAAAATTGTTCCCAAATAAATGCTAACACCATTATTCTCAAAACAAAAGCTAAAACCAAGGCTCATCATGCTAATAACTGAAACTAAGTTTCGCCGAATATCCGGAGCATAAAGAACATCATGAAGATACAAGGTGCGCCCTCGTCGCATTTCCAGCTTGTATGTGCCAATGCCAAGCACCTCCACACTGGACTCGTTCCCCATGTAAACTTTTCTGCTCCCAGGAGGTACTCGGCGATACTTAACGAACCCTACTCTGTCCCTCGTGATATGGTTTGTTGCTCCGGAGTCTACAACCCAAAAATGAGGAGAATGAGCAATTAATGCTTGACTAGAAACAAAGCATTGAATGCGAGAAATTAAGTAAGGGAGTACTTTCTTCTGCTCAAGGCAATCTCGAGCGAAGTGTCCTTTGTTACAGTTAAAGCATGTCAATTTAGCCTTTACCTTCTTGCCACCTCTCTTGTCCCTACACTTGAAATTTCTAGCGCCATTGGGCTTTAGCATAGCTGCTGCTTACTTCTTAGGGGCTCCTTTTGCTTTTCCACGCTTGAACTGAGAAGTCCTACGTGAGCTCGACTCAACCACCATAGCAGAACCATCAGACTTAGCCGCCTCAAGGCGCTCAGCCTCTAGCTCCAAATGACGCGATATGTCTTTGAATGTTTTCACACTCTCATTATGCATCATGTTCTGCTTCATCTGCTCCCAAGAATTTGGCAGAGAGCGAATCACAGCTTGTACTTGCTGTTCTTGAGTCAAATTGTGCCCAGCAGCCGCAAGCTCACGTATCATGGCTGACATGACCCTCAAATGCTGCTTCATCGAGTGATGCGCTCTTTTCTGATAGGAGTCAAACTTCATAGTCAGCCCACGTAGCTTTGCCAAAGAGGTAATACCAAACTTTTGCTTGAGAGCTTCCCACATCTCAAATGCAGTCGGGCAATGCTCAAACTCACTAATCAAGTCGTTGTGCATGCTGCTCAACATAGTAAAGCGCACACCGATCTTTGTTACGCCAAGTCTGAAAGACTTCAAGATCACGACGATGTTGAGCTGTATTGCCCTGCTCTGGCTCAACCATCACTTGTTCAAGTGTGGTCAACACTTCTTGCTCATTGAGGAGGTATTGGATCTTACGGCGCCATATGTCATAATTGTCGCCATCCAATTTCTCTCCCTTAGTTAAGTCTGCCACCACTGTCTTAGCAGCCATTTCTACATACAGAGTAAACAAATGCGCAGGGGATATTAATGATAGCAACACAAAAATTATTTTGCAGCAAAAGAATCTAAATTAAATAATGATAATATTACACATGTCTCAAGATCGAAAATTTGCTATGCTCGTAATCATCTCTTGCGCCTCTAGTGACAATTATCAAAATTTAATTTAATTCCATGCGCAAAAAAAAAAAAAAAAAATCAATCTCCCACTACTTATGGCATATACAAAGCATGATAAATTCCATACAATAACATATTAATGTAAATTTACAAATAACTCATGCTGTATTCATTTACTAATGGAATTCTAATAAATAAATAAAAATTAATCATGCTTCTCTAATTGCAACATATTACAAACCAAAAAAAAAAAATGCTATATTTAATATTCAGATTATGCCATAATAGAATGTACATCATTCTGAAATTTTCTGGAATTTTCCTAAAATTTTCTGGAATTTTAAATAACTAATAAACACACATAAAATCAAAAATAAATATTGTAGAATCTGGTAAACTGAAAAAATTATACCAGTAAATAGTAAACCTTTACAGTAGTCTACAATAAAAATTTCAACCCCAGAAAATTATTCATGCAATACCAGAAGCATTTTAAAGCAGAAATAATGAATTATTATCACAGAAAAAATATTTTTTATTTTCATAAAATTTTTAAAATTTTACAGAAGATAGAAAATTTAATTCTGAGTCTAACAGTACCAACCACGCATAAAACAAATCTATAACGAATTATTTATGACCATTTAAACCAATTTTGGATTAAAAAAAAACAAACAAACAGTGCCTTAACATCAGCGGCCAAGCCAGCCAAGCCGGCGGAGAAAAAACGGCGCGGCTCAGCGCACAGTTCAGCACGCGCGCGTGCATAGCGTGGACGAACCCGAACTAGTCAATAAGCTTTCTAATTAACCCATGTAGCAAGTTTTGCGCCAATGACTCCCAAACCAGACGGTTTTAGGGCATTAGGTGTAGAAACACCCTTACGGGTTTAATAACTCGAGTTAAAAAAGGCTACGAACTCAAACAAGTCAAATTTTTTTTTTTTTTTTTTTTTTTTTTTTTAAGAATCTTGGCTCCTCATTTATTCTTTTCTACAACTCTAGCTATTATCAATGATGTACACCAGGGATTATAATAAAAAGATCACCGCTATGATAGTGTGTTCATGTGAATTAAGGCATACTCATGACAAGTGTACTAAAACCATAAACACAGACAACTCTCCTTGTGCAAACATCGCATGCAAGTATCTACCCAATAAACCATTTTCATACAAGTCTACTATGCTCTCCAATTAACATATGCAAATACCATCACCCTACTAGCAAAGAGTCACATCAAGTGAAGTAATGCAATCAAGTGAAACAGGTATAAGCATGAATTATGAGCCAAATAGAAATGCACAAAAGAAAATATAACCCTCATCCCTCAACTTGAATATGACATTGTCATCAATGGAAAAGTAAAGAGAAATGAGAGAATATTACCAGAATTGTAGGTGCACATCCAGGGAGGCAGAGAGGAACATATACACACTTCACACTTTTTGCTTTTTTTTTTTTTTTTTTTTGAAGAAAAGAAAGAACGAAAAATAAAAATAAAAATAAAAGATAAAAATAATAAAATAAAAAAAGACAAAGCAATATACAGCCGGGAACTACGAGGAAGCCGGTGGTGGTGGCGGTGGCGGTGGCGGTGGCGGCGCCAAAGAGGTGGAACCTCTGGCCTTTATGGAAGCCCGAGCAGATACACGTCCCACATGAAAACACACGTTGGCCCACTAATGTCCCACATGCAATCCCTCTTTCTTTTTTTCTTTTTTTGTAATGAAAACAAAATTGATAAAATAACCTAAACTAACCGATTTTTTTTATTATTATTCTATATATATATATATATATATATTTTTATAGAAGAGAAGAAAATAAAATAAAATAAAAATTAAACTACTTATTAATTACATGAACAATTACAGTATAGAAGAAAAATAAAAATAACATCACTAACTACATAAGTATAATAAAAATAAAAATAAAACCAAAGTCTACTAACTAATTGAACTAACCAGAATCACTACGAAGTAATTTAAACTAAACAAATATAGCCAATAAAAAAAAACTAAATTAAGATTATTGTTAGTACCATGATTTCTAAGGTTTTTTTTTTTTTTTTTTTTTACGAAAATAGAAAATTAAAAATAAAATAAATAAATAAATAAAATTCGATTTTTTTATATAAAAAATTATAAATAAAATAATTGTATATTTATTTATCTATTTTTAAAATTTATTTAAAATTTATTTACTTAAATAAATTAAAAATGAAATTAAAAAAATAATAAAAATAAAACAAAACCAAACATTATTATTTTTTTTTTTTTTTGATTTTGATTTTTTTTTTTTTTCTTCGCAGTTGCCCCGCACCTGCTTATTAAGCAGAGGGCGAACTCACCAAATGCTCAATTTCCCGCACGTGCGGGGCCCAGGCCGCACGTGCGGCGATTCTCCTCCTCGCAGATTTTTTTTTTTTTTTTAATCGTCGTCCCGCACGTGCGGGGCCCAAGCCGCACGTGCGGCTTGGTTGAGGTTCTCCAGCCCGCACCTGCTTTTAAAGCAGGGGGCAATTTGTTCAAAGTCACAAATTTTTTTTATTTTTTTTTAATATTTTAAATTTGTATTTGTTTACAATTGAACATGTATAACAACAACAACAAAAAAAAAAAATTAAATTTTTTTTTTTAAAGTTGAACAAGTATAACCCCTTTTTTTTTTTTTTTTAAACACAGAAAATAAACATGAAAGCATGTTTTTTTTTTTTAAACTAACTCTCAGCACCTAACAAAATGCACCAGAGTTATGGCATAAAGTTGCCACTTTAGAATCCCCCAGGTAATAAAACCTAGCGTAGTTTATAGCCTTCGGGCTAGTACAACCCAAATATACTTAACCATTCTACCTTCAATTGACATCCGAAATAAATATAACACATAAGAACATAACGGAATGCCCACTAAAGGTATAATCTTCACGCGAAAACCACGGGTACTACTTTTCTCCCTAACTGTGTTTGTAACTTTCCCTATTCTCCAACAGGGTGACAGACTAGGTTGATTCGGTATCCAAAATCGAGGCGCATAAAGCTACCTCAACCTATGGGGCTGCCATACAGAGTTCAAGCCGAGGTAGTTTTGAAGCAATCTCCACACCCCTGGGTATTTAAACCAGACTCTAGTCTCGGAAATCCCAAACCTTTGTGTTCTAGGCTTTGCCATTCGAACTCTAGTTTCCACCGTCTCAATTGGTCTCCTAGGAACTCACTACAAACACGGTTAGGTGGCTATACCAGACCGTCAGATGTCGTTCGGGCACGGCTAACACCAAAGGAATTACACCTTTAGAGGATTTAAAGTCTCCTAGACGCAAATAAAGCATAACGAGAATAAAGAAAAACAGAATAGCATAGAAGGGAAAGAAAAGAGAATAAGGAATCAATCTATCAATCATAATAAAATGGGTCCATCAAACCCCTGGGTAAAGGAAAATGATCCTTTTTAGTCGAGGAATTTAGTCTCCTATAATCAATGCACACTCGCCACCCAGTAGTGGTTCGTGTGGAAACTAACTCTCCTCTCTCATTCTCAACAACGGTGATGCCCGATTTCTTGGGCACCACTTGTGTGGGACTCACCCACTTGCTATCTGAGATGGGGTATGTAATACCCGCATCCAACAATTTTAATACATCCTTTTTCACCACCTCTTTCATGTTAGGATTCAGTCTCCATTGCATTTCGCGAGAAGGTTTGGTGTCCTCTTCTAGGTGTATATAATGCATGCACACGGAGGGATCTATCCCTTTCAAATTAGCCACTGACCACCCTATAGCACTCCGATGTGCCACGAGAACACTTATTAACTGACTCTCCTGCTCTACAGTCAAGTCAGATGCAATGATGACCGGTAAAGTATCTTGGGGCCCTAAAAATGCATACTTGAGTGTGGCCGGAGTGGCTTCAACTCAAGTGTAGGTGGTGTGACCAAAGATGGTATGGCAGGCTCTCTCGACAGAGGAAGAAGTGACTCAAACCGGGCTTTCCATGGAGGAAAATCCGGTGTGGAAGAAGAATTAAGCAAGATATTCACCTCCTCAACTAACCCATCAATATCAAAATTTTCAAACCAAAATGAGCTAGACAAGCCTCTAAAGGGTCCTCTACAAGAATAGAGGGCAAAGCCTCCTCCACAATCTCATCCACAACATCCACTAATAAGCACTCCTCTCTCTCATGAGGTTGTTGGGATGCTTGGAAAACATTAAGTTTCACTTGCATGTTGCCAAATGAAACTTTCATAACCCCGGTCCGACAATTGATGCATGCATTGGCCGTAGCCAAGAAAGGTCGACCTAAGATCACCAGGATTTGTTTCTTAGAACTGGCTACTGGTTCCATATCTAACACCAAAAAGTCAACAGGGAAGTAGAACCTATCAACCTTAACTAGCACATCCTCAATCATGCCACGTGGCACTCTGAGACCGGTCAGCCAATTGAAGAGTGACAGTAGTGGGCTTCAACTCGCCAAGCCCAAATTCCTTGTACACAGAGTACGACAATAAATTGACACTAGCCCCTAATCTAATAAGGCCCTATCAATGAAATGGTCCCCTATAATGCATGCAATGGTTGGGGCACCGGGTCCTTAAGCTTAGGAGTTGTGTCATTCAACAAGATGGAGTTTACTTGCTCCGTTAGTAAGACCTTTTGGGACACATGTGTCCTAGATTTACGCTTTTGCGTACAAAAGGTCCTTCAGAAATTTGGCATATGATGGTACTTGCTTAATCGCCTCCAACAGGGGGAGGTTGATTTTTACCTGTTTAAAGACATCCATCATTGCCTCCATAGATGCTGCCTTCTTATTAAAAGGGGACGGTGTATCAAGGCATTGGGGAAAAGGTGCCTTAGGCACATATGGAGTACTAGGGACTAAGTCATCCTCTTAAGTGTTTCCCCCTCACCCTTGCTCTCATTAGGTGTACCCCGTGGTCACCCTTCTTAACTCTAGTTGCATCTGGCGCAACTGACTGAGGCTCTAACTCCCTACCACTTCTCAAAGCAACCACCGCCTACACTTGCTCATGTTGCTTACCATTCCCATCCGAACTCTCTGCCCCGTATTGTCCCTTAGGGTTGGCCACAGTTTGACTTGGTAATTTTCCCTCCTCTCTCCGATTCATGTTGTTAGCCATTTGACCCAATTGGGTCTCTATCTTGGCAATAGAGTGAGTATGGGAGTGAACTATCGATGCTAACCCCTTAAGTTCTGAGAGAACTTCCAACACCTGAGTCTCAAAGGCAGAGTTGCCCTGAGGAACAGGCGGGTGGTTGTGGTTACCGGTACGGTTGGGGGTCGATAGGTTGCGGTGGTTGGTAGGATGATTGGTTGGCAAAATTATTGAAATTCTGCCTTGGTGGTGGAGGATTGTAAGAAGTCCCTTGTGAAGGGGGTCTCCATGAGAAATTATGGTGATTTCTCCATCCCGGATTATATGTGTTGGAGTATGGGTCATTACCCGGGTTGGAGAATCCTTGAGCCACATTCACATGCTCTTGGACTAACTCCGAAAATTGTGATGCCGAAGGGCACTCACTCAAGTCATGAGCAGGGCTCGCACATATAACACATGCCTCACGGAATTGAGGCTGATCTTGCTGGGTAGGGGCATGTCCCGTAGCTAATAAGTGGTCTATCTTGCGGGATAGTGCCTCTACTTGTTGGGCTAACTCTAAGTTTTGCCCGACCTCATAAATGCCCCCTTTTTCGGGGCTCCAACTACGGGTTGCCGGACTTGTCGGGCTGCGGAGGCATGGTGAGGGAAATTATCACTTAAGTTCTCAAACAATTGCCATGCCTCGGTATCATTTTTAGACATAAATGTCCCACCACAGGACGAATCCACCATTTGGCGGTGCGGCTCAGTTAAGCCATAATAAAATGTTTGAACAAGTTGCCAATCAGGCACTGGTAGTGGGGACACTGTTGGAGAAGGTCTCTAGGTCTTCCCACGTCTCATGGAATTGCTCGCCATCCATTGAGCAAAGTTTGTGATTGTCACGACCCAAACCCGGCCCTATGGGTTTAGCACCGTAACCGGCCAGTAATCCGCGATTACCGAAGGCCTGCTTAACAGTAATACAGTATAACAGAGTTCAGGGCCTGGGGGAAGCCAATACAGTAAGCAGCTAGTGTCCATTGAGCTGTGAAAATCTGTATGCCAAAAACATTTTTCATGCATTCATACATGCAAAACAGTACAGTCTATGCAGTCACATACAAACATTCAGTACGGGGACCTATTCCCTCGATAACAGTACAGTAAACATTCAGTCTATACAATCCGTTCGGTCAATACAAAACAGTGAGACAGTACAAAAAGGGGAAGTACTAAAACACCCCTAAGCCTTAGCATAACAGGCTTGGAACCTCGCAGTGAGGCACACAGGCTGGCTTGACAAAACTGGGGACCAACCCACGCTCCTAGCTCTGGTCTGGCTGCTGAGAACCTACATATATATATGAGCAGTGAGCTAAAGCCCAGTGAATAACATAAGGCATAAAGAGGTTAAGAATGAAATGTCCTTACAGTAATGAAAACAGTTCATTTAAACAGTATTTCAGTCTTTCAGTCAGAACAGTTATTCAGTCGTATGTGGTACATCCATTAGCATAGCAGTAACAGTAGGTCATAAAGACCGAACAGTAATGATGGCCAGTCATTCAGTAACAGTATGGTTCCACAAGGGAACCGACAGAGATCTCTGTAACGGTACGGTCAGTAACAGTAGGTGCTAAGGATGCCACAGTACAGTTCAGAAATAAAGGACATACATTCATTCAGTAATAATTACATTTCAGTAAACAGTTCAGTTGCAGTTCCATTCAGTAGACAGTTCAGAAGATAATTAGATAACCATTTTTTGAACATATCTTTATACAATTGTTACTCACAGAGATTGGCCTAATGGCAGCTAGAGCGCGTCCCCGAGAGCCAACCCTAAACAGTTAACAAATAGAACACACACTAAGTTTTACAGTCGGGAAGGATGATAATTAAATCCCTAAATTTCCTCGGTGTGGTTCTATGTCAAATCCTCATTAAGATGTCTTAAACTAGGCCTAAGAATGCCTAGGATGAGATGAGGATGCAAAAATACAGGAAGGCATTTTCAAAAGTTGCTGAAAATAGGCGCTTCGCTCGAGCGAGCCTTCCTTCGCTCGAGCGAGCTTCCAAAATCAAAGGCTTCGCTCGAGCGAACAATCCTTCGCTCGAGCGGTCTGATGAACAGTAAAAGTACTGGTTGCTGGATTTTTACGCGCGATACCACGCTCGATGCTCGCTCGAGCGGAGACCTGAATAAGGGTGCTCGCTCGAGCGAGGAATCCTTCGCTCGAGCGAGGAAGCAAAATCTGGAATTTCCAGATTTGTCTTCCAAGTTCGAACCAAGCATTCAACAACCCAAAACTCAACCTCTTAGGCCCAAATTCTGGAAAATACATCTACATTCAATATACAACAAGTTTCAAAAGCCAATTTACACATGCAAGGGCCAAGAGTTGGTCAATTAAAGCCATTTTTCAAACCCATTTCAAGAACAATTTCGAAACATGCAATGCATGAACTTTTAACCAAATACAAGCTTCAATTCTTGCTCTAATGAGCTCAAAAGTTGGAAAACAAAATGAAAACATGGACTTTGATAGAAACATGAGCATGCATGTACAATCTACCATGAATTTAACTTCAAAATGCACTAATTCAAGCATGCATGCAACAATGGAGTTCCAATTCATCATTTATGAACTAAAACATGACTTAATCTTACAATGATGCAAAAGCCATGCAAGATTTAGCTCAATGACAACAATAAGGAGATGAATGTCCTACCTTAGTCTTGTATTCAAGGCTTAGGAGTCCAATTAGACAATGCACACCTCAAATCCAAGTACTCCCACAAATGAACTCAAATCACTCCTACTCTCTCTAATTCTTCTCTAATTTCGGTGGAACTAAGGAAGAGAGCTGATGAAATGTTTTGATTAGGTATATACAGGCTTCAAACAAGAATAAACAAAGGCTCCACTCAATGGCAAAGTGTAATTGAGGCAAACTCTTAATTGGCTTTATTTAATCTAATTTAATCATTCCTAAACAATTTTCTGATAAATATACCATTAAATCACAAATATTCTACTGATCTCAAAACTCTAAACGGTTCCTAATTCGGCCGCCGATAAGGCCTTCAATTAGCAGTTTAAACATACGAATTCAAACAGACAATCAATCAATCAAACAGATGCATATGCAATTCAACAAATAAACTTATTCAATTTCAGTTTCGATTTCAATCAGTTTATTCAGTACTTCAATTAATTCCATTATCAGTCATTATCAATTCAGTTTAGCAGTAATCAGTACGTAATTCAGTGGTTCATCGGTAATCAGTACGAGGGTTGTTACAGTCTCCCCTCCTTATAAGGAGTTTAGTCCTCTAAACTCGAGTTACCTTCAGTCTGGAAGAAAACAGGATTCAGCGGGAACAAATCAGGATATCGCCTAGCCATGTCATCTTCCCTTTCCCAAGTGGCATACACACCACCATGATTCTGCCAGTCAACTTTTACTAATGGGATCTCTTTGTTTCTCAGTTTCTTGATCCTTCTGTTCACAATTGTATAGGCCGTTCCTCGTAAGTGTAGTCATCACTCAACACGATACGAGTAGGCTCAATCACGTGGAAGGGATCCCGAAGATAATCTCTCAACATCGAAATGTGAAAGACGTTATGCATATGCTCCATTTCAGGAGGAAGTGCAACTTGATACGCCACCGGATTGATTTTCTCAATAACCTGATACGGTCCGACATATCTCGGCGCTAACTTGCCTTTGACTCCAAAACGAGTCTGGCCTTTCATTGGTGTCACTTTCACAAAAACGTGATCACCCACTTCATACTCTCTGTCCCGTCTTCTGACGTCCGCATAACTTTTCTGTCTACTCTGTGCGGTTTTCAGTCTTTGCTGTATCAGTTTGATCTTTTCAGTCGTCTCATATACAATTTCGGGCCCAAGCAAAGGCCCATCTCCAACTTCTGCCCAGCAAATTGGAGATCTACACTTTCTGCCATACAATGCCTCGAAAGGCGCCATACCAATACTCGAATGGTAGCTGTTGTTGTAGGCGAATTCAGCCAACGGCAAATGACTTTCCCAGTTCCTTGGAAATCAAGGACACACATTCTCATAGATCCTCTAAAGTTGGATGGTCCTTTCTGACTGTCCATCTGTCTGAGGATGATAGGCACTACTCAGCCTCAATTCAGTACCCAATGCAGTCTGTAGGCTTTGCCAGAACCTCGATGTAAACTTCGAATCCCTGTCAGAAAAAATAGACACAGGCACCCGTGCAATCTAACAATTTCATCAATATAGATAACAGCCAGTTTATCCGCATTATAGATTGTCTTGACAGGTAAGAAGTGAGCAGATTTGGTCAGTCTATCAACAATAACCCAAATAGAATCCATACCTTTCCTGGAGCGAGGTAATCCAACGATAAAATCCATCGTGATATGCTCCCATTTCCACTCTGGTATGGGTAAGGGTTGCAGTAATCCGGCAGGTCGTTGATGTTCAGCTTTAACTTGTTGGCAATGAAGACACTTGGACACAAAGTCGGCAATTTCTTTCTTCATTCCTGGCCACCAGAAATTCTGTTTCAGATCTTGTACATTTTCGTATTCCCGGGTGGATAGACAATTTTGAATTGTGGCCCTCTTGCAGAACTCTTCTTTTCAATTCAGTGTCATTTGGTACACACAGTCTATCTTGAAATTTCAGTACATTGTTGTCAAATTTGAACCCGGGTCTCGGTTTTGAATCCCTTCTTCGATGATTTTCTTCAAGTAATCATCCAGTTGTGTTTCTCCTTAATCTCTTCAATCAATGCTGGTTGGGCAGTAATGGCAGCTAAGGTTCCACCTTGTTCTTTCAAAACAATTTCAATCTCAGACTTTTCAAGGTCACAAAGCAACTCCTTCTGTCCAGTCAGCAAACAGGCTAAGTTCCCAATCGATTTTCGGCTCAAAGCATCGGCAACGTGTTGGCTTTTCCCGGATGGTACAGAATCTGTAGGTCATAATCTTTGATCAGTTCAAGCCATCTCCGCTGTCTCATATTCAGTTCTTTCTGTGTGAAGAAGTATTTCAAACTCTTGTGGTCGGTGTATACTTCACATGTTGCCCCATACAAATAGTGACGCCAAATTTTCAATGCAAATACCACCGTAGCAAGCTCCAGATCATGGGTTGGGTAATTCTTTTCGTGCGGTCTCAACTGTCGGGAAGCATAAGCAATAACTCTCCCATTCTGCATCAAAACACATCCCAAACCCTTGTGAGAAGCATCACTAAAAACAGTGTAACCATCTGTACCTGAGGGTAGAGTAAGGATCGGTGCAGTCACAAGTCGGGTTTTCAACTCTTGAAATGCTGATTCCCTCTGGTCAGTCCAGTCAAATGATGTCCCCTTCTGTGTCAACTGAGTCAGTGGTAAGGCAATCTTGGAGAAATCTTTGACAAATCTTCTGTAATATCCAGCCAATCCCAAAAGCTTCGGACTTCGGTTACATTCGTTGGTCTAGGCCAGTTCACTACAGCTTCAATTTTCTGCGGATCAACAGAAATTCCATCTTTGCTAACAACATGCCCCAAAAACATAACATGATCAAGCCAAAACTCACATTTAGACAATTTAGCATACAGTTTCTGTTCTCTTAAGGTTTGTAGGGCAAGTCTCAGATGGTGTTCATGTTCTTCAACAGTCTTAGAATAAATCAGTATGTCATCAATAAATACCACAATGAAATCATCAAGGTATGGTTTAAAAATTCTGTTCATAAGGTCCATAAATGCAGCAGGGGCATTCGTGACTCCGAATGGCATAACTAAAAATTCATAATGGCCATACCTCGTTCTAAAAGCAGTTTTATCAATGTCTTCGGTCTAACTTTCAGTTGATGATACCCCGATCTGAGATCAATCTTGGAAAACACTTGTGCACCCTGTAACTGATCAAATAAATCATCAATACGTGGCAATGGGTATTTATTTTTCACAGTTACCTTGTTCAATTCACGATAATCAATGCACAGTCTCAGTGAGCCATCTTTCTTCTTTACAAACAAAACAGGTGCACCCCACGGTGAAGTACTGGGTCTGATAAACCTCTTGTCTAACAGTTCCTGCAATTGTACTTTCAATTCCTTCAGTTCAGTTGGAGCCATTCTGTAAGGAGCTTTAGATATTGGTTGTGTACCCGGAACTACATCAACGGTGAATTCAATTTCCCTGTCAATCAAATCCCCTGGTAGATCATCTGGAAATACATCTGGGAATTCTCTAACTATAGGAAATGCAATTCACATCAGTTTTAACATCATTACTAGCAGATACAGTCAGTACAGAACACAGATATCCTTTACACCCCTTCCTAATCAGTTTGACAGCTTTCACAGAAGAAATCAGATATGGAGGAGGCACTACTCCAACCCCATCAAATACAAATTCAGGTAAACCCGGTGGACGGAAAACTACTTGTTTGTTACACAGTCTATAGTAGCATGATATTTTTGTAACCAATCCATCCCCAATATTACATCAAAATGATCAATATTCAATGGCAGTAAATCAATAAACAGATGCATATCCTCAACAATAATCTCACAAGCAGGATACATGTATGCACATGTCATGGATCCCCCAACAGGTGATGATACAGCTAGCAGATAGTTCATGGGTTCTAAGGGTCTATTCAATTTACGCGAAAAAGCATGCGATACATACGAATGTGTAGACCCCGAATCAATCAACACATATGCATTTTGAGCACAGATAGAGAGGATACCTGACACAACAGTCTCAGTGTTTTGCACGTCTCCCGGTACTAGGGCAAACACTCGGCCCTGCCTCATAGGCTCTTTCCCGGTAGCTTTGGGTTAGGCTTCGGTGCTACATTTGATGCTGCTGCGCTTGGTGCAGCTTTACTACTAACTGCGGGGCAGAGGGACAGTCTTTAATTCTGTGGCCCACCTTGCCACACCTGAAACAAGCTCCAGAAATCTGATAGCAAACCCCTTTGTGCTTGTTGCCACATATGGAGCAGGGTGGAGTAAATCCACTCCCTTGGCTGGGGCTAGTCGTCGACCCCGTATTCTGTTTCTTGTTTGCTGGGTTATGCTTGCCTTTCTTGAATTTGAAACCCTGCCTTTTACCTTGCCACTCAGTGGTTGGTGTTTCAGATTGTTTCACTGCTGCAATATTCGTCTCGGCCATCAATGCCCGGTCGAGAACACCCACAAAAGTTGGCAATTTCAAAACATTTATTCGGTCCTGTATAGCAACACTAAGGCCTCCCTCAAACCTTCTGGCCTTCTTATAATCGGTGTCCACCATGTGTGGTGCATACCTAGCAAGTTCGGTGAATTTCTTCTCATACTCGGCAACAGACATTTTGCCCTGTCTCAGTTGTTCAAACTCCGTTACTTTTCTGTCCGGATGCACTGGGGAAAATACTTTTCAAAGAAGGACTCCTTGAACTGAGCCCAAGTCATAATAGTATTTGCATCGCGGGTCAACATCCACCACCTTCTTGCTTCTTCCTGAAGGGTGAAGGTTGCTAACAGTACTTTATTGGCTTCGGAGCACGGAAACATTTCAAACAATTTTTCTGTTTCAAGCACCCAAGCTTCAGCCTTCAATGGTTCAAGGCCTCCCTGAAAGGATGGCGGTTTTAGCTTGCTGAACTTTTGGGTAAGAGCAATAATATCCCCCTCATTTGCATTCACATTTTGCACATTCTGTTCCGGTTGCACCGGAGGAGGAGGAGGAGGAGGTGGCTGTGGATTCTGTTGTTGATCTAGCCTTTCAATTATCAGTCCCATCATTAGTTCAAGTCTGGCCATTCTGGCCTCAGAGGATGATGGTTCAGTTTCATTTGCAGTGCTTGCGTTATCCATTTCACTATAAGCAGTTATGACAGTTATCATTATAAACGGTTGTACAATTAAACAGTTTAACATTTATCACATAATCAGTCAGTCATAAGCACACACTTTTCAAGTTCATGAGATGCCCTAATTGCTTTTCTAGGACACCCTATAGCTCATTTGGACACGTGTGTGCGGTATAACTCGTGGTTAAGTATCGCTCTGATACCACTCTGTCACGACCCAAACCCGGCCCTATGGGTTTAGCACCGTAACCGGCCAGTAATCCGAGATTACCGAAGGCCTGCTTAACAGTAATACAGTAAACAGAGTTCAGGGCCTGGCGGAAGCCAATACAGTAAACTAGTGTCCATTGAGCTGTGAAAATCTGTATGCCAAAAACATTTTTCATGCATTCATACATTCAAAACAGTACAGTCTATACAGTCACATACAAACATTCAGTACGGGGACCTAATCCCTCGATAACAGTACAGTAAACATCAGTCTATACAATCCGTCGGTCAATACAAAACAGTGAGACAGTACAAAAAGGGGAAGTA
Organism: Camellia japonica; assembly: GCA_030407325.1. NCBI lineage: Eukaryota > Viridiplantae > Streptophyta > Magnoliopsida > Ericales > Theaceae > Camellia > Camellia japonica. The sequence continues at coordinate 185,088,731 of JAPPVO010000002.1, forward strand.
CTAAAACACCCCTAAGCCTTAGCATAACAGGCTTGGAACAGTAGGCTGGCTTGACAAAACTGGGGACCAACCCACGCTCCTAGCTCTGGTCTGGCTGCTGAGAACCTACATATATATATGAGCAGTGAGCTAAAGCCCAGTGAATAACATAAAGCATAAAGAGGTTAAGAATGAAATGTCCTTACAGTAATGAAAACAGTTCATTTAAACAGTATTTTCGTCTTTCAGTCAGAACAGTTATTCAGTCATATGTGGTACATCCATTAGCATAACAGTAATAGTAGGTCATAAAGACCGAACAGTAATGATGGCCAGTCATTCAGTAAACAGTATGGTTCCACAAGGGAACCGACAGAGATCTCTGTAACAGTAGGCAGTCAGTAACAGTAGGTGCTAAGGATGCCACAGTACAGTTCAGAAATAAAGGACATACATTCATTCAGTAATAATTACATTCAGTAAACAGTTCAGTTCAGTTCATTCAGTAGACAGTTCAGAAGATAATTAGATAACCATTTTTGAACATATCTTTATACAATTGTTACTCACAGAGATTGGGCTAATAGCAGCTAGAGCGCGTCCCCGAGAGCCAATCCTAAACAGTTAACAAATAGAACACACACTAAGTTTCACAGTCGGGAAGGATGATAATTAAATCCCTAAATTTCCTCGGTGTGGTTCTACGTCTAAATCCTCATTAAGATGTCTTAAACTAGGCCTAAGAATGCCTAGGATGAGATGAGGATGCAAAAATACAGTTGGAAGGCATTTTTCAAAAGTTGCTGAAAATAGGCGCTTCGCTCGAGCGAGCCTTCCTTCGCTCGAGCGAGCTTCCAAAATCAAAGGCTTCGCTCGAGCGAACAATCCTTCGCTCGAGCGGTCTGATGAACAGTAAAAGTACTGGTTGCTGGATTTTTACGCGCGATACCACGCTCGATGCTCGCTCGAGCGGAGCCCTGAATAAAGGTGCTCGCTCGAGCGAGGAATCCTTCGCTCGAGCGAAGAAGCAAAATCTGGAATTTCCAGATTTGTCTTCCAAGTTCGAACCAAGCATTCAACAACCCAAAACTCAACCTCTTAGGCCCAAATTCTGGAAAATACATCTACATTCAATATACAACAAGTTTCAAAAGCCAATTTACACATGCAAGGGCCAAGAGTTGGTCAATTAAAGCCATTTTTCAAACCCATTTCAAGAACAATTTCAAACATGCAATGCATGAACTTTTAACCAAATCAAGCTTCAATTCTTGCTCTAATGAGCTCAAAAGTTGGAAAACAAAATGAAAACATGGACTTTGATAGAAACATGAGCATGCATGTACAATCTACCATGAATTCAACTTCAAAATGCACCAATTCAAGCATGCATGCAACAATGGAGTTCCAATTCAACATTTATGAACTAAAACATGACTTAATCTTACAATGATGCAAAAGCCATGCAAGATTTAGCTCAATGACAACAATAAGGAGATGAATGTCCTACCTTAGTCTTGTATTCAAGGCTTAGGAGTCCAATTAGACAATGCACACCTCAAATCCAAGTACTCCCACCAAATGAACTCAAATCACTCCTACTCTCTCTAATTCTTCTCTAATTTCGGTGGAACTAAGGAAGAGAGCTGATGAAATGTTTTGATTAGGTATATACAAGGCTTCAAACAAGAATAAACAAAGGCTCCACTCAATGGCAAAGTTGTAATTGAGGCAAACTCTTAAGTTGGCTTTATTTAATCTAATTTAATCATTCCTAAACAATTTTCTGATAAATATACCATTAAATCACAAATATTCTACTGATCTCAAAACTCTAAACGGTTCCTAATTCGGCCGCCGATAAGGCCTTCAATTAGCAGTTTAAACATACGAATTCAAACAGACAATCAATCAATCAAACAGATGCAGTATGCAATTCAACAAATAAACTTATTAAATTTCAGTTTCGATTTCAATCAGTTTATTCAGTACTTCAATTAATTCCATTATCAGTCATTATCAGTTCAGTTTAGCAGTAATCAGTACGTAATTCAGTGGTTCATCGGTAATCAGTACGAGGGTTGTTACAGTGATGGCTCGCCTAAGTTGGTTGGTTTTACCTATGGGAAAGTACTTCTCCAAAAACCGTTGCTGTAATTGGTCCCAAGTTGTGATTGAATTAGCAGATAAAGAATTTAGCCAGTGTTTGGCTTTATCCTTTAACGAAAATGGAAACAATCGCAACATTAAGGCTTCATTTGTGAAATTCTAGATCCTCACTGTCGAACAAATTTCCAGAAATTCATTCAAATGCTTATAAGGATCATCATGAGTTAGTCCATGGAATGATGGGAGCATTTGTATGGTGCTGGACTTAATCTCATAATGAGCAGCAGTGGTGTTGGGCAATTGGATGCATGATGGTGATGTATATGCAGTGGGTGTAAAATAATCCTTAAGGGTCCGGTTAGGCACATTCGGGACATTAGGATCTGTCATCTCTAATGGCTCAATGTATGAATATGAATACTCAAGCCTAGGAAAACAGGCAGAAGCCCTAAGTCTCCTAAGGGTCCTTTCTAGTTCAAGATCCAAACACCACAATTCAGGGCGACAAGAACGACGCCCGTGCATTACACTACCCATACACAACAATAAGTTCGACTTGGTGCACTAAGTTACGAAAGCAGAATGCTAAAAGAGAAATACTCACAGCGGTTTAATGAAAACGCTTTACTCGTCTTGCGGGTGCTTGGCGTGTAGACGTTGTCTCCAACCCCCAATTGAGCTTTGACTTTCGTTTTAGCACTTTGGTGCTTTTCTTGTGAGTGTTTGCTTCTGTTTACTCACTTTAGTGCTGCGTTTTTTTTTTTTTTTTTTTTTTTTAAGCTCGGCTGCGCTCCACTTGCACTTCAATGATAGCTCCAATTTCAAACGCTCTACACACTTAGCAACACCAAAAGCATAAAATCCTAAACTAAAAATTAAAATAAGAATGTAACTTTAAATTAACTAATTTCGCCAGAAGTCCCCGGCAACGACGCCAAAATTTGATGGGTCGTTGAACACACCAAAATTAAATACTAAACTACACCAAATTCTTTCAGAATAATGGCAAGTCCAAGTATCGATCCACAGGGACTATTGTAAAATTAAACTAATTTAATTGTCAAATTCCTAAATTAATTTTGATAAAAAGATTGATTGTTTATAACCTAATTTAATAACGAATAAATTAAACTAAGGAATTAAATTATCAATAATAAATGAAATTGGGTTTACTGAATTGGGGGAAAAACTAGGGCAAAGAGTCCACCACTAGCCACGTAATTAGGGTTTCCAATTGAAATCAATTATGCTATGGTTCGAACGAAATAATGCTTTGCAACTACAAGTTCAAAGCATTTAACAAGAAAATCATCACATTCAATGTACGAACACGAACCATCTCAAGTAGTACGAACCGTTCACTCTAAACTAGGGTAGTGACACGACTCGTCCCTCGTAATATGATTCGTCTCATACCTTGAATATGAAAGAATATAAAACTCATGTATGGATAACATTCAACAATCACAGAAAGTCAAATATTCGAAGAGATAATGAAATATATATATATATATGAACTTCTAAATCACCATATAATTGTTCAAACCTTTACATAATTAAAAATCAAAAAGAAAACAAAATAATTACATGGCTAGGGTTTTATCAAAACCCTAGAAAAGGAAACTAGCCACTCATAGAGGAGTGGAAAGAGGTAGATGGAGAAGGAACCACCATTGGAGACATCCTTGAAGCTTTTGTTTTCCTTCCCTTCCAAACCCTAGCCTCTCTCTTTAGGTCAAAACAATTTCAGAACCTTAGAAAGGCCTTTTCCTTGCCTTTTTATACTTCCAATCTCGTCCAAACAGGTTTAAAATCGAGTTGACTTTCCCAGAAAAAGTCAACACACGTGCGGAAAAAGTCAACGCACGTGCGGGAAAAGTCAACGCACGTGCGAGAAAGTCACCTCTCTCCAAATTCTGTCTTTTTGCCCATTTTATGCTCCGACTATGTACAACCTGATTGACATTCAACATACATAAAGTATACGGTTTGACCAGCAAGTGAAGTTAAGAGATTCTAATTAACGGCCTCAATGATGTACATTTCGACCTTAATCACGCGCGCGTGGACAGCGCGGCTGATGCGCGCTTGATGGCGTGGACAACGCGCACGCGGTAGCGCATGAAAATCCCGCCTGGAGCGTGGCAACGCGTGGAAGCCACTGACGGCGTCATATGGCACATGCGGCTCACGTGCCGCCTTCCGAGGTGTTTTCTAATCTAATTTGGGTACAGTCGGACTTCATTTTCCAAAATAAAAACATTTGTGGGCTCAAAAACAATATTTAATGAACATAAATTATGAGGTGTATGACACACTCTCTCTAATGAGAGTGGAAGTGCAGAAACCTGCACTTCTTCTTCCTTCTTAAGCCATCAAGAAATTAAAAATGAACCCAAATTAGGGTTTAATGTATCTCATCAAACGTAAATCCAAATCTAACAAATAATATATTGTTTCGAAGGTTTCGAAACAAGGATTATAAATATGTAAGATTTGCAGACTGAAATTAAAGCATGTAAAACCATCATGCATGTAAAGTTTTGAAAAAACATTAATTTCTATACATATAACGTGTATATATTTATATAAAATTATACACATATTTTAATGCATAAAATAAGCACGAAAATACCCATTAATGCTCTGATACCAATGTAAATCATGTATAATGCAGCGGGTAAAAATTTCAAATCATACCTTAATGACAGAACTTGAAGCGAAGAATCTCATGGGTAAATCACGTGCTTCTAAAATACGAACAACGAACACCCAACAATAGAGTGACACCACAATATGAGTATCACCCACACAAGTCACAGTAAAAAAAGCTTGATTGTTGTTTTAATTGGAGAGAGTCAGTATGGGAAAAAACATACATTGTTTCATTATCCCATATCCCATATATTGTATCAGATATATAGGATAAATATATCATCTATCTATATCAGTTGAGATGATAGATATAGATATCATGAGTGGTTATCCAAATAAGTTTTGAATTCAAATTCAAACTTATATGGATAAGGTTCAAAAGGTTCATGGGTCATGCCACATAGACACCCAATTTCTAACAATTTTTTATTTTAGTTTTTAGTGTGTAATTAAGTTTTTTCAAGTTTGGTCCAATTGTTTTTACTTTTTATGGACTTATAGTCTAGAAAAACCTAAAAAAGGGCTTAAAAAATTCACTAAAAATATGAGGACTTACGTATACGCCTTAATAAATCGACTTATTATTCAATAGGTCTTTAGATAATTAATGGTGGTTTTCATCAACTATTAAAAAAACTAACTAATTGTTAATTTTCAGCGACAGTTTGAAAATTTTATCGTAAAAAATGTCACTAATTATAAATTTTTGCGACAATTTGAAAAACTTGTTACAGAAAAACGTTACTAATTGTAAGTCTTATCAACAATTTATAAAAATTGTGACAAAAAGTCATTAATTGTCAATTTTTAGCAACATGTGTAAAAAATCATCACAAAAAAATATTTTTAGTAACAATTTTATTAGACATGACTTTCAATAGGACTTCATAAGAATTAAGGCAATGTTTAGGAACCTTTTAAACAGGCTATTTTAGCTTCAAATTGCCCCGCCTAATCCATTAATTTAAAGAAAAAAAAAAAGAAAAGCAGCGGCTGTCAACAGCACGAATAGCCTACACTGTCACCAACACAGTATAGGCTGAGGCTACCACTGCCATCCCACAGATAGTTAAATGACCATTTTGCCCTTGTAAATCAATTTTGGAAAAAAATAAGGTTATGGGCAAATTTATCATTTCAACCTTAAATATCATTTCAAACACATTTTTCAATACATCAATCAACCCAAAAATTTAACCCAACTTCCAAAACACAAAAACTAAAATAGCTTATTAAAATAGTCAAAAAGCCTAAAAAAAAGCCACTTCCCAAACACCCACTAAGTCTAATTATTAGGTTTTATTGGCAGTTTACCTTAAAAATAAAATATTTAGAAAAAAATGTTAGTAATAAAAAGGGGTAACTATCAATAAGTCCTAATAATTAGACTTAATTTCTAGGAAAATTTACCCATAAGTCCTAGTTTCTGAAAAGTTGAACCATTTAGTTCTAAAAGTTTTCTTATGCTCCATTTAGTCTCATTTGTACATCAATCTAATGTTCGAAACGTTAATCTGATGTTCGAAATCTAATGTTTGAAACATTAATCTGATGTTCGAAATCTAATGTTCGAAACATTAATCTGATGTTTGAAACATTGTAATGGGACCTTTTAGTCTATAAGAAACTTTTAGGACTAAACAGTGTATAAGTTATTAATTTGGGATTTATTGGTGCATCCCCCTAATTTCTATAAAGTCCTATTAATAATAAATTCTAGTAAAATTGTCGCTAAAAAATATTATATATATATATATTGCTAAAAATTAATAATTACTGACTTTTTTTGTCACGATTTTTATAAATTGTCGCTAAAACTTACAATTAGTGACATTTTTTTTGATATTTTTTTAAACAGTTACTAAATTTATAATTAGTGATATTTTTTATAAAAAAAAATTAAAACTATTGTTAAAAAATTAATAATTAATGATAATTTTTAATAGTGTTTGATAAAAAATATTATTAATTCTCATAAGACCTATTAAATAATAGGAAAATGAGTGGGAGCACTAATTAGTGCCGCCACTAATGATATGACAGTGGGTCCCACCCACTACCACAATGTTGTTGTGTCTAGTTTCTTTTTCTTTTTTTTTAAATAAATATCACATCATTAGTAGTTATTTTAGAGTAGCACTTTTAGTGGTCTCTATCATTACCCTAAATAATATATATATTAAACCTATACGTAAGTTTCATTTACCAAAAAGCTGTGCCAAACAGTAAATTAGTGTGAAAGATCCGTTTTGAGGACTAATGGGCCTAATGCAAATGGGCTTGAAACTTCGAACTGTAGGCCGTGAAGAGTTTAATAAGGGCAATTTGGTACTTCACTTAACTTCCAGCTACGGTTTTCAATCCTTAAAGCCACCGAAAAACCCTAGATGTCGCTCTCTCTCTCTCTCTCTTCTCTGATCAGAGTTTCTATAGATCTCAGGGTAAGTATACTTTGTTCGTTTCGTTTTAGGGTTTTTATGCGTACTGTTGAATCTAATTTCTGCGATCTGAACGAACCAATATGATATACAGCAATGCATCTATATATATATATATGCTCAAACAAGCTGAGATTATGAACCCATACATTTTATATTTTATGAATTTAGGTATGATTTTTAGTTGTTTCATCTAAGCTATTGAGCTTGGGGGAACTCTTTACGGTTTTTTTTATTGATCTGGGGTATTATAAATAAAATGGCATTTGTGCTTGATTCAAATATGAGATGGTAAAAAAAAAAAGGGGGTCTATCAGGCTTTTTGTTGTTGTATTTGATTGTGTCCATGCTTTTACGTTAGGAATAATTATATGAACACTAACACTCTTACTAAAAATACAAGGCAATGATATTTGGACATCCAATGATTTTTGGACACATAGTTTTAGTAAAAGTTTTAGTGTATGTAGCATTGCTCTTATGTTAATGGTGCGATTTTTGTAGATTTTATTATTGTTATGATAAAATGGCTTTGATTGTTGGGGGTTGTGGTTATTTATTGGATGTTCAAATGGGACTCTCTAAGAGGGTTCTTTTTTTTTTAACCCAAATTAGAGTGAAAATTTGGGTTTCTATATTTTGGGGTCTCACTTTTCATCTATCTTCTCCAAGAATGCTCCTTATTTTTCCTTCTTTTTAGTTAAATATTATTTTTTAAGGTAAACTACCAACAGGTCCTAATACTTGGACTTAATTTCCATCAAATCCTATTGAAAATAAATCTTGGTAAAATTGTTGCTAAAAATATTTTTTTTGTGACAATTTTTTATGTCTCTAAAAATTGACAATTAGTGATTTTTTTTTATCATGATTTTTATAAATTGTCATTAAAACTTACAATTAGTAACCTTTTTTTATGACAAATTTTTCTCATAGGACCTATTAGACAGTAAGTCCACTTGTTAGGACCTACACGTAAGTATCCTTATTTTTTATTCCTTAGTTGAAGAAGGAAAGAGAAAATATGATAATATTGTATGTTATGGGAGAGAGAATGTTGCTATGTGTATGTGAGTGTAAGGTACACTTCCCAGAATAGGGTGGAGTTTAGAGTATTTGATGTCGTTTTTTTTGGGATTTTGACTCTTCAAATAAGGAAAAAGTGTGTTTAGGTGTCTGTTGAGCATCCACAACAGCTTCCTTATTCCCATTTCCCCCTAATTTATGGAGTCAAACACAAAAAATCTTCCTTCAAGAGCCTCCCTGCTGAACTCCCTATTTAAGGGAATGTACTATCGACTCTCTAAGCATCTCAACAATCTTCCCTAGTTTTTCCTCAAATTTTAGCTGAAAAGTGTCTTTCATATTTAGGGAACCACTTCTTCAACTATTCTCTTCCCTATTTTTTCTCTATATGTTTTAAATCTTTTAAAAATATTTTTTCTTTATCATTTTTTATTAAATATAAATATATTTTCCAACCTTTCTTTTCTCTTCTCCACCATTTGAGAAAAGGATGATGGATGAGTGAAAAGTAATTTTTTAATTATAGAGAGTGATTAAACCCTCCATAAATGTATGGAGTCAAAATTTCCCTACCTTAAATAGGGAATTGAGTTGGGAGGTTGTTGGAGGAAAATATGTTGTGTTTGACTTCTTAAAGTACAGAAAAAGTAGGAATAGGGAGACTATTGAGACTGCTAAGAGCATCTCCAACAAACACCCTAAATCCACTTTTTCCTATTTTAAGGAGCCAAAATTGAAAAACACTACTCCAACAATTACCCTAAACCCCACGCCATTTTGGGGAGTGTACTTTACTGTTCTTATCCCCAATAATCTCCCTATCCTCACTTCAGCCTCCCTACTCAACTCCCTATTTAAGGGAGTGAACTTATGGCTCTCTACATTTCGGGAGGGTTTAAAAAATTATTTTTCTCTCTCTAATCCATCATCTTTTTTTCAAATGGTGGAGGAGAGAGGAGAGATTAGAAAAATATTTTTAATAAAAAAAGAAAAAGAAAAAAAAATTAAATATTTAGATATATGTAGAGAAAAAATAAGGAGTTGGAGATGATAATTGAAAAAGTGGTTCTCCAAAATAGGAAGTACAGTTTTTAGCTAAAATTTGAGGAAAAACTAAAGAGGGTAATTTTACTTATTTTTACTCTAAAATAGGGTGAAAAAGTGAGTTTCTATATTTCAGGGGGTCATCTTCTCCGACAATATTCTCTATTATTACTCATTAATTAAATATTATTAATATGTAATTCCTTATTTCAAGGAGAAAAATTATAATATGTTTATGTTTGGAAAGACAAGAGCAGGAGAGAGAAAAAATAATCTACCTGTTTGGTTCCGTTTTTTGAATTCAATTTTTAGAAAAATTTGGACTTTTTGTTTGGTTATCCAAAAAATAAAAAAAATAAAAAAAATAAAAAAATCCAAAATCCTGGATTTCCTGGATGCTCTTTGTTTGTGGCTTCTAGATGCACTTTGGTCAGTGTTGATGTGACTTCTGGTATGTTATTTTTTTTTTTTTTTTCTATATTGCTTAATGGTTGGGTGTTGTATCTTGTTAAACCCAAAATCCAAAATCTCTGTCTCATTGTATTTTGGAGGGAATTTTGAATTGTTGTTCCAAAATTCAAAAAATTGGAACAACCAAACAATGATCCATTTTCTAAAAACACTTTTCGGAGCAAAATTTTGAAAATTAATTCAGAAAAATTAAACCAAACAGGGTGAATATTTTATGTTTAGGGAATGGTTTTCTCCTCCCTAAATGTAAGGAGGATGAAGTACACTCCCCATAATGGGGTGGGGTTTATGGTATTTGTGGAGTGGTTTTTTGAATTTTGGCTCCTTAAAATAAGGAAAAAGAAAAAGTAGGTTCAGGGTGTTTGTTGGAGTTGCTCTTACATTTAGGGAGGAGAAAACTGTTGCCTAAATATAAAATATTATTATTTTTTTCTCTCCCCTTTTTTCTCTTCCCAGACATAACCTATTATATTATATTTTTTTATCCTTCTTGAAATAAGGAATAAAAAATAATATTTAATTAATAAAGAGGAATAATAGGGAACATTTTTGGAGAAGATGACTCCTTAAAAGATAAAAACTTACTTTTTTCACCCTAATTTAGGGTAAAAATAGGTAACCTTGTCGGAGATGCTTATAGAGGGTTTAATTTCTCCCTATAATTAAAAATCGAAAATATTTTCAATAAAAATGTTAAAAGGAAAATATCTAAAACATAGAGAGAAAAATAGGGAGTATTGTTGGAGATGATAGTTGAAAAAGTGGTTCTCTAAAATAGGAAAGACCCTTTTTGGCTAAAATTTGAGGGAAAAAAGTAGGGAGTATAGTTGGAGATCCTCTTAGTTGAATGAAAATGGACCATCTCACTTGTCATAAACAGTTGTTAATGCAATTTCTATGTGTCGTAGTTAATAGTGCATTCTTTGGGCTTTTAACTTGCTGGAGTGAGTGAACTTGCCTGTGATTAGATGTCCCATTTAATTTGGGCGAGCCACTTTAGGGATTTGGGTTTACGTTTAGGTTGTGAGGTTTGGGCCTTTCCAAAGAAGTTATTTTTCTATTGATCTGATCTTTCTCTTCCTTGGACATTTTATTAAAAGTGACCATATTATGAGTGGATCGACTGAATAACAGCAACCGAAGTCTTCAAACATCTATACTTTCTTATGTGACGTGATGCGAGTTCACCTTCTTGTAATTTTTCCTCCTTATCTTCTCTTGTGCATTTGGTTTGCATGACAATATGGTCAATGTGGAGTGGAGATCTATCTCGGCTTAGTAAGAAATTTCCATTTTTATTTGATTGCTTAAATTTTTCTGCAGTCTTTGAGGAAAGATGGTAAGAGTTAGTGTTCTGAATGATGCTCTCAAGAGCATGTACAATGCTGAGAAGCGAGGAAAGCGACAGGTCATGGTTAGACCATCCTCAAAGGTGGTCATCAAGTTTCTTTTGGTGATGCAGAAGCATGGTATGCTCCTGTTAATTTGTACTACTATTGTTTTTCTGTATCTTTTATTTTTTCCCCATTTTTTCTATGAATTTTTATTGTGTATGCTAACTCCTTAATTCTTTTGATCTTCTCTATAGGATACATTGGAGAGTTTGAGTATGTTGATGATCACAGGTCTGGGAAAATTGTGGTTGAACTTAATGGCAGGCTAAACAAATGCGGGGTCATCAGTCCTCGATTTGATGTTGGTGTCAAAGAGATTGAGGGATGGACTGCTAGGTTGCTTCCTTCAAGACAGGTTAGTGCATGAATTCTTCAGTACTCAATATTAAGGAAACCCTCTGGTCTAGTGACTACTAACTATTGAAAACCCAGCATTTTATGGTGATAATTATGTCTCATGATCAAGCATATTTGATAGTTTTTGCTTATACGAGTTCTTTTCATATTTCCATGTTGGGATTAGTTACTAGTTCTAATTTGATACAAATTTATATTTTTTTTTCTGGGAATTAGTTGGAATGCATTCCTATTTATTAATAGGGAAATGATTGTTCGAAGCCTCATTTGATACAAATTTATGTTTTCTCGGAAATAGTTGAAATTTGTTTGTATCTATGAATATGATCCCAAAATAGGTTAATAATAACGTACTCATTTCAACTGGCTGCAATTTAGTGACAATAATCTAGACTGTAATAGTGTCTTTTTATTACTGATAATATGGAAATCTCTGATGACCATTATTTGTTGAACATCTGCAGTTTGGTTACATTGTGCTGACGACTTCTGCTGGGATCATGGACCATGAGGAGGCGAGGAGAAAGAATGTTGGTGGTAAAGTGTTGGGCTTCTTTTATTAGGCTCGTTTAGGCCAAAGATGAGCCCCAAATTTTCAGCTTATGAGGTTTTTAGTGTACTTCGGAACTAGCTTACAATCAGGAAATGTCTATTTTGCTTCTAATGCGAGTAGTAGTTGAGTATCCACATTTTTGGAACATTATTGTTATCAACTTTGTTTACTTTCTTTTAACAGGTGGATGTTCTGAATGATTGACTGTTATCTCCAACCTTGACAAGTCATTTTGAATGTATGTTTTTTGGTCTTTCTTTTTCATATGCCACTGCTGGTTTACTGATCATTGCAGTTCATGGTATAGGAGGATTGGGAGTCCACGGCGAATGATATAAGCACGATAAATTTAGTGATTGATCTAAGACTTATCTCTCTTGCCTTGTTATCATATTTATTTGGTGAAACTTGACTCGGTCCTGATTTAGATTAAATCTCTGTTGTGTTGTGGTATTTGATGAGAATTAACATAAAAAATGTGGTCTGTTATTTGTCCTAAAGACACTTGTGTGCCTTGGTTGTTCATGGCTGTTGCTTAGGTTGGAACCTTAATGTTTGAACAACTATGGCTTGTTTGGTGCAGTTTATTGAACTGCCTATAGCTTCTTTTTAAGAACTTTGTGTCAGAATGTTTGGTGTTATTTCTGCATATAGCTTATGACATTAAAATAAGTGGATTATCTGAAAACTGGAAAGGGTTATTTCTAATTATCAATTATCAACTTTCAGTTTCAGTTGAACCCAACAAGCCCTATGTTGGATACAAGGAATATTGCCATGCTAAATCCAGGTTGGATTTGTGTCATTTATCAATATTTTTCAGGATATCTTCTTCGAGAAATATGCAGTATTTTAATCACCAATTTTGATTAATTACAAACATGACAAACAAAAGTAAAAAACCTAATTAGAAAATGGAAACAAAAAATAATTAAAAACTCCATTAAGTATTCCCTTTTTTTTCTTCTTTTGGTTGAGAGAATAAGTATTCCATCGACTCATGAGGGCTGGTGATGGAAATTATTAGGAAAAAGAAACAACTTAGGGCATTTCTCCATAAGAAAGCTAAGAAATAAGAAACAGTAAAAACTACTTAGATAATGATATACAATGCCAAAGGTTCTTGGTTGCCCTAATGGTGAATTTACCATCACGACTTAAACGTCACAACCAAACACTTCTGTCTCCTCATCCATGCTATTGTCGCTGTCACCGCCGCCACCGCCGCCATCGTCAGCCTCCAGACCCATCAAGAATGGATGAAGTTGAAGCAGAAATGAGTGAAGAACTCTAGTAGTGAGTTCTTATAATTCAAAGAGGGTGAGCTTTGGGGTTGTGAGTGGCATTTTTGTAGGGATGATGAATATGGTGGAGAGAGCATCTTCTCAGCATATACTTGGTATACTACCTTTTCTTTGCATTCTCTCTCCTTAACTTTCTCTTTTTCAGCTTAATTTTCAATATGACAAGGATGACATTTGTGAATTGTGGAATCTACCTAATATCTCTCATGTGTATAACGATAATATCACTTGGCAGTATCATCACTAATCAATGAAAAATCTTATAAAGCAATAATAGAGATTAGTTATTCATGTAATTTTATTTATGATTTTTTATTAGTTGATGACATTATGAATATTATTGTTATATTTAATATTTTTTTTTGGTTTCTTGTCTCATGACATTTGGATTTGGATATGGGCATAGGGGGTTCCAACCTAATGATGCTTGCATGAGCTATGTTACAGTTATAATAATAATTTTTTTCTATTTTTTTCCTCTAAAATTACTCGATCTTATCATGATATTCGTCGCATATTTTTTTTTTATTATTAATATATATCGCTAATATATGAATAACTTTGATTTTTTTCTTTGCATTTTCTGAATTATTTAAGACCACTTCAGAATGAGGACTCATATTTTCAAAGCTGTTTTGTACATGTATATATTTTTATCAAACTTTTTGTTAATTTTTTTCTCAACGACTATGGACATTTTTTAAGTAACTCCCAATTCATGACATCAGTGTCATTGAGTGTCATTAAAGTTATATAACTCACCATCATCAACCAACGAAAAAATAATACGTATATATATAAACAAAAGGAAAGGGAAACCACCATGCAGCTCTCAATCTCCCTCCCTTTTATGTTGCCATCGTCCATTGTTTGTTATATTATTAGGGTGAAAATGATGTTTGTTATTGGATAAATTATACTCTATTTTTTTTTTTTAAATTTCATACAACCAATAAATATAAGGACTGGGCTTCTTGTCTAACTGGAGAGGTGTTGTTCGGTCCATTGGGTCCACTTTTGGGTCCCATTTCGATAATCTGAACTGTTTATATTTTAGGGTTTGTCGAATACATTATTCCTATAAAAAATTAAGTCAATCGACTTGATTTTTTGCAAAGATGATGTGCTCGACGAATCCTAAAACATGAACGGATCGGATCATCAATAGAGACTAAAAATAAGCCCAATGGACTAAACAACACCTCTTCAATTTGATTAAGGACCGGAGAGAAGTCCCATCCTAGATATAATATGTATATATATTTTTATCATATCTATAATTCAAACCTAGTATTATTTTTCGAATTGTTAGATCAAGAACTTATAAATAATGTTTGCTGTACTTGGGTGAATCTAGGGGTGATCGTGGATCGGGTTAAGTTGGGTGGCATCTCATACGTTATCCATTCAAAATTAGACAGATTGAAAAAAATCAATCCGCATCCGCTCACCGGTTTGGTGGATGCGGATTGAGCGGGCTGTGCAAGTTGGTGGATGGATGTGATCAGTTTGGCGGTTTAGACTTTACAAATTTTGGACATTTTTTTGAATTATAATTCATAACTTCTACAATCTCCAATAACTAGTAATCTGAAAAAATATGTATTATTTGTCTATAATAGTCCATGGCATTACGTATGTATATTTTTAACGTATTATTTTTCATTTTTACAAAAATATATATTTTATTATTTCTACTCTATATTGTTACTTGTTAGCAATTTCTTTTTCATTTTTTTTTTTTAACATTATTTACGGGCGAATTGGGTTTATGCGGGTGTGGGATGATTGATTCGCCATCCGAATTGTATCTACAAATTTTTAAAAATTTCTTCCGTATCTGTCTATCGAAAGACACGTATCCGTCCAAAATCAATTAAATTAGGTTGGTTTAATCAAGTTGAACGGATTAGACAGATCTATAATAACCCTTAGGTGAATCAATATAAAAATCAAAATAAAAAACAAACAAAAGCAAAATATATCCGATGATAAATAAAATCAGATTAATAGGGAAACACCCCAAAAATTCATCTACTATTGTCTCAGGCACGTTTGTCCATTTTATTGGAGCTTTTAAAATACATACAAGCATTCTTTGTTTTAAGTTCTCACTATCATATGATTCGGTTACTTTATGCCGATAAACAAATTTGGAATAAATTATATTCACATTCTTAGATATCTAAAATCTCAATATCATCTTTTTACTCTTTGAAATATTATTATCCTTTTTACTTCACAAAATTTAGTATCAATTTAGTCTTTCCATTAATCAACTGTTTGTTGATCGAATAAAAAATGATCGCATTTAAAATAATAAGGCATCAAATGCCAAGTTTGCCTCTACAACTACAACCTTTATTTATTTCTCTATTTGGCGTCTTCTTCTTTGTCTGTCCATACAGACTCACTCACTCATTTTTTTTTTTCAATTTATTTCATAGTCCAAACACTTGTCACTACCAATTTACTTACAACAACATCAACTTTTTTCTCCTCATCTTCTTTTCAACCATCATCTGCCATAGTATTTCCTATCTCACATGATCACATCTCAAGAATCCCTTGATTAGTGAATAAAAAATAATTCATTCATGGTGCCCTTTATAACTATAAAATATATATATTATATATATAATTTCATATTTTCTGAGTTATAATTAAAAATATATATATAACTAAACATAAAAAAATCATATCTAAAATCTTAAAATAATATCATAATTAAAAAAGAAAACGACGTAAACTAAGGTGCATATAGTGTGTAATGTGTATAATAGAATTCTCGTTCATTCATATATTGCTTTCAAAAACTCACTTTGTTTGGTTCTAGTTTTCTGAATTTAATTTTTTAAAAATTGAGTTTTTTGTTTAACTTTTTAGTGAATTTTTAAAATATTTTTAGTGAGTTTTTTACTTTTTAAATACACTTAATATAAATATAATTAAAAAGTATAATATTTATGAAAAAAAACTTTAAAAATTTCACTAAATACTAAAAATACAAAAAAAAAAAAATAATAAACGAATTTTGAATACACTTTTGTATTTTTGTGTATTTATCGATTTTTTAAAATATTTTTTTACAAATATTTTACTTTTTAAGTACATCTAGATTAGGTGCATCCAAAAAGTAAAAAAATTACTTAAAATATTTAAAAAATCACTAAAAATATATTAAAAAAATACGAAAAATAAAAAACTTAATTTTCATATCACCTCTTAAGACCAATATTCATGTGTACATATACATATATATATATATATATATATATGAAAAGTAACCAATAAGTCTTATTTTACTCTTTAGATTACTATTGAGTCCTATCAAGTTTCAATATAGACAATTAAGTTATATTTGTGATAAAAGGTTCCCAAAAGATTCATTACTCCATAGTGGTGTGTCTTATCCCAATTTTACCCTTCATATTTAATATGAAAAATAATTTTATAAATAATTTTAATTTAATTAAAATTTAGAATTTTAATTGTAAAATTTATGAAAAATAATTTTATAAATAATTTTAATTTAATTAAAATTTAGAATTTTAATTGTAAAATTTATTAATCTTATACTTATAATTTTGTTTATGAAAAATCATTTAATTCGAACAATTAAAAATAATTTAATTATAAAATTCCTCATAAATTAAAATTTTCAATGAAATTTTTTGTTCATATTTTAATGAAAAGGATAAAATGAAAATAAAATATATTATTATGAACAACTGAATTTTTTTATAACAATTTATAAATAAAAAAAATAAGATTTATTTGTTAATATTGAATTTGATATAACTTAATAATAATTTTAAAACAAAATAGAACTTATTGATAATTTTTTCATTGTGATTTATGATTTTTTTAATACAATATCATATTTTTTACAATTAAGAATATTATTTTACTTAGATTATAAATATTTGTGAAAGTAAAATTGAAATAACATCCACTATTATGGAACAATAAACTTTTTGGAAATATGTAATGGAAAATATGATTTACTTGTTCATATTGAAACTTAATAGTAATTTTAAAAGTAAAATAGGACTTATTAGTTATTTTCTCATATCAGTCATGCTGTAGAGCTCTAATTAGAGCTGCTACAGTACAGCTCTAATGAGCTGTCCACCCATTAAAAAAAAAAAAAAAAAACAGTGAAGTAAAAGACAAAAAATGGAGAAGAAAAAGACAAATTAGTGCTTTATTAGAGGTCTAAATCATTTTTGTTTCTCATATATGTATGCCTATATCTTTATGCATGCGCATATATATATATATATATATATATTATATAAACTGATTCATTAAAGAAAAAAGAAAAAGGAAAGACAAGTGAAGAGCTGCAAATGTGTGTTGAAGAGTATGGGTGTTATGATAAATTTATATCATGTCATAAAATGATATTATCTAATAAGGAAAATTACAAATATATTTTTTAAAATTTACTTTAAAATATAGATTACCTCTAGGGGTTATGAAAATTATAAATATCTCATTGTCATAATTTTTTATTTAATAGAATTAATAAATAAAATAAAATTTCTAAACTACTCTCTTATACAAAATAAAATTGTAAGAATTGTTAATTAAAATATATTTCTCATATCATTAAAAATTATTAATTAACTAAATAATTTATTAATAAAAAGGGGGCTTTGTCATGCGATTAGAAAATTGAAGGAACGAGATGTAATTTTAAAATTAAAAGAAGCAATTTATATTTTAAATAAATTTTAAGAGATGTATTTATAATTTACTCTATCTAATAAGAGAGGACAATGATATTTAAAAAAAAAAAAAAAAAAGGTACCAATGTAATTTGAGAGTTATACCAGTAGTACAAGTGTAATTTAGCCAAAAATTAATGTTTGACAAACTGGGTCTGTGAATTGAGTCCATATTCTTTCTTTGGATCACACTATTCGGCTCCTTATTTGGTGAGTCATTGGGCTCACTTTTGAATTCAATTTCAATAATTCGAATTATTCACATTTTTAAATTTGTCAAGTATATTATACCTGTAAAAAATTAAATCAATCAGATATCAGAAACTACGTGTTCGAATCATCGAACTAAAAGTTTTGTTAAAAAATATTTTAATTCGATAATTCGAACACATGGTTTCCAATATCTAATCGACTTGATTTTTTGCAGGTATGATATACTCGACAAATCTAAAAATGTGAATGATTCAAATTATTAAAATTAACCCCAAAAATGGGTCCAATAATCTACCAAATAGGGAGCCAAGTAGAGAGATCCAATGGGAAGATCCTTGCTCCTGTGAATTTGCCATACAGTTCGTCCAGCCAACCATGAGAAAAGTTCTTTATCAAACTTCCTTTTAAAACATCGGAAACAATTTTTTTAATATTATCTATCTATATCAAGGTGTTGAGACATACCCCATTGTTTATTTTTTTAGGTTGAACATATAGTTAGTGTTTATTTATAAAAAAAAAAAATTGATTGAACATATAGTTAGTGTTTATTTAAAATTATATAAAGAGAGTAGAACTTGAATTTAGGATTGCAGATGAACAGAGTAGTTCGTGAACAAAATTTACATTGACTCAGTAAAAACTCGTTCGAACTCAGTTCGTTAAATATTTTATTTTTTTAATTTTTTGCGTTCGAGCTCGTTAAAATTTAAACATACTAAAACTCGTCTCATAAACTTAGATCGTTAGTTGGCTCGTTTAATGTTTATTATTTATATATTAAATAATGTAAAAAAATGTAAAAAAAATAAGATAAATATGTTATTTATATATTTAAAAATTATAAATGTGAATAATAGCTAATTATAGATAATACATTTATATAGTAGTGATGGTAAATATTATTATTTGGATATAATTTTAACTTTTTTTAGTATGTTTATATATTGTATATATAATTATATAATTAAAATTTTAATTGTAACTTTAATCTCGTATGTAATCATAAATTTATAATTTTTTTGACTCGTTAAAACTCGTGAACAGACTAGCTTAAGTCAGACTCAAGCCAACTCCGCTCGGTCTCAGTTTGTTAAATTTTTATTAAGATTGAAATTGAACTCATTAAAATCTTAATAAACAAGTCAACACATACATTCACCAACAAAAAAAAAAAAGATTCAACACATACTAAAACTTGGCTTCGTTTGTTTGTTTACAGCCCTACTTGAACCACATACTTTTACTCTAAAAAATAATATTTTTATTATTTGAATAATACATAAATATATATTTTAAAATTAAATTTTCTATTTTATATATTTAACAACATACAATCGGGCGAGCAACTTCATATCGGGAAAATTATCAGAAAGTTCCATATGAGAATTAGTTACTCCAAACAGTCTCATGATTTTTTAATATATTGATAGGTTCTATTTGTTTTGATAATTTTACTATGAGATCCTATTTTAAATTTTGGTATAATTTGGTGAACGTTTATACCCTTCCTTATTGGGGAATGCCATCTTAGAGAAGTTAGATCCAATTTTTGGATCACATTTCGTCACTCCAATGTAACAACATAACACACTAAAAACTCCTTAGTATACTTTAAAAAAACGTAACACTCCGCCAACGTAGTACTAAAATACTCCTCCAACATTCTAACGTAACACATTAAAAGACCCCTTAGTGTATTTTTTCTAAACATAATACTCCAACAACATAACACACTAAAAACCTCCTCTAACTTAGCACTCAATGTTACACACTACACTAAAAACTTTTTAGTGTATTTTTTACAAACGTAACATACTAAAAAATTCCTCAATCATAACATTTCGACATAACATACTAAAAGACTTTTGAGTATACTTTTTCCAAACGTAACACTTTAATGTAACATTAACACATTAAAAAATTTGTTAGTGTACTTTTTCCAAACGTAACTCTCCAAATGTAACATTTCAATGTGACGGATAAATGAGTCATTATATCCAAAAAGGCTAAATGAATTGTAAAAAAAATATGAAATTATATGAATTACAAATCCAAAATATAGAACTTATTGGTCAATCTCAAATTCTTTATCAAACTTCCTTTTAAAAAATAGAAAATAGTTTTTTTTTTTGGGGTAAATTATACTTTTTGTCTACTTTATGTTTCGTTACTTTCCTATTTTGGTTTTTAAGATTTATTTTTTATCACTTTAGTTTTTAAAGTTTATTTTTTCTCACTTTGACCATTAAAACTTGTTTTTTTCACTTTGACCCTTCATATTTTAAGTTTTTTTTTTTTTTTCACAATTTACACGTAAAACTAATTTTTTTAACGTGACATAAAAAATATTTTATTATATATAACTCATATATTTAACACAAACTCAAATTCTAATATAATAATTTATTTATTTTTTATAATGTGACAGTTATTATAACATTTTCTATCTAATTTAAAATAAAAATTAACTTTAAGAGTAAATAAAAAAAAATAAAAGATAAAAGGTCAAAATAAAAAGATAACCAAATATAAAGAGACAAAATATATCTATAGCTATATATATTTTATATTTTATTTTATGTTTGGATTGAGTGATTTGGAGAGAAAAGACAAGAAATGGAGGGATATGCATTTCTCTTATTGTTTGGATAACCTAAGTAGAGAGAAATGAGAAGAAATTGAGAGAAACTCATTTCTCTTATAAGCCTCATTTTCAATCTTCCAAAAGTGGAGAGATTGGGAGAGAAAAGAAACCACTTTTTATAATACCAATTTTGCCCTATAAAAATTAAAAGAAATAAAATGATTGAAAATATAAAAAAGTTATTTTGTAATATAACATAAAATAATTTTTTTCTTAATCAACAACTTAGAGAAACACAATAACCCAAACAAACAAAAGAAGAGAAATCACATTATTTCTTTTTTTTTTCTTCCTTATCCAAACAAAAAGAAAAGAAATCACAATCATTTCTTTTCTTTTTCTTTTTCCCTTATTATTTAAGTAATCATTTCTTTTCTTTTCTCTCCTAGTCCCAAACATAGTGTAAAGAAAAGAAGGAATATGGAAAATGGAATAAAATACTTTAAATACAGTACACTTTCCAAATTCCACATTTACAGGAGAGAGAAAATAAAAAGATGAGAGAGGCGCTGTTAGCAGTCTCTGAGAATAGTCTTTCGTTTCGCAGCGATTCGGGTATGCCGGGTCTAGGGTTTCTCTGAAACATCTCTCCTTTTTCTTTCAGGTATACAGATTCCTTACCCTAACCCTAATCCTAACTCTAACTCTCCTCACATCATGCACACCTTACTTCCATATTAATCCACTTTGCGTCTATTATCAGTTTTTTAAATTTTTCGCTGCTTGATTTTTAATCAATCCCATTATGTTTCGTTTCGATATCTGTATCTGTATTTTCCGATTGAAATGATCTTGAGCTGATTTTTCGTTTCCCGTTTTGATTCCAAATCGAATTTGTTATTCGCCTTTTTTTTTTTTTTTTTTTTGATTTGTAATTTTCGTTTTATCAGAGTGTTTCTAGATCTTACATTCTTCTGTAACTGTTGAGAAAATAGTTAAGAAATCTTTAATCTTTGTTTTGATTGTAAACTTTTTTTGGGGATAATTGGATTTGGCTTAATCAGATATCATAC
>JAPPVO010000002.1:185110766-185310766 GCA_030407325.1 Camellia japonica
GTGCTTACGGTTATGTGGCATCTATCTCCCAGGATACAATGATCTTCACAAATTTGTAGTAGTACTTCAAACAAATTTGTCCGGCGAACTAGAACCTTGTGTTCTATAACTCTCTAGAATTTATTCTAAATCTAATATGAAGAATAAAGGACGCAAGAGAGCAAAATAAAGGCAAGGAAAATGAATTTTCGGAATCAATCAAAATTGGAATGTGGCTGCCTTTATATAGGCTTTGTTGGCACCTATTCAATTTGAATAGAAAAGGTATGAGGAAGGGACATAACCCTTCCTTTAAAATAAAGAGACACCATGAAAGGTTTGCACCCTTTCATTCAAATGGAGGTTTGACCCTTCCTTTAAAACAAAAAGACACCATGAAAGGTTACACCATTTCATTCAAAATGGAGTCTATTTCAATTCACAACTACCTCTTTATAAATTTTCCAACAATAACATATCCCAAACAACTACCTAGTCTCTGTATAGCTCCACCATTAGACTCACATGATATGGTGGTGTGAACTTTACATCTCATGTCAGAAGAAATTGTTGTAATTATTATTGTACTTATTTGTGTTAAGATACCAATAAAATTATTAAATTATCAGTTAGAATAATGTTAGAGATGTCAAAAATTCTATTAAATTTTTTATTAAATATTTCACATGGGTGTGGGACCCACATGGACCCACATTGTGTGGGTCTCACACCTACGTAAGATATTTGATACAAATATTAGTAAAATTTTTAGGGTCTCTAAGATATTTGTTGTTATCTCTTAAAATAATAAACTTAAAAATAATAAATTCTATTGTCTAGATTAATTACTAACTAGTTAGAGCATCACTTTGAAATAACTTCTCAAGCTATAGATCAATCGTAAAGGGAGTGTTGGCCAGTCGAACCTGACTTCCAAATTAATAAAAATCTACTAATTACATGAGAATTTCTTTAAAATCCAATGAATTATTAAATCTATTTTAGCTAGTGGTCCATTTGTGAATTCACTCCCCCACCCCCACCCCCACCCCCTCAATAATTTTATCTTTTGTTTTGTTTGTAACAATGTTAATTTATATAACTCAAATTTAAATCACAAAAATAAAATGGATAATATTTGTCATCCTACCCAATCAAAATTTTAAAAATAGTCTTGTTATACGACATTTAAAAAGATTACAGATTGATGATGACAAATATTCTCATAAATGCATTCATTATCTAATTGCTCTTTCTTATCAAATTCCACATTTACATTGATTTGTTTTACAAGGGCTTTTGCCAATGAGTTCTATAATTATAGCTTTGTTAACACAAGCTATTAAGATAATACTAATTAGGGTGCCCAAACCAACTTTGTAAGTTCCCCTAATCTAGTGTAATCTCCTACCAAGAGCAAAAAGGTGTTGAGGTATTTCTCTTCTAGATGAAAGTACTAAAATACCTTATTGGGATTAGTAATCTCCATGTCTTCTAACTTCTTTATCTTAAAAAAAAAAAAAGAAATATTGGGATGTGGGTTGACTTTTTGACTTTTTAACTTTTTTGTTATTTTAATTTGAGGCTAAAAAGTCTGGTTTGGGGTAGGTTTTTTGACTTTTGTGAGAGAAAAAATAAAATGATTTGGTTTGGATGTGTCATTTTGTCTTGTTGGATTAGAAAGTTTATTGTCATTTTGTAACTATCTTAGCCAAAAAATCTCATTTTAACTTATGTCAAACGAAAGCATAATATTCATATTTTGGTACATTGGAGGGGAGAGGGAAGAGGAAATGGAGTTATTTATGACAAAACTTGAACTCTTGAAGAAAGTGCAAAAGTTTTGATTAATTAGATTAATCTGAATTAATTTTAAACATAATTATTACTTGTCCTATATTTCACTCTATAAAAACATCTAAACGTGGTATATAATATTTTGATACGGTTAAAGTTTAACAAATAGTTTTGGATACATGAAAAAAGTTAAAAAATCAAAAAATTACTCAAAAAGTTAAAATGTTATTATTATTCATAAAAAAAAAAAATTAATTTTACATTTAATTGTTACAACTGGTGCCTGTCTCCCCCATAGACTTTGCTGGCTTTTTGGGAAAAATTGTACAGGCGGAGTGCACAAACAACACTGTGCTGTTCGGCCTGTGGGGGCCCATCACGGGTCTCGTTTTGATAATCTGAACCGTCAATATGTAAAACTCGTCGAATACTATATGTCTGTAAAAAATCACGTTAATTGGATATCGATAACTACATGATCAAATTAGTTTTGTATGAAAAATGAATGGTGTTATAGTTAACATTTGACAAAAAATTACACGATTAGATAGCTATCAATATCTGATCAACATGCTTTTTTTACAAGCATATAGTACTTGACGAGTTCTACACATTGAACGGTTCCGATTAGCAAAATGGGACCTATGGTGGGCCCCCACGGGCCGAGCAACACAGTTCAATTCAAGTTTGAAAATGAGGCAACCATTTCCTATCTCATAATCAGCCCACTACTTTGCCTAGACTGTACGGGCTACTTCACTAACTTCTTCTATACACTTATTTATATAATTTTTTAATACACATTTTTTCGTAAAAAATCAAAAAGTTAACCCAAACATCCATCTTTTTTTCCTCAACTTTTTAGTCCAAAAAAAAAAAAAGTGCACTTATTTAGGACACTCCAAAATATGAATTTGAGAGAATTGCTTAGGTTTATGAGATTCATCATATGTTTCGTTTTAATGATTTGAACTATTTATTTTGTAATGTCCTCCATTTATATTATTCATGGAATAGATCAGTATGATAATCGTAATTTTTCATTTTTTGTATTTCTTTTTAAAAAATGAATAATTTGTTTTTTAAAATACACTTATCTATTTTATTGTAATCTTTTCACAAGGTGTATAAGATGTGACATGTGCCAAATGAGAAAGAAAAATGTTTCAAAACTCTAAACAATGAGCTCTAAGGGAGCTTTAATTAGTGGATCCCACCTATTGATGTGATGGTTTAGCCTGTATTTTTTTTTTTTTTTTGCCAACTCATTAGAGCTGCAAATTTAGAGCTCTAAATCACTATTAAATGAGAAATATGTTTAGGTCTATAATTGACCAAGCAACAATGATTCATACCACTAAAAAAAAAATCACTAATAGCACTAATGTATTGGAAATGCTAGAAACAAAAAAAAAAAAAAAGGTATAGGTAGTGGGTGGGGCCCACTATCACATCATTAATGGTACTATTAGACCACCAATTTTAATACTCTTAATTATTTTTCTTGACGAAGAACACAAATGAGAAATATGTCTATGTCCATAATCGACAAGAAACTTGTTCTTGTGATTAGGAATGGCAACAGGGCAGGGCGGAGCCGAGGATCACACTCCCCGTCCTCGATGGTGGAAACTCCCCCGTCCCCGGCCCCGATTCCCAACGGGGAACCTATCACCGCCCCCACCCCCGCCTCCTAACGGGGACCAGGTTTCCTCGACCCCGACATTCCCCGGCCAAAACAAAAAAAAAAAAAAGAAATCTGAGCTCCAGATCTACAAGAATTCATCAACAATCACAAAATCATATCTGTTCATCATCATCATCATCAACAGCACAACCATATACCAGATTTAACATATACATTCAACAGATGTAAAAATACCAATCGATGTCGTTGAAAATGAAAAATAAAAATAAAAATAAAAAACTTGGTTGTTGGCTCAACAAATCAAAATAGATCAAAGATAAAAAATAAAAAATCAAAAACAGATCTGAGCTCAACAGATCTGAGCTCAACTAGGATCTTGGCACCTGTGGTAACCAAAAATTTCAGATTTGAAGAACAAAATCGAAAACCAGAGAGAGAGAGAGAGAGGTCTCTTATTGTTCTGTGTTGTCGGCGACGGCGTGTAGGTCGGATCTTGGCACCGGAGTGAACCAGCCGACGTCGTAGAAAATGAGAGGTCCCTTGTTCTGTGTCGTCGGCGATGGCGAGTAGGTCGTCGGAGTCGCTGAGATCAATGGATTCGAGAAGGGAGGGTTTGAGATGAGAGGCCACCAGCAGAGAGATCGGCTTTGATAGAACCACGGAGAGAGAGAGAGAGATCAGCTTCAGTTTTGTGAGAGAAGAAAAAAAAATGAGAGAAAAAGTGAGACTAATAACCCTAATACCCTATATATATATACATGGGGAATTCGGGGATTAACCCGGGGGGGCCGGGGTCGGGTCTCGGGAATCTATTCCCGTCCCCGGCCCGAAAGTTGTCGGGGATTTGATTTTTAATACCATCCCTAGGCCTATGGGGAGTAATTTTCAGGGAAACCCCGCTTTAATCGGGGTCGGGGGATCGGTCCCCGTCGGGCCAGGTTTAAATTGCCATCCCTACTTGTGATTGGATTCGAAATTGCCCTCCCCACCTAAATGGTGACAATGAGTTCGTGAGGCATTTGTTTTGCTGAATTTTTAGAATTAGTTTTTTATTCTTTTAAAAAATTAAAACCTAATTTGAAAAAAATAAAATATTAAAATATATTTTTTTTAATTTTGAAAAAATATTTGTACCCAAAAAAAAAAAAAAAAAGAGAAAAGCATAAAAAATAATAATGTATGTGTTTGGTTTGAGTTTTTTGAATTAACTTTTTTGAAAATTAAATTTTTTATTTTTCGTATTTTTTGTTTTTAGTGAATATTTTTAAAATTTTAAACCTTTTTTTTAAAAAACTTTTTTAGATGCAGCTTACTTAAATGTATCTAAAAAGTAAAAAAATTGTAAAAAAATAATTAAAAAAATTAATAAATATGTAAAAATACGAAAACTATATTGAATTCTTGTATTTTTTTAATAAATTTTTGGTATTTAGTGAATTTTTAAAAGATTTTTTTCACAAAAATTATACTTTTTATGTGTATTTATGTTAGATGTGTCTAAAAATTAAAAAAATTCAGCAAAAATAAAAAAACACAGAAAATAAGAAAGTATAATTTTTTGAAAAATGTTTTTGGAAAACCAAAAACAAGCAAGCATTGTTTTAAAAAATTTCACTTCACTAGTTTATTTATTTATTTATTATTATTTAGAAAATAGATTCTACCAACTTTAAGTTGTCACTTCACTTTCTTATTTTTTGCACATATTTTTACAAAAAGTTAAAAAATTTATTAAAATAGTATATTCCCAAACAAGACCGATCAAACAAAATAACATTCCTTGTTTGAGGACTACACATTTTAGCAACAAAAAAAAATTAAAAAGTCACTATAAGTTATTGTATCACTCTCTATTTTTTTCTCATCTTTTCGTAAAAAGTTAAAATGTTACTAAAATAGATTGCTCCCAAACGAGGCCATTGAACAAAATAACATTCCTTGTAATTATGTTTAGGATAAATTTCACTTTATCCCTTGCGATTTAGCCCATGTGTGATTTACTCCCCTAAGGTTTGGAAATGATTACATAACCTCCATGTGGTTTGTGGAATGAAATGCATTGTTAAACATTTCGTTCAACTTAACAAGTGTGAGACACGTGGAAGATATGAAGGGGTTATATGCTCATTTTCAGATTTCAAATGAGGTAAATCGCACATGGAATAAAGCACAGGAGATTAAAGTGCACTTTGCCTTCCAAATAAATAACGAAAATATAGGAATATTTTAGTCTTTTTCATTAAATCATTAACAGGTTTAACGGTGCACTTCAGTTCACAAATCACAAGTAGGGCCAAACAAAGGAATTGTAAAAATCCATAAACCAAACCGGTCTAATCTAATCCAATCAAGTAGGTTTGGTTTGGTTTTTTGAATTCGTGGTTCAGTTCTGGTCTGAAAAATTGAGGAACCGTTCTCTACGGATCGATTCCAGATTGAAGTTCATGGTTCCATATTAAAACCGATCCGGATCGTATGTAACTTAAACCACATACATACCATACACCTTGTGAAATAGTACTAGTGTGTTTAGTTTCAATTTTTTGAATTTTTTTCTAACTTAAACTATATACATACCATATTCTCTTAATTCAAGAATTTTAGTTCCAGCTCTAATAATAGTTAGGCAATTTTCCCCTTACCCTTTTTTGCTTTTCTATTTTTTTTTTTGAAAAAGCAATTTTCACAATGCAAATCTGTATCACAAGAACTATTAATCTTTGGAATTGTTGAGGTGAACAAAAAGTAAATGATTTTACTTATTCATTCGATAAATAGGTTATGGCCACGTCATCAAGTATAGTCTTTAATTGGATACGTTTTTACGGAATAAGTTCTCTTTGATCATAATTGAGTTTATTTTACAGGATAAACTCTCTAGATTAGACATTATAACAAAGCGACAAATTTTTTATAATGGATTGGTTCTGATTTTATCTTAAATCGAACTAATCCGAACCATGTTCATCCCCAATCACAAGAGGATTATGTGATCATTTCTAAATATTAGAAGAGTAAACCGTACATGACATAAATCACAAAGGGATAAAATAAAGTTTGCTCTTATTTTTTTTAGTGACTTCTTAATAGCGCCTCTCTTGTATCACCAACAATGCAAACAAAGATGTATTAGAACTCTTTCTTTGTTTTTGCTTTCTTATGAATCCAAAAAAAAACAATGCAAACAAAGATGGATCTAGGGGGTAGATGTAGGTGATCGCACCCCAAAAAAAAAAAAAATCATATATTATATTGAAAAAATTTAAAATTATAAAGATTTGCACATTTGAATATACTTTCACACCGTCATAGTGATAATTCTAAATCCTTCTCTAAATAGGAAATGCATAAATTCAAAATTTAAAATAAAATACAAATCTCTCATAAAATGTGGGTCCTACATATGGCCCCACAATATGTGGGTAATATGTGGGACCTACCCTTATAAAAATTTATGTGTATTATTTTGGGGTGTTATGGAAGTTGGTAAAAAATTAACTTTTTGACTTTTTCACTTTTTTGGTGACTTTTTTGTGCATTTTTTGGAAGAAGTTGATAAAAAGCTAAAAAATTGACTTTTTACTAACTTCCCAAATTACCCCTTTTGTGTTTTTAGATTTGTGCACTTGCAGTTTATCTTTATCCTTACATCAATGACATCAAATGTCTTGAACTCATCATCACTAAGAAAACACAAACAATCTTAGCTCATCAGTCTTCAAACAAAGTATGTGGACACAAATTCACAATTTTACATTAAATGTATTATCAGTTACACATTTAATAGAGGAATCTCTTAATTACATGACCTTTCACACTACGCTGGCTTCAAAATTAGTGTGGACTCTGCAGTGTATATGAGATGATACACTATTGGACTGTCAAAGCTATATCAGCACCGTTCAAATAGCTGACTTGTGAGATATTCTCAATCAATTGGGTGCTAAATCAAAGGCTGAGATTCCATTTCAATTCTAGTAACGTCAACCAATAATTTTACCACATATATGGTGTGTAATTATTACCCCACTCATTACAATAATCTAAAAAAATGTCATATTCAAATGTTAAAAAAAAAAATGAAAAAAATTTCTTCTTATTACAAGGTTTAAAAAAAGTAAAAATATAAAAATTCTCAAAATAAAATAAACAAAGAAAGTTTAGAAAAGGTAATAAACAGATATGGAGGAAGAGGTGCCCTCCATGGAATTTTTAAAAGGGAGCAGCGTGCCTCCAGTCTAGATCAGATTGGACGGTATTGTTCGGTCTGTGAAAGCTTGTCACGGGTCTCGTTTTAATAATCTGAATCGTTTAATATTTAGAATTCGTCGATTATTATATGTTTGCAAAAAATCACATTAATTGAATATCGATAGCTATATGATCAAATCAGTTTTGTACAAAAAAATGGACTGTGAACAAATTAACGGTTGAAAAAAAAACTGATCCGATGAGATAGCTATCGATATCCAATCAATGTGATTTTTTACAAACATATAATACTCGACGAGTTTTACACATTGAACGGTTCGGATTATTAAAACGGGACCCCTAGTGGGCCCCCACGGGCCAAAAATTGCATGAGGATTTCAATTATTAAATTTATTTCAATTAATAATAATTATTATTATTACTTTCATTTTATCTCCTTAATTCAAGAATTTTAGTTCCACCTCTAATAATAGTTAGGCAATTTTCCCTTTACCATTTTTTTTTTCTTCCGGAAAATTAATTTTCACAATGCAAATCTGTATTACAAGAACTATTAATCCTTTGAATTGTTGAGGCAAACAAAAAAGTAAATCATTTTACTTATTCATTCGATAAATAAGTTATGGCCACGTCATTAAGTATAGTCTTTAATTGGATGCGCTTTTATAGAATAAGTTCTCTTTGATCGTAACTGAGTTTATTTTCACAGGATAAACTCTCTTAGATTAGATATTACAACAAAGCGACAAATTTTTTATAACTAAACCATATAACAGATTAAAAGAGTAGAGTTTTACTACATTTCTTATTTCATTACCCCCAACTACATCTCTTCTTTTGACATGACGAACAATTTTGAGAGGGTAGAGGAGAATTTGAAGAAAGTTAATTGATTAATATTGTGGGGTCTTTTGAGAAGCAAGTAAAAAGTCAACTTTTAGTTTTTTATCTATTTTAGGTCACATAACATTTCATATTTTTTACTTATAAAAAGACAAAATAGACTAAAAAAGTCAAAAAGCCAACTCTTTACTAACTTCTCAAAACGCCACTGTATCTCTACTATTATTTAATTTTACTATTTTCACTAAAAATATAAATCATATACTAATACGAAATATGTAATTTTAGGAGTAGCTTGAGATGATCTAAATAAGTATACTTTTTAACTTTTTATGAAATATGGGTTGGGTTTGAAATGATGTGTTAGAGAGCTAATACGATTTAAATAAGATGATGTGACTTAAATAGGATAGTGACTTTTTGACTTTTTTACATCATGCCAAACAAGGCCTAAATATTTTTTAAAATTTAGGTCAAGTTTGGCAATTGCAAAATAATCCATCTTTTTATCTTTTTTCCATCACATCACTTCTCTACTTTTCTACACATCTTTTCATAAAAAGACAAAAATACATTTATTTAGGTCATCCCAAACAACCCTTTAAATTTATGTAGATGAATATGGCCTTTATCGAAGGTGACACATGTAAGTACACACTGTATAAAGCAAGAACCCTAATCAAGTGGTTTATGACGTACCAAAGTAAACCATTTTAACGGCTGTGATTGATTGATCGATTTCACAAACCCTCAAAACCCTATTCCATCATCTCACACAGAAACCATCCTATCCCCATACAACGCCACGTGTACAGTCCATAAAATTCAACCATACTGGATAACAATAGACGGGACCACACCAGATCATTCGTCGTAGTATAAAAAGGCCCGAACTCTCATTTCCAATACTCAACCCAACACACAGGTCCTTTTCTTCTGCTTCTTCTTCTTCTTCTTCTTCTTCTTCTTCGTCTCTTTTCTCCGGCGAGGATTCGCCGGAAAACTACTCCGGCGGTGGCTCTGGGTAAACCCTAGTTAAACTCAATTCTATTGTTATGGCTTCATTTTCTTTTGTATCTATCGTTGATTCAATTTCACAACTACTCGGTTTGATCGTTAACTCTCTCTATCTCTGTGATCGATCGTTCAATGCATGTTATGTATATATATGTGTGAATGTATTTTTAATCGAAATTTGGTTCAAATCGAGTTTTGAACTTTAATGCTTGTTTATGATTTTTTTTTTTTCTTACTAGGTTTTGGTTTGTCGTTTGTAGATTGATTGAACAGAGCTTTGAGCTTGGGTTCTATGGTGTTTTGAATGGTTTGTGGCAATGCCTTGCAGTGGCGAAATGGTTTCGGGAAGGAGTGTTGAAGGAGTTTGAAGGATTGTGAAGGGGCGATTTTGGAGTGTGGTGACTCTGTGAGTTTACTTGAATCGAAAGGACCAGTGGGTTTAACCGGCGTGAAAATGGTGGGTTTTAATGCTTTTTCTATGCTAATGCTGTGCTATTTTGGGCAATTTATTTATTTATTTATTTATTTATTTTTATAGTCCTTAGTTTCTTTTGTTGGTATGCTTGAACAATTGTGGTATTTGTGTGAATGCTTATCTTGTGTATTATTTGCAAGTTTGGTTGGTGTTTTTGAATAGACTTAAATTGAATTTCTATCTTTGAAAGATTATAGATTTCCTACATTTAACTCTGGAAAAATTCCATATGTTGACAGGGTTGGATTACCTTGTCTGGGTGGTCTTTCAGATTTAATCGTGGGATTGGTGGTTGAAACTCTTTATTTTTAATTAATCTAGTATAGGCAATCAATTCAATTTAGAATGTTATGTAATGGTGATTCAAGTTATTACTCTATTTGTTCTTTTTCTTTTTCTTTTCTTTTTTTTTTTTTAAAAACTTTTTTGAGTTACATTTGAAATTTTTTATTTGCACAGCCAACATACTTGGTTACTAAACTAGGTAGACGGATGGCAATTTGAGAATCTTCTTAATCCCTTTATTCTTGGTAATTTACCTTGTTGTTTATGGGTGTATACCTAATTTGATAGATTTTGGAAAGTTGCTCATTCGTCGTATTATTTTGTTGATTATTTACGAGATTTGAGCTTCATTGATGGAAGGAAATTTATTTTGTTGCCTGTGTTCCTTTTGTGTTCTTGAATTACTACCCATCTGGTGCGTATAATAGTTAGAAAAGAAAGTAGAGTTAGTTTGATATGGAAATGGAATATAAAATCAACCATTTATACATATGTTTTTTAAGTTCTTATGTACTTAGTATGGCCATAAAATTGTGTTAGATGCTTGAAGGACTCTAAAGGTAAGAATTACTTGGAAGTTTGTGAGCATTAAGCCATCATATTCAAAATATGGGTTGCTGAGGTATGGAGAATGATAATGCAAATTTAAGACGCTACTTGATTTAACAGGTTAATTATGAGTTTATGTGTATTTAGACTGCTCTGCTCAAATGTGAATGATAGCACAGGGTTCATGACATGTTCCGTTCCATTTGGGGTGCCCTGATTAAGTGTGAAGCAACCAAACGGAGTGAGAAATGAAGATGCTTTCAGTTTACCTTTGTAGAACTTTGAGGATTATTTGTGTAGACACCTTTGTTTACTATGTACACAGTTTCAAGACATTAGGATATTTATGACCATAGCTCTTCAATGGTGGGATCATAACTCTTTGAAAGAGAAACTTCTACCAGTGAAAATTACTGAATATAATTTACTGTGCGAAAAATGGCATTGGGATATTGTGGTTGGAAAAGGTTCATAGTGTACTATTTTTGTGTTAAATGAGGTGTCATGTTATAGTAATCCACAAAAGCTAGACAAGGAGATGAGCCTTGTGGCTGTGAACCTTCTGGCTGTAAAACCCACGGCAGCCAGGGCCTTGCTTTTTTGGTTGAGGAGAAGTGAGGATGAATCAACAAATTATTTCCAGGCTCCGCAGTAATGAAGGGCAGCTAAAACAGAAAGGAAAGAAAAAGAAAGGAAAAAAAATAAAATAAAAAGAGCAACAAATTCTTCAAACATTTGGCGTCAACCTGGTAAGGAACACACAAATAGAGGTTTCCCTAGTTTACTTGAATCGACAACCCATTATGAAAATATTAATAATTGCTTTGACTTTATCGCTAAAGCTATTGGAACTATTTATGTCTCAAGATTTTTCTACAGCTTTTATTTTTGTAGATATTTATGGCATACGCATACAAATTAATGCTTCCTTCTTGCCTTGGGGTATAATATCTACCACAAGTTTTACCGTATTTATTATTTAGAGTCTGGACAATTAGATGGGCAGTTATTGCCTCGAAAGGATATGTTTTATTTTCCTTCATATTTTACTATGTTGCATGGGGTTCGGTACAAAAGTTGGTCATTAGTGTTTGTCGGTATTTGATGTTGACATAATTAAATTTTGGAAGTCTCCAACTTTTATCCTACTAAAGTGCTGGGAGAAATGAATTCACAGTGTAACATTGAATGTCTGGTGTGGGATACTTTGCTTATACCAAAAATTCCCATGCAACAAGTATTACCTTGAGGATCACAAGGAAAAATGACATTGGAAGAAGGATGGGGTAAGAGAGCAACTATGCAGCTAACTCCCTAAAGAAAATTGAAATGGGTTGTTTCCGGACAATTGGCATGTTCTATTGACGATACAATATATATATTTTGTGCTTGGCTGATATTATTGAAGTATCCTTTCAAACGTAAGACCCTTAAAAAGGTAACATCTTTGCAAATATGAATGCTTTATATTTTCAATTGAAACGTAAAAATTATGTTGCAAGTTGCAACAACCATTTATAAAATCATAAAAAAAGAAATAGCAGCTGCCTTATGTTGTTTCCTCTCTGGTTGGCTTCCTCCTCTCCTCCTACCCCCTTCTCTTTTCTCCATTCCCCCTCCCTTCTGTCTTTTCTCTCCTCCCTTCTCCCCTTCTACTCGTTTCTTTCTTTTGAGTGACCGATCTAGGAGGGTTTTAGTGGGTCACTTGCTGGCTGGAGTGGATGCCACCGTCCCCGGTGGTCTTTCTGCCTTTCTCTGTATCCCTTGTCTCAGTTTATATGTTGGTGCTGTCAAGGTTTGAACTAAATATGTAGCTTGATAAAAAAAAAAAAAATTACATGAGTCATCTCAAGTGTTAGACAAAACTTAGATGTGTTACAATATATACTAATCCAAATTGGTTGTAATAATGCATGCATAGATTGCCATTCTTTTTTCCAATGATTGCTAGTATTTTTTAATCTTGATATATTGCTGGTCTTGAATAATTGGAAATACTAATAATAATAATTTGACGTCAATGTTCAGTTTCGTTGTGTTTTACTATGTAATGTTATGATGTATGTTCTCATTTATCTTGGTTTGGACTGATTTTTCGGTATGTATATATTTGTTTCTGATTTCAAATTTTAATACCGGTGGGGCCTCTAGACATTGTGGCCAACAGCAATACGTAAGATAAATCACAAGTGTAAGCTGTCTTGTCAAGGTGTTATTGCACCTTTTCAACTCTTTCTTCTTAGCTGTTGATTCACCTTGTAGGATCTTGACAATGCTGTTGTGGCCTTCAGTATTTCCACAGCTATAGCACTCCAATAGATAGGTTTCTACATACTTGGATGTATTCTTTGTGTTGGCTTGCTTTACATTTACAATTGACCCTCAATCCCTGCCCTAGCATAAGGCCCATACCTTTTGTCCACCTACAGACCCCTGAAAGAAAATATATAATTGTGCTTGAAATTTGAGCCTTGCATGATTCACTTGTATGGAAAATCTATGACTTCATTTTTGTTGTGGATTAAATATTTGGAATCCATTCAGTAAACCCTTTTTTTTTTTTTTTTTTTTTTGGATCAGTAAAAGGGAAAAATTATTCAAATAAGGGACAGCTTATGTCTTATATTTCTTTTCCCCAAAACAAAGATAGCCTAAAATATAAAGAAAGTCACATTTCTAAATCTAGTTTACGGGAACAACGCATAGCTTATAAGGCAAAAAAAGATGCATCACAATCGAGGAACCTGATTTTACTAGGGACCATGTTGTGAGGTTTATTCAATTCCTTAGTTGAATGAACATGTACTCAAATGGGTTTTATTCGTCCAGAAAATCTTTCGATCTGACAATACATTGATGCTTCCTGTTATTTTCTAGCCACGATAAGTGGACAAATCCAGTCCATCAAGCTCTGCATATTGGGAAGTGTCAATGTGAATTGCTTTCTTTCATGTCACATAACGTAGATATATAAATGATAACTACTTAACAAAGTAGGTGTCATGTGTGAAAACCATTTACAGAAATTATGCTCCAAAGCAAGACTAAGGTGATTTGAGATTATGGTATACTCAGTCTGCTGCTCTAAGAAAGCATATAGTTTCTTTGGCAGTTGAGATTTGAATTAGATTCTTCTTCTTTTTCTTTTTACTTTTCATTTGGGTCATATATGTGAAATGTTGATTAAATATTCACATGTCTGGATTTTGCTTTACCATCTTTAATTTTGCAGTTAATATGAATTTTGTACCTTTTCTGTTTAGGTTGTGTTTAAATTTTGGATGTGGGTAGGATGTGTGGAGGCAGAGCAAAAGAGAAGGGAATTGTGACAAAATCAGCTTCTATGTTGATCACTTTTCCCTTATTTTTTCCTTTCCCTTCACCATCCCCTACTCAAATCCAAGATCCAAGCACAGCCTTAAAATTATTTGAGGATTGTGATTTTTTCATCCTTTTTGTTCGAAGAACTCATTTTTTTTTGTGATCTAGTAACTCCTGTTACTCAATTAAGATGTTACTCAATTAAGATCCTAAGTACATATTTTTGGCAGTCTTTTCAGAATAAGAGCTTTTGGATGCCAAGGGATGCAGGTTGTCTAACTGATGGAGACATAAATTATGATACTTCGTCAAGAATTGAACCAAAGCGTGCTCACCAGTGGTTCATGGATGCTTCTGAACCAGAACTATTCTGCAACAAGAAGCAAGCGATAGAAAATGTTAACAGCAGAACAATGTCAGAAATTCCAAATGCAAACATTTCTCTATGGGATAACAATTCAAGTTTTCAGACGGTCCCAGGACAGTTTACTGACCGCCTATTTGGATCTGAGATTGCAAGGCCTTTCGATCTTATTGATAAGAGCATTCCTGCTGTTGGTACAGGGAGCTCAAATATTGAAAGAAGGGGTTTTGAGGATCAATTTGGAAGCAATTCCTCAGTTGGTTTATCTATGTCCCACACAATGGAAGATCCCTCATCATGTCTCAATTATGGTGGAATTAGAAAAGTAAAAGTCAATCAAGTTATGGACTCTGAAAATGGCATGCCTGTATCAATGGGACACCCCTATACTAGGGGGGATAACAATCCTATTTCGATAGGCAATGCCTATAATAAGATTGATAACAACATCTCACTGGGCACAACTTACAATAGTGGGAACGAGGGTACCATTTCAATGGGCCCTACCTTTAATAAAGCGGATGACAGTTTTATTCCGATGGGTCACACATTTAACAGAGGAGATGGCAATTTTATGTTGATGGGTCATAATTTTGACAAGGGAGATCCCAGTATCTTATCAATGGGTCAGCCCTTTGACAAGGGAGATGATGGTTTCATAACAATGGCTCATCGATATGAGAAGGGAAATGGCAATATCATATCTGCTGGTCCTGCTTATAATAGGGGGCAGGAGAATTTCAATTCAATGGGTTCTGCCTATGACAAAGCGAATGAAAATTTCATTTCAATTGGTTCTTCTTATGACAAGGGGGGTGATAATATCATATCCATGGGTCCAACTTCTGACAAGGCAGATACTAGTGTTGTATCAATGGGTATCAACTATGACAAGGGAAAGTCCAGCATTCTATCTATGGGACAGAACTACAAGAAGGGTGAGAGCAGTACTATATCTTTTGGAGGCTATCAGAATGAACCTGAAACAAATCCCTCAGGTGGAATCATTAGTGGCTATGATTTGTCGGCAAGTCAGCCCTATGATCAAACTTCGAATGCACCTGGACAGCAAGATTCGGTTGAGCACAATACTGGTCTAGTTGCAAGTGTTGCTTCCGCAACAGCTTCTAAAACCAATGCCAACCCGAAGAATAAGGAGCCAAAGCCACCTAAGAAAGTTCCTCCCAATAACTTTCCTTCTAATGTCAAAAGCTTGTTATCAACTGGGATGCTTGATGGAGTTCCTGTGAAGTATGTTTCCTGGTCACGGGAGGTGAGTTTTTAATTCTTGTTCTTGTTTCTGCATGTTATTTTCAAGGGTAAATTTTACTGAATTCCTTTGAGATTTGGAGAAAAAACAGTAACCTCCCCACATTAGTATAATTACATTGTGCTGCTTTAAGGTTTTAATTCACATAACATTTAGCTCCCCTTTTCATCAGTAATTTGTTAGTCATATAGATAGAAAATGATGTTATTTTACTTTGTTTATCTTTGTATCTTCATATCATCTGCATTAATTTTGATCCTTTTAGCCTTACTAAAAGGGAGGTCAGTGTACTTATATCAAACCTGTTTGACTTCCTGCGTTTTCTCCAAACCTCAAGGGAGGTTGGTGTAATTTATCGTGTTTTTAATTATCCTGACACTAGCTTATTTTTGTTCATCCAGAAAAATCTTAAAGGAATTATAAAAGGGACTGGTTATTTGTGTGGCTGCAAAGATTGCAAGTTCACCAAGGTATGATTGTTCTTTGTTTTATTTCATTTTTCTGAGGTTTGTTTGAATGGCATTCAAATTGTTGTATGCAGGCCCTCAATGCTTATGAGTTTGAGCGTCATGCTGGCTGTAAGACCAAGCATCCGAATAATCACATTTACTTCGAGAATGGAAAGACCATCTATGCAGTGGTCCAAGAGCTGAAGAGTAGTCCTCAGGAGATGCTGTTTGAAGCAATTCAAAATGTGACTGGATCTCCCATAAATCAGAAGAATTTCCGTATATGGAAAGGTGAATTTTATTTTTCTGGTTAAAATACCACCCCTTTTTGAAACAAACATTGTTGTGACCCTTTTCTGAATTTAGATCAGTTAAACTGAAGACTTTTGTATTCATCTTTTTGTTCTTTTCAGCATCATATCAAGCTGCAACTCGCGAACTTCAGCGTATCTATGGGAAGGATGAAGTGATCGTGCCATCTTGATTTGTGAACTTGGCCTTTTTCAAATTGTGATCTGTGAATAGGTTGCCTACACCAATATGGTGAACTTGTGAATTTGGTTTGGAAAATTTTAGGTGTTTTGGTGAGAGAGAACTGCTTCTTGCTATTTAGCTTTGAACCTTTTCATATAGACCTTAATTTTATTGTGGCTTTTTTGGACATGATTTTG
The DNA here is from genome assembly GCA_030407325.1 of Camellia japonica. NCBI lineage: Eukaryota > Viridiplantae > Streptophyta > Magnoliopsida > Ericales > Theaceae > Camellia > Camellia japonica. The sequence goes on from JAPPVO010000002.1 coordinate 185,127,647, forward strand.
GCTCTTAGGAACAGAGCTTGACTTTGAATGTGTTGGAAATGTGAAATTTGGATTAAAGCAATCAATCAACTTCCTGAGTTTAGTCATGGTGTCATGAGCTCATGATCTGTTTGAGCAACAGGATGGTGTGTTGAGAACAAAGGAAATAAATATGTGGCCTCCACTCCACATGCCAATTTGGGAAGTAGCAATTTACAGGATGTTCTAATTAGAACATAAGATGGGTGAGTATTGGTTTGGATCATTCCTTGTAGTAGTATGCACATCGACGAAGTATAAGAACTCCTCACAGACCGCATGTGAGGTGCAAACAAAAATTTCTCTTAGATGGAAGTCAATGTGCTTGTTATCTTACTGAAGTTGGAGCGTTATTTTACTACTTTTTGTGGTTTGATCTGCCAGTAGTATCTTGTATATGAATGTTTTTAATATGCAGGCATAGTCGTGAATCTGTCGGTTAGACCACCTTGTTGTGCTGCAGGACTGGAGTAACTACGGTACGTCAGTTGCTGTAGCTAATTCAAGCAATAGATTCTTTCTTTCTTTCTTTCTCTTTTTTTTTTTTTTTTTGTCCGTTTTTTCTTTTCTTTTCTTAATAAAATTATCTAGCTATAAACTAGTTTCCATTGTTATGTCGTGTTTATAATTATAGTTAACTATTTTTTTTTTTTTTTTAATTATTTATTGTTATGTCTTGTTTATGATTAACTAGTTCCCACTGGTCTTTTGTTTGGGGTCCCTAGGTAAATATGGGGTGAATTTCCCTGTGTATTTCTTCTTTAGATTGGTCCAACAATCACGAACCCGTTTAATTATATCCATTTGAAATTCGTTGGTGTTACATATACCAATTAGTATATTAACTAGTGTAATAATATATGTTATGACATTATTATTGACTTCACTAATTATACAAATTATATAGGGGGATTTGGTCATAGCCCCCTCACTACCTAATTTCTCTTTCAAAAGGACAAGAATTATATAAGTACTTTCAAAACTCCCTGATATTTTAAAACTTATTTCTTTTAGTATATTACCCTCAGCTCTCATATTAAGACATTTTCACTATGTATTTCAGAGTAAAATTTTACTCTGTATGAAAGTAAAATTTTACTTTCATACAGAGTAAAATTTTACTTTCATACAGAGTAAAATTTTACTTTAGTTTCAGAGTGTAAAATTTTACTTTCATACAGAGTAAAATTTTATTTTCACTCTGAAACTAAAGTAAAATTTTACTCTGTATAAAAGTAAAATTTTACTCTGAATGAGAGTAAAATTTTATTCTGTGAAACTAAAAGTAAAATTTTACTCTGAATGAGAGTAAAATTTTACTCTGGTTTTGTCAAATGAAAAAAACAAAGTAATAGAACCAGAGTAAAATTTTACTCTGGTTCTATCAAATGAAATTTGATTGCAGGCTCTTTGATTTTGGCTGAATCAAATAATTACACTAAAATTTATAGATAATCATAGAAAACTTGGTTATTTGTGTGCATATATTCACAGTAGCAGTAAGAATGGAAGCAAGTTCTCGTACAGGAGGAAAAGAGGTTGCAAAGTATGGAGCATTTGAATACATGTGAAATATAAAATCAAGATCAAAACACACAAATATATAGATATAAATATATATATAGATTACAGATCGGAATATATATATAATATATATATTCGAATTCAAATCTCAAAACACACAAACACACACATATATATAGATATATATATATATATAGATTACAGATCGAAATATGTAGATATATATATATTCGAATTCAAATCTCAAAACACATATATATTCGAATTTAAATCTCAAAACACACAAACACACACATATATATAGATATATATATATATATATATATCTATATGTATCTACTCTTCAATTCGGCCTTCAAGGTCATCGCAATGGCTTGGCTAGTCGACCAACTCATGGATCTCAGGCGTTGATCTCAGGCGAGGATCTTTGATCAAATGACAACAGCGGTGATCGAACAGTGAAGAAATCAACCGAAAAAGGAGATCGAACTCCGATCTGAGGCGGAGCAGAGGAAGTCGCTGACTGGTTTTGATACCAGATCTTGAAACCCTAGCCATGGCGTCTTGAGAGATTGAAATGGTGATTAGGGAAGATTTAGTTGAGGGTATAATAGTCTGATAAAATATTTAAATAATAAATTTTGTCCTTTATGCAAGACTTTTTAATTATGAGGGGGTTTAGAAAGTATAATTTTTTTCTTAGTCCTTCTAACAATGAAAGGAAGGTAAAGGGGGTTTATAGCCAAATTTCCCAATTATATATATCAAAAGACCTTTTAAATTATGTCACATAATCAATTGGTACACTAATAGGTATCGTAATTGGTACATATAGCATTATTCTTTGAAGTTTGTTTAAATTTCTTAAATTCATAAATGAGTTTAAATAAGTTGCACCTAGATGTAAACTTTTATGTATACTAACATGGTTTAAGTTTTTTGGATTAAATTTTTTAAAAATTGAATTTTTTGATTTTTGTATTTTTTTGTTTTTAGTGAATATTTTTAAAATTTTAAACATTTCTTTTACTTTTTTAGATGCATCTTACTTAGATGTATTTAAAAAGTAAAAAATTTATGAAAAAATATTTTAAAAAATTAATAAATATATAAAAATACAAAAAATGTATTGAATTCTCGTAAATTTTTTTTTTTTGTATTTTTGGTATTTAGTGAATTTTTAAAAGGTTTTTTTCATAATTTTTTTACTTTTAGGTATATTTATGTTAGGTATGTCTAAAAAGTAAAAAAAATTGTTTAAAATATTAAAAAATTCAGTAAAAACAAAAAAATACGGAAAATAAAAAAATAAAATTTTCTGAAAAGTGTTTTTTGAAAAGTGTAACCAAGCAAGCTGAGATATTTTTATTAATTCTTAATTAAATGAAATGCTCAATTGAAGTGGTGAATTATTTGAAAATAATGTATTATTATATTTCTTAAAAGTATAGGTTATTTATAGAATTTAGTTAAGTACACCAGTTAGGATTGTCTTTGGGGAAAGGAATTTTTTGAAATTTTTGTTTAAATTTTACCTTCTAGTAATAAGAGGTTTGATATAATTATATTTTACGATCTAAATGTTTGAATTCATATATAACATAACTCATTTTTTATCAGATATATGTTAATTATAAAGATGAAATAAATGTTATCAACTCTTTCAGATTAAAATAACAATATATTTTGATAAAATTATTAAGATTGTGATTAAATCAGTAAATCAGTTAACTGAAAAAGGTTCAGCTTAATCGGTTATGTCAAAAAATCAATCAACTTATATAAAAATTAATTAATTAAAACTTTTGAATGCTATTTTAATTTTAAAATTTAAACTATTTTAAACTGAAACATGCATAACATTATAATATTAAATAAGAATATATAAAAATATATTAAATAAGAATATAAGGTTAATTTTTTATAAGTGAAATAACTTATTTTTTCATTCTTTTTCTGATGTGTTATAATTTTATATATGAAACATAAGTATTTGTCAAATAGAGTCGATATAACATTGGTTTTTATGTAGAACTTAAATGGAAAGGCATGCTGATGTGGATTTGAAAAAAGAAAGCCTTTAGATTTTGCCATCTAAGCAAGAGAAAAACAATATTTTTAAGGGTAAACTACTAATAGGTCTTACTTTGAAGACTTATTACCTAATAGGTCCTACTTTGGAGACTTATTACCCATTAAGTCCTATTGATAAATTTATTAAGTGATAAAGATAAATTTATCAGTCTTTTATTTTTATGAATAAATTTATAGTGATAAATTTATCAGTCTCTTTGTTTTTATGAATAAATTTTTAGTGATAAATTTATCTCTCTTATTTTTATAGTGTTAAATTTATTAGTTAGGACCTGCAGGTAAATAAATCTAGTTAATAGGACTAATTGGTAAGTACTCCTATTTTTAATAATATATACTAGTAGGTGACCTGTGCAATGGACGGGAATTTACTTTTAAAATGAAAAATTAATTTTGAAACTTAATACTTTACGTGTAAAAAATTTTAAAAATTAAAAGTTAAATACAAACAGATTTGCTAATAGTTGATGAAAATCATTGTCATTGTGTGTGATCTTATGTAAAATAGGCTCATAGAAATAATATCTTTCAAAGTTAAAAAAAAGTGTATTCTCAATCTGAAATCAAATCCTCATTTGTGTTAATCAAATTTATCAAAAATTATGAATTCCACTTATATCAAAATATTTTTTCTGAAAAAAAGAAAAAAGAAAAATTATATAATATACAAATTATAACTTGGTCATAACTCATGGTGTATTATTTTGGTTATTAATTGAAAATGTCTTTGCTTATTTCTTATGTTTTTAGTTATGTCTAAAGTGATGCATCAAGTTTTTAATTATGCTTAAAGTGGTGTTTGATTATGATCTATTGTAATATTTTTATATGGAAATATTTAAGTATTTTTTTACGCGAAAAAGTGTTTGAGGTGGGTTAATTCAAATGCAAGATTTATTTTTATATTAGTAAGATTGCAAGAATTATTCACATTGATGAATAAAAAATTATAAATTCAAATCATAAATAGTGTTCTCAAAGAGAATCAAATACAAAATCTCTATAACCTTAATAATTTCAGTTCTCAAAATGGTTCTAATTAATTATGTGACACATTATAATAATTGTAAGATTTTTATTCCAGTCAAATTATTTTTGCATATATTTTCTGGCAAAACTCATGAAGGTGCATTATTAGTAATATTATAAATTCAAATTTTTATTTCAAAATTATTCAAGAAATATCAATAGGATTTAAAATAAAATTTAAATTTAAATTACTTATTTTAATAATCTTAGCCTTATCGTTCTATAAAAATGCTACTTGAATACTTATATATAATAAATTTAGTTAAATTATTTGTTTATTTTGATAATTTTAGTTTTATTGTGCTATAAAAGTGTAATTATCATATAATGATTTTATATGATATATATATATATATATATTAAATTATAAGATAGTAAAATAAACACTCATTTTGATATTAAAAATAATAGTTAAATTAGAAAGAGAATTAGTAATATAAAACTAAAGTGATTCTAATTATTTAATTTTAATTTTATTTTTATATTTATTTGGAAAATAAAAATATGTTGAAATAGAATTACACAAAATTTATTTAAAAGATTAAACATAAATATGTTGTAATTGGATTAAGAAGAAAATACGTAAATTAAATATAAAGAGTATTGATTTTTTTCTTTAATATTATTTTTGAATTATTCATACATATTGTATATAGGTATATAAAATTTAAATTAAATATAAATATAAATATTTTGTAATAAATAATTTCATTAAATATAAATTAATATTAAGACATCAATAAGATAGACAAAAAATAAAAATATAAAAGAAAATTAATTTGATCCGTGCGATGCACATAATTAAGTATATTCTGTCTTATTTATTTGTATATCGAGATAATTTTTTTTCAAATATTATAATAATTAAATTAAAATATCAACTATATAAATGAAACCTGACAATGACAAAACTAGATACACAATGAAAAATATATGAAAAATAAATATTTCTCAAATAGTGTCCATATAAAATTGGTTATTATAATTGAAATTGAGTTTGTACAGAACTTTATATGTAAATAGAAAATACATGTTGATGTGACTTTTTTAGAAAAAAATAAAGTTTTAGAATGTGCCACTTAAGTAAGGAAAAAAAATACTATTTTTAATAATATATATGTATGATATGATGTATATTTATCTTTAATTTTCTCTGAGACACTATCTACATTAGTTCGGTTGATTTTAGAGTTATTCTATTATGTTTAAGCTTTACAGTCTAATTAAAAAGCTATTAAAATTTAAGGTATTTAGATCTAGGAATGGCAACGGGTCGGGGCGGGGTCAGGGATTACACTCCATATCCCCGATCCCTAAAGGTCTAAAATTTTTCGTCCCTGCTCCCGATCCTCGACAAGGAATCTATCATCTATCATCCCTCTACACCCTAATGCGGATCGGGTTTCCCTGACCCCGGAAAATCCCAATACAAAAATAACAAAATCATCAACATCAACATCATCAATAACAACATCAGCTGTGTATCTGAGTGTGTGTCACAAAGAGAGAGAGAGAGATTTGAGAGAGAGAGATCTGCTCAGATTTGTCGTAGCGGAGGGAACCGATGCCGAAGTATGCAGGTTTGGCGACTCTAGAATCGCGGCAGTAGCAGGAAGAGAGAGAGAGAGAGAGAAAGAGAGAAAGAGAGAGAGAGAGCCTTGCCTTGCGATCTACTCCACTCCTTGCATTGCCAGTCCTCTCCGCTCGTCTTTGCTCACTGATTCGATGCTCTCTGTTCACTATCTCTCTTTCTGCTTTTTCTTTGCTCTCTCTCTCTCTTTGTTTTTTATTCTATTGTCTGATGGTAGATAGAGGGGTATATATATGAATGGATATAGGGGTATATATGTAATTTCAGTTCGAGGGGAAATGAGGACGGGGATGAGGACGGGATGGGGCCGGGGTTGGAAAATGTATCACCGTTCTCGCCTTGAAAATTGTCGGGGATTTATTTTTGAATACTATCCTCGGCCCATCGGGGGTATTTTCGGGAAAAAAAAATGTTATAATCCGGATTGGGGGGTTGGGTCCCTATCGGATCGGTTTCAAATTGCATCCCTAATCAAATTACAGACAAACAAACGGAGCACAAAAGTTGTCCATATTTGTGCCAATTAGTGGGCTAAATTAATAAATTTAGTTAGCTGGTCTTTTGCGGGCCTGACGGCCCAATAACAACCTGTGGGGGTGAATTTGTGTCCATTCAAGTGGAGGGCCTTTGAGGTTATTGAACTTAAGATATTGGTACCAGGATAGAAAATATTTTTCATAAAATATTTTTACATTTTTTGTCGTTTAGTACAACAAAAAATAAAAGTTAATAGAAAATATTTTTCATGATCAATAGAAAATAAGTCTATTTGGTCGAAAAATATTTTTTATTTTTAAAAAACGAAAAACGTTTTCCGAACAAAAGTTTTATCAGTGCTATCATATTACCACCACTACCATCATGTCGACCGTTGCCATGGCCACGACCACCATCAATACCGATGCCTACAACCATCGCCACCACCATCTCTACTCATCTATACTATATATTAAGAAAAATAGAGTTTTTAGTGAGAATAGCTAAGAAAGCTCTAAGTACTCAATCTAAATTTTGTGATTTTCCAATTTAAAAAATAATTATTAAATCACACTCAAACACTTTTTATTATTTTTATTTTTAAAACAAAGAATGCATTTTTCATTCCTAAAATTATTCATTCCTTACAATCAAATAAAATAGTTTTTCAATTAAACTATAAATAATTAATAAATCGCACACTCAAGAAAGAAGGTGTTTTCCAATTAAATAATAATAATAATAAATCACACACTCAAAAATATTTCGCCTAAAAATATTTTCTATTCTTCACCATAAAGCATAAGATGATATATATAATTAAAATTTCATAACATTTTTTTTCCCCTTACATTGGTCATTACTATTCAACGTACATATCAAACCTCATTATTTTCATACACACTAAATGTTTATATATATATATATATATGTAGAGATTTACATATATTATGATTGAGTAATTTACATTTATATTTTTAAATTTTAAAAAATCTATACTATATATAATTCTAATTCAATAGGATTTCTTTAAGGTTTAAACTCTCAACTCAATTTTTTATATTTTTTTAATAATGAAAATACTAAGTATCATTATGTGTTGCATTTTAATTAGTTTATAATTAAATTCATATATTTTTATATTAAACTCTTAAATTATACCACCATAATTATCATTTCAAATTACTTCCTTAATTTATGTTTACCAGACCAAATTTATTTTCAAAATTACTTCCCTAAGATTGCAGTAATGCATGATTTTGATATATTCATACATACACATATGGAAAGTAATTAATTCTTTAACTTAAAATTTAAATATTATTGATTCTTTAACATATATAATAGTTATTCTAAATATTAATAAACAATGACCTAATTATTTATATCTATACAGTATACTAAAATAACATTTTAACAACAAGAACTGTGAGAGCTCTAAAGGCTCAACTATTTGTTGACTTTTAAATTTTTTTAAAGAAGAAAAAAATCCATTGGTTACTATAAAATAAAATTTAAAATTTTAGTAATATTTATCAATAAACACAAATGATTTAGAGGTTTAAAATTTAAAATTCAAACTTTTAGTCACCAAGATAATTATAGTATATATCTATAATTTAGGGATTTTTTTTTCCTAAAATAAAAAACCTACTTAATAAACCTCTCTATAACTATATAGGGTATTCAAAATTCCTTCATAAAATGAACAACTTACGTAGGAAGCATGTCTCACTACTTTGGGAAATTTGGCTATAAACCCCCTTTGTCTTTCTTTCATTGTTAAAAGGACTAAGAAAAAAATTATACTTTCTAAACCCCCTCATAATTATAAAGTCTTGCATAAAGGACAAATTTATTATTTAAATATTTTATATGACTATTATACCCACTCTCTTCCCCACTCTCTTCCTTTCCATCACTGTCTGTGCCATCAACAATGTCGGAATGACAAATCTGCTCTTCAAGCAAGCTGTGGTGGGAATACTTATGATAATTGTGTTTTATACATGCATGTGCTCACCGAAGCTACCAGATTCTCTTACATTCAACTGTTCATCTTCTCTCTCGTCTCTCTCTTCTAACCCTAGCTTCCTCCATGGCCGGAGCTGTGGAGAACTTGCAAATCGCACTGATACATACATATATATATATATATATCTATATATATGTGTGTGTTTGTGTGTTTTGAGATTTGAATTCGAATATATATATATCTACATATTCCGATCTCTAATCTATATATATATATATATATATCTATATATGTGTGTTTTGAGTCTTTAAGATCGGAGATTTGAATGATTGCATAGATCAGTCTCGGTGATCATTTGATTCGAACTCAAAAGCTCAAAGATTTAAAGTAAAATCTGAAAAATCTGTGTGTATGAAAAATCTCAAGATTTTTGAAAACTCAAAGTTTCAAAAATCTGAAAAATCTGTAAAATCTGAAGAACCGGGGTATAAAAAATTGAGATTTCTCTGAAATTTTCAAATTATAGGCCTGATTCAATGTTTTTCAGAGTAAACATCGATTGATTCAAGGATTATAGGCCTGATTCAAAGCTCAAAACTCAAAGTTCCATCGATTTTTCAAAGTAAACATCAAATTTCATTTGATAGAACCAGAATAAAATTTTACTCTGGTTCGATTGCTCTATTTTTTTCATTTGATAGAACCAGAGTAAAATTTTACTTTTATACAGAGTAAAATTTTACTTTAGCTTCAGAGTCTCACAGTTTACTTATTTTTCAGAGTAAAATTTTACTTTTATACAGAGTAAAATTTTACTTTAGTTTCAAAGTGTAAAATTTTACTTTCATACAGAATAAAATTTTACTCTGAAATACATAGTGAAGATGGCTTAATAGGAGAGCTAATAGATATGAGGGTAATATAGTAAAAGAAACAAGTTTTAAAATATCAGGGGGTTTTGAAAGTACTTATATAATTCTTGTCCTTTTGAAAGACAAATTAAATAGTGAGGGGGCTATGACCAAATTCCCCCACTACTTTTATATAAATTAAGAAGATCTCTCAAACATATTTTTCATTGCTTCCTTTTTACAAGAAAAAGTATCATCTCTACAATTTCATTTAGTTTTTCGCTCTCATTTTTGCCATCTTTGGAGGCTTAGTCTTTAGCTCCTTCTTTAGATGCCTCCTTCAACTTCTATGCTAACTAACAAATGATTGTTGGCTTCAATGCCGCGATAGACAAAAGGGTGTCAAAACTTTTAAATTTTGTGCCTGGAATATATTTTGAGTTATTTTAATGGTATGTAGCAATGATTTGAGTTACCAGACTTTGTGACTATGATTATATTTTTTTGGTTATTCATTTGATCAAAAAAATTATGAGTTGTGATTGATTAGATCTGCTAAATAAATTATAAAAAATTTGTATCATTTATTGATTCTATATATGTATTATTTAAAGTCAATAATTATATTTTTTATAATCTTTGATTTCAATTCTATTTGAAATCTAAGGTATTACATCACTCTTTCTAATTTTTTACACATTTTTTATTATAAAAAATCAAAAAATCAATTAAAATAGCCACTTCCTAAACGAGCTTTTAGTCATTGAAATGTGTTTTCTGGATGCATATATACTTTGTTATAGTTTATGCAAAATTATATCATAATACATTTCTCATCTATATACAAATTTCATAAATTTATCAAATTTATTTTAATACCATTTGTTGCCCTGAAACAACAATAACGTTGTATTGTGTTTGGTACACTGAAATGAAAGTATAATGGAATAAAATGATTATTTTTTTGCTTACTTAAAGAATGACCATTCCCTTATAATGTGATTAATGATCAATTTCAAGAATTTACTTCTCCCCACCAAATATTATATAGATATTTTTAGATAGTGATCCAAAACTCTTTTCAAACATTTATATTGTGTTTGGTTCGTGGATTTGGATAGAAATTTTGAAAGGAAAAGAAAAAAAATGTGTGAAATATAGGTGAAATGTAATTATTGTTGGAAATGGTTGGGAAAATTCTGGGTAAAACCGGAATTTTTTCCTAACTTTGGTCTATTATTTAGGTGGGACCCGTGCTTTGATTTTCGCGGGTCAAAGTGGTAATGCGTTCTATGCCGCGTTGTGATTTACGTGGTATATTTGGTTGCTTAAAACCATTATCGAGTGAATGGAAAATTCAAGCCAAAGTATGCTCCATGGAAATGGAGTTTTGGTGAAAAATTCTTAAAGGTTTGAATAAGGCTTGTCCCACATTGATTTGGTGGGAAGTTTTGAATGGGTTTATAAGGCATGGGATTGGAACTTGGGGTGTGCCCTAAGGGATACCCAAGTGTTTTAGAGAGGGAGGTTATAGGCAAAATGGGCTAGACCCATTGGACCCAAAAATCACCACATGCGCGCCGTCCGTCCGGTAGGTCAGGCTAGGCTTGGGTGTGTGGTGTGAGGTTGGGTTGGGCTTGTCCGACCCAATACCTATCTTTTTGGGTCAAAAACATTTGAGTTTAATTTTATTTTCTGGAAAAAATAAAATCCAGAATTCAAATTAATTTCGAAAATAAACTAGTCCGGTTTTTCTGTACACCCAAATTTTGAACCGAACAGACTTGTATTTGTTTATTCAAACTGAACAAGTATCATACCTGTTCAAACAGGTTTTGCACCTATTTTCTTTTGAGAGAGAGTATAAAACACTTAGTGTGTTCGTTGTACAAATATATTGTAGTGCTGCATATATTTGTTGTTGATCATTTCATCTTGGGAGATAGACGTCCATATTCTGAAAGCACCGAGGAGAGGACGAATATGTCTTAAGGACACAGTGTCAAACACTGGACTTGATCAGATTATTATTCGAAGAAATTAATCAAGTAAGTTGTTTAATTTATTATTCTGTTTTATTTATTTATTTAAATCAGATTTTAATTTTGGTTTTGTAACAAAATAAAATTTGTTTTTATTTATTTATTTATATTTCTAGTTTGATTTTTGTAATCAAACAAATTTCTCTCCTTTCCTTTATTCCTTTATATTCTAGTTGTTGTTTAGTACACAACAGAATTTAATCTATTTAAATACAGTGAAGATTGTCCAACAATTATATCTTATTAGTATATGGTAAATTAAAATTACGACTATCATATGGTAAATTAAAATTACAAAACTTGTAAAACCAAGTGTATTTATATTTAATCGTAAATATAACTTTTGTAATTTATTATTTAATTTTTACGAATCAAATTATGACATGTATTTTATATTAAGAACTTAGAACACATTAGAATAAAAAAAATCATTCTCTTATGTGTAACTCTAATAAAAATGAATAAAATTTAATTAATTATAAATCATTTTACTACATATTTTAGATAAATTTTATGTTATTATTTAATTTTAAAAACTATTTTTTGATTATTTAATTATACCTGTGCAAAGCACGGGTAATACGCTAGTTACTATTACTACCATCACCATCACCACCACCACCACCACCACTACCATCACACCACTACCGTTGCCACCGCCACCGCCACCACCACTGCCGCCGCCGCTGCCGCCGCACTACTACCGCCACCACCACACCCAAACGCCTCCACCTTACCGCCGCCACTACCACCACCACTAATATAACCGTTAATACATTAATTTTAAAAACGCAACTAAACATAAGAAAATGTTTTCTGAAAGAAAAGGCTGTATTAGGAGGGATGGTGGAATGAATAAGTTCAATGATTTTATAAATACATTGGAGTTAGTGGATGTCCCAATGATTTGGAGGAAGTATACGTGGTGCAACTCTCAGGAAGGGGAGAGGTGGAGTAGATTGGATAGATTTTTAGTTAGCCTAGAATGGTCAGAATGGTTTAGTTTCAAATTGTGGGGGTTACCTAGGTCATTATTTGACCACTATCCAATATTATTAATGGAGGATGAGAGGGATTGGGGGCCTAAACTATTTAGATTTTTAAATGCTTGGGTTCTCCACCTTACCTTTATGAATAAGGTAAAATCAGTTTGGGACAGTACTCAGGTGGATGGATGGGCTGGGTTTAGATTAAAGGTTAAACTGAAAGTCTTGAAGGATGCACTGAAAGTATGGAATATTAAAGTGTTTGGGAATATTGAATATAAGCTCAAAGAGGTAGAGGACGCAATGCATACATTAGACTTGGTTGCTGAGGATAAGCCTATGAATGATATTGAAATAACTAGAAGAAGAGAGCTTAAATGGGAGATTTGGAAGCTGAGAAAAATAAAGGAATGGATTTGGGTACAGAAATCCAGAATAAATTGGGCTTTAAAAGGAGATAGAAATACTAGGTATTTCCACATTTTGGCTACAAAGAGGCTGAGTAGAAATCTGATGGATTCCATCATAATCAAGGGTACGTCTTACAACAAACCTCAAGAAATAAAATGGGAAATTGCAAGGTATGTTGGAGAGGCATTTGTAGAAACTTAGAGGGTTAGACCGAAGATTGGTGGAGCTTTTAGGTTAATTCAACCTTGTCTAGCTGAGGTGAGGGTGAAAAAGTTTTCTGAATCAGAAGTATGGGTTGCTATTAAGGAGTGTGATGGGAATAAAGCCCCTGGACTTGATGGATTTAATTTGATTTGCATCCAAAAGGGATGGAGGATAATGAATGATGATATTCTCAAATTTATGGCAGATTTTCATGTGAATAGGAGGTTGGTGAAGGGCCTGAATGCTTTTTTTTAATCTTTAATTCCCAAAAAGGAAAACCCAACAAGAATCCAAGATTTTAGACCAATCAGTCTCATAAATTCCACGTACAAGATTCTATCAAAAGTCTTAGCTAGTAGATTAAAACAAGTATTACCAAATATCATTAGCTCAGCACAGTTTGCATTCCTGAGTGGGAGAAGTATACTGGATGGGATTTTAGTAGCAAATGAAGTGGTAGACTGGTGGAAAAGATCCAAGAAAAGTGGGCTAATTTTAAAACTTGATTTTGAAAAAGCTTATGATACAATAAATTGGAGTTTTCTGTTTGATATGTTGGGCAAGTTTGGGTTGGAGCCCAAATGGGTGGAATGGATGAGGTCTTGTTTAAGTTCAGCTACAGTATCTTGCCGCCTAGTTAATGGTTATCCATCTGAGGAAGTGTGTCCCCAAAAAGGGTTAAGGCAAGAGGATCCAATCTCTCCATTTTTGTTCATTATTATAGCTGAAGGGCTGAATATGTTGTTATCGAGGGCCAGAGAAATAAGACTGATAAAAGGGGTCATTATTGGTGATGAAGGATTGAAGTTATCTCACCTACAATTTGCTGATGACACAGTTTTATTTTGTGAGGCAGATTAGGTGGAGGTTTCAAATATGAAGAGAATTTTAAGATGCTTTGAAGTAGTTTTTGGGCTAAAGATTAATTATCACAAGAGTGCTGTCAGTGGAATGGGAATTGATGAGGCTAAAGTTGCTGATTTTGCTTCAAGATTAAATTGTACGAGTCAAAAACTTTCTTTTAAGTACTTGGGTACGCCTTTAGGGGCTAATCCTAGAAGAAAGCAATTTTGGAAACCTGTGGTGGACAAGTTCAAGGCAAAATTAGCTGGATGGAAGAGAAGAGTGCTCTCATTTGCTGGTAGAGTGACACTAATTAAATCTGTGCTCTCGAACCTGTCAGTTTATTACATGTCCTTATTTAAGATGCCTCAAGGAATAACCAAGGAGATTGATAAGATACAATTAGCATTCCTATGGGGTGATTCTGATCTGAAGAGGAAGTTACACTTAGTGAAGTAGAAGGAAGCTACAGTGAGTAAGAATCTTGGAGGCTTGGGTATCAGGGACATTAAAGCAGTAAATGACAGTCTATTAGCCAAGTGGTGGTGGAGGTTTGGGGTTGAAGATGATGCACTATGGAAGATTATGATTTGTAGAAGGTATGGTGATGAAGGCAGGAGATGGTTTCATTTTCATATGGTTGATTGTAATAGCTCAAGGATTTGGAGTGATATACTATCAGTAGTTCATTCTAATCCTAGGCTCTTTAATTTTTTTATGGAAAGTGTTGAAATCAGAGTTGGGAATGGAAGTAGGATTAAGTTCTGGGAGGATGCTTGGCCGGGTAGGCTCTGTTTGAAGGATAAATATCCAAGACTTTTTAGCATTTCTACTGATAAAGGGGCATCACTGAAAGACATGGTGGATAGAAAAGGTAATATTGATGATTGGATTTTCACTTTTAGAAGATTTTTACTAGCATGAGAGGAGGAGGATTTAAGAAAGTTGAAAGAGGAATTAGGCTCAGGACCAAATTTGTGCCTGGAAAATTTGGATAACATTGGATGAAATGCTAATTGTTCTGGTTGTTTCAGTGTTAAGTCAGTTTTCAACTGGTGTGACCTGCTTATTGGATCTAGGCAAAGGTTATCTAGTTTGATCTGGAACAATCCAACAGCTCCAAAAACATAGTTCTTTGCTTGGTTGGTATGGAAAGGGAGAATAAAGACAATGGATTTTCTACATAAGATTGAGGTTATTGACACAAGAGTTGGATTATTTTGTGTTCTGTGTTGAACAGAGGAGGAGTCATTAAATCATATAATGTTGCATTGTCATTTTGTGTGGAATATATGGTCTAGCATAATCAAATGGTAGAGAATGCAATGGGCAGTGCTTGATACAGTGGAAGGTCTGCTTCAATGGTGGAGTGGCTGGAAGTTTAAAAAAGAGGAATTATAGATATGGAAAACAATAACAATAACAATTTTTTGGTCTGTTTGGAAGCACAAAAATGATGTCATTTTCAATGAGGTTCAGCCTAATAGTGAAGATCTGTGTGAGCTTATCAAGGTTAGAGTGGCCATGTGGTTGAAGTCAAATATGGTGGGAAGAGATTATTCAATTAACTAGTTTGTTTCAAACTTAACAGATTAGGAGATGTATCAAGTGACGGGTACTGGTGTATAAAGAAAAGAAGATGTGCTGTTGTTGAGTGAACTTCTGGGATGAAGTAGTGGAGGTGTTAAGCTGAGAATGGCTACTGATCAAACAGTGCTTGAGGTGAAGGGTGAATTTCTGGTTTTTTTTCTGGTATTTCTACTCTGTTGCTGGTTTGTCTGCTGGGTAGTTTTGCTGTCTTTGGATGCTGCTAATGGTAATGGTTGCTGTAGTGCTATTCTTAGTATTGGGCTGATGCTAGTTGCTGCTGATTGTTGTTGTTGTAGAGTTGTTTTGGTGCTGTGCTGTTGTGATGTTTTTGGTGTTGTTTTGATATGCTTATTGTTGTTTGTGTCTTGGTTTTTGAAAACAAAGGATAGATTGGCGGGATGCTCCTGTGCTGTTTTGTTTTGCCAGTCGTTGTTTTTTCTTGGCTTTGGTTAGTTACTCACCAACTCTTGATGGTGTGCTAGCAAGGGATTGGGTAGGCATATTTGTGCCAACCCAGTTGGGATTGGTATGTCTCGTTATAATGCTTTTTGCACCCATCTTTTTTCCTTCCTTGATGTAATGAAATCTTTGTTCATCAATAAAGGTTTTATTTTGCCAATCAAAAATAAAATAAAATAAAAGTTTTTGTTGGAACAAATAGAATGTAAGAGAAGAAATATGGGCTGTTAGCGAAAATTTGTGGACTTTTTTGGGTTGTTTGTCAAAATTCATGTCACATTAACTTTTACATTAAAAAAATTAATACTTTTTTTTTATATTAATTTTCTAATAAAAAATAAAAAAACCATTAAAAAAAGTTTGATTGATTTGTAAAGGCCACGTAGAATCATAACTCATCTAAAGATCAAAAGCTAACACCTTGTGTCATTTTCTCCTCACCTCTTTTCCTTTCATTTGCCATACCTCATTTCAAATTATTTCTAGTGGCTCCTGGACTATGATAAGAATATGGGTGCCATTGTTGATTTCTACTTTAACCGAAAGAAAATCATACTTCTATGTACACATGCTCCGCTAGCCGCATCAATCTTTGGGATGTTGGGTATGTTGAATTGAAAATGTTTCCTTAAAAAAGAGTATATCTGATAAGTCAAGTTTGGACTGAGGTTTAAAAATAATGAGTAGTTTTATTATTCCTCATTGCTTCCTTTATTGCAGCTTGCTCTGCCCTCTCACACTATCAATTCAGAGAAAAAATTGACTTGAGTTGATGTTTTATCAACTAACAATAAGGTAAAAGACTTGTCACTCTACTATCAGACGCTGTTTCTATCTGGTGAGTTTGGTGGGACAGTGAGGAGTTGGGATCTGACAGATTTGACCCAATGACACGAGATTGCACTTTTTATTTATTTATAAATATTAACACCTTTTTCTGATTTTTGAAACTCAAATTTATAGAAACAATAGAGATACAACAGCAAAACTATTGCTGTAAGCCCAGACGGAAGTCATATTTATGCAACAAGCAACTCGGCACGTCTATATGACTACAAGTACATTGATTACAAGGGGAAAGGAGATTAGGGGAACACTATGGTGTAGTGCATTTTCCCAAGGCTTGTTGTAGGGTAAGTTACATTTTATAAATTCTACTTCAAACTTTCTGCTAATTATAAAGTTGACCCAAGATAATTTGAGGCCTAAGGGCAACCACTTTAAGAGAAGCTAAATAAATTGATATGAAATCATACATTTATACTTTGTCTATAATATTGTCGGTGGGCAGTATTTGCACCTGATAAATATCTAGGAATCTATGATCCAAGTGTCAAGAATGTGACTTGGAAGAAGAACATGGTTGATTACATCAACCAATCTATAATCACATCATTTGTTGTTAATCAGAATGCTACTACTTTCTTCTCTAATAAACTCACCATTATCTTTGTTCAATTTTTTTCTTTTATTCAAATTTGTTTTGAAATAAGAGTTTCATTTTGTTATAGTAATTAACTTGAATTTATGTGTTGTAATAAGGCTTGACAGTGGTGGAGTAGTGGCTTACACACCACACGGTGATCTAGCCAAACTCATTCCTTTGAAGTTAGGTGCACCTATATTAGCTTTTGACTACACGCTACGATCAACTGAACCTAGAATTTAGTTATTAATCTTCATCAAGGAGAAAAAGTGAATTGTTTGCCTGGTGTCATGTCCTTGGTTTTTTTTCAAGGTTTGCACCTAAATCAGCCTAGTTGGAAGAGAGTTAAAATAGATTCACATACAAAAAGAAGTTTTAGAGAGAGAGAGAGAGAGAGAGAAACACTTTCTAGAGAGAAACTTTTGGAGAATATTTTGCTTTGTTTCACTTAGATGTTTGGGAAAATGAGGCCATCCCCTTTTTATAGGTTACAAGGACTATTCTAGAAATGTAAGAATGGAGAGGATTCTAGATCATTTCTACATCTTCTCAAATATCTTATTCTATAATATACAAAAATAGTATATACAGTTCTAGAATTATTTAGAAGCTTCTACCATCCTCTTGAATGTTTTAGAGAATTCTAAATTCTTCCATTAGTTTCAATTTTTGTTGCCTATCCCTAGAAACTTTGGTGGGTCATGACATTTGACCACAATTCTCCTTGGATTTGCTTCCTAGCTTTTTTGATCAATCAAACATTTTTGGTAAAGTCAAAGAGATTTCCAAGTATACATCCACGTGGCAGGTCCCCCCATACTCCAAACAAAAAGCCAAATAATCATAGAAAACACAGGAATACTTTTTAAAAGGGTAAATTACACTTACCTCCCCAAAGCTTTAACATAATTACAGAAATCTCTCCTCATATTTCAAAAATAACATTAGCATCCCTTTTGAAATTATTATACAAATTAGTCCAATGTTAGCCATCTGTTAGTTTTTTTAACAAAATGCGCTGATGGTACATATTTTCAAGCATTAACTACCCACAATGCCCCTTAGTTGTCTTCCATATTTAGGGTTGGTTTAGGATGTTATAAATGTGAACCTTTTGACTTTTTATAAAAAGATGTGTAGAAAAGTAGAGAGAAAACAATGGTGCTAAATGCACCAATTACCCTACTAACTAATATACCAATAGCTGATGTGACATTGCTACCTCAAAATTATTGACCCCACCTAATTTACAAAGACCTAAACCCCCACGTCCTCCAAACCCTCTCACGATTTATCACTACACAACTTTCTAGCTCCCAAGTTGTTTGGCCTCTCATGTTCCACAACAACTCAGATGACGATCACCAGCAGTAGCGACATTGCCGAAACAATAATTGTTCTCGTTTGCCATCTCTCATCACCAGGCACATACTGTCAAAGGTTGAATATAACTTTTTGCTCTAGATTTTGTGGCTTCTCATAGTCCACAACAAGTAATTGTGTTCTTTCTCATCTCACCAAACACAAAACTGTTATTATGGTTTTGCATTTTTTCTTTCTCTAAATTCTTTACATAACTATTATTATGACTCTACGTTTTTTTCCTATATTGGTTGTAGTCATCTGTTGTTCGCCCAATATATTACTCTGGTGATGATGGTGTCCCTACATTGTTTTAAGTTGGTTGTTTTTACTGTAATTTTTTTTAATTACCCAGTTAATGTTATCTTCATTGATGTTGCAATAGACCAAGTCTACTATCTTTTAAATGATTGCCAAATTGGATTATTTTTGTAGGGGTTCTTGTTTGATCTCTATTCTGTTGCTTTTGTTACTAACGAAATTTTCTGATTTTTTTTTTTTTTGGGAAAAAATAATTTGATTAATGCACTAGTACTATAAAAAGCAACAATGAAGAATAAAATCAATGTATCTACATTTTAATTGTTGATATGCTACAGTTGGTTTGTGCTTTATTGAATACTGTATAATTTATGTTGCTTGTGATCAAATTGATTGATCTTGTTTGAGAATATAATTTTTTTTAATTTTTTTTTTAAAATTAAGGTTCTCTTTCTTACTCCTATTATTAATCCTAATAATCCAATATATTTTTTCATAAAGTTTCATATTATTTATTGCTGAGAGATTGAAGGAATATCAAGTAATTATCAAAGTATAGAGTATAATGAGAATAACATTCAGAATGAAACAGATGAACAAATTGTGGAGTTTAATGAAAGACATATTGAGAATAAAACAGAGAAACAAATTGTGCAGTTTAATGAAGGGCATATTGAGAATGAAATAGAGAAACAAATTGTGGAGTTTAATGACAGGCATATTGAGAATGACAAAAATAAAAATGTTGAAGAGAAAATAGAGGATCCTTAAGGTTGGAATGCTATTTGACTCTATTGATGAGATTGTTAAATTTTACCAACAATATGCGAAGGGAATGGGTTTCGGTATGTCAATTAGAAGCTCTAGAAAAGTACAAGGGCAAGTCAGATATGTGACAGTTGCTTGTAGCCACACTCGAAAGCCCAGGATCAACTCAAGTAAATTCCATCAATTGCAACCACAATCAAAAACTGGTTGCAAAGCTAAGATTTGTGCAGTTTTATGCAATGATGGGAAGTGGATGTTGAACTCTGTGGTCCTTGACCATAACCATGGAGTGAGTCCAAGCAAAGCTCGATTTTTTAGATGTCATAGGTTTCTCACTACAGCTATAAAAAGGAGGCTTGAATTGAATAACATGGCTGGTATTAGAACGAATCAAAGTTTCAATTCACTTGTGGTTAAGGTAGGGGGACATTAAAATTTGTCATTTCTAGAGAAGGATGCAAGAAACTATCTCGATATAGTTAGGCGTTTATAGCTTGGGAAAGGAGATGCTATCACTGTGCACAATTACTTTTTGAAGATGCGGGCTGACAATTCTGACTTCTTTTATATGATGGATTTAGATGACGATGGTAGACTAAAAAAGTATTTTGGGCAGATGCAAGGAGTAGAGTCGCATTCAAAGAATTTGGTGATGTAGTTACATTCGACACAACATACTTAGTTAAAAAATATGCCATGCCATTCGCTTCTTTTGTGGAGGTAAACCATCATGGGCACTCAACATTATTGGGGTGTGGATTGATATTAGGGGAAGACACCGAGACTTTTATGTGGCTATTTCAATCTTGGCTTGCATGGATGTCTGGATGTCCCCCCAGTGCAATTATTATAGATCAAGACAAAGCTATGAAAAAAGCTATAGAGTGTGTTTTCCCTAATTCATGACACCGATGGTGATTATGGCATATCATGAAAAGTTGAGTGGGTATAAACAATATGAATCAATTAAGTTTTGTATTCAAAATGCGGTTTATGATTCCTTAACAAAAGAAGAATTTGAAAAGAACTAGGAACATTTCATTGAGCAGTATAAACTTGAAAGCAATGAATGGTTACTTGGGTTGTATGACGAGAGGCATCGTTGGGTACTAGCCTTTGTTAAAGATAGTTTTTGGGAAGGAATGTCAACCACACAGTGGAGTGAAAGCATTCATGCATTCTTTGATGGGTATGTCCATTCCAAGACTACTTTGAAACAATTTATAGAACAATATGAGAATGCTTTGGCAAAAAAGGTTGAAAATGAAAACAATGACGACTTCAGTTCTTTCAACTCGTGCATCCCATGCATAGTTGGTTATGACATGGAGAAATAATTTCAAAGTGCTTACACGACTGCAAAATTTAAAGAGTTTCAGCGAGAGTTATTAGGGAAGATTTCTTGTGATTTGTCTTCATGTAAGAAAGGTGTTGACATTTTAGAATATGAAGTTGCTGAAGATGTAATGTTTGAAGAGAGTCGGCGTCGTGTAACTTTTAATGTTTGCTTTCATGAGGATACCAGTGAGGTTGATTGTAATTGCCAGTTATTTGAATATCGGGAAATAATGTGCAGGCATCAAATTGTGGTGTTAATTCATAAGAAGGTTAATCAAATACCGGACAAGTACATCTTAAGAAGTTGGTCTAAAAATGTCAAAAGGAGCCACACAAAAGTTCGGATCAATTATGACAATTGGGCTATGAAACCTGAGGCACGTCGCTTTGCTAAAATGTGCAATGCTTTTTATGAGGTTGCTGAGTTGGCAGAAGATTCTGAAGATGGATATGAAAAGGTGATGGAGCAAATATGTGAGCTAAACATCAGCTTTAAAGAAGGGAATTGAGGAAGTAATAAGGATAGTTCAAAACTTCATCAAAAGAATCCAACCTCATGTGGGAATGGTTTTGGAATTCCAAAAGAAAGCATAAACATACTTGATTCATCAATTGTTCACCAAAAAGGGCGCCTGCCATACAAAAGGAAGCAATAGAAGGTTGAAAAGGTTATTAAGAAAAGAAAGGAAAGAAAAAAGAAAAAACAGACCACTAGTAGTAAAGAAAATATGCACAAGCAAATTGATGAAAGTGTGGAGAAGGTGGTGGTGTAGTTGCATTTTATTGATTGATTATTACTTTATACTATTGTTAATAATATTTCCTAACTTCTTTTATTTTACATTTTTGTAGGAGCCTATGAACCATAGAAACATGCATGATACGAGTTGTGCTATGGGATTTATTGGACTTGGAACACAAGAGAGTATTAATTTAAATGTAAGAATCTTTATTTTATATCATCAATAGTTGTTAGTTGCTTTAAAATATGTAATTATGTTATACACAATGTAGGATTCTGGATTCCAACAGTCACAACATATTGGTGGTAGGAGTTATGACTTTCAGAAGGTGTCACATATGTGGCCAAGCATGGTTGGGCTGCCAAGTATTACTAGGATGAGTCCATTCTTTGGGCGGCCAAATATGCTACAAGGAGGAAGTGTGCATTTTTCGACTAGTATGGTTGGAAAAGGGTTTGGCATGTATCCATCTTAGGTATGCATTTTTTCCATCCTAGTAGTACATCTTTCTGTTTTTAAAAAAAAATGTCATTTAATTTTTTGTTTTGTTTTTAGGGTCATCATTAATCTTCATCGTGGAGAGGAGGCTTTGAGATGGCACCTATGCATCCCACTGGCTTAACCAGAATGTTGACAAAGAATGATTTGATTCAAGTAAAAAATCCAAGATTGCACAAAGATGGATCAGGAAAAGAAAGTCATGATGGAAAGTGATGTTGATTGAGCAAACTTGCAAATGATCTACTTTGTTTCAATGTATTTTTGTTTGATCTTTAAATGACAATGGGAATATTGGTTTTTTTTTTTTTTTTGGAGGGACAAGCAACTTTAAGTTTATTTAAATCTCAATTTGAAGTTTAGACCTTAGTTTATTTTATGCATTTCAACTTATTCAAAAAAAAAAAAAAAAATCTGCATAAACATGTTTCATTTATGCCTCTTAGCTTATACAGATTAATGCATTTGTCAAACAGTTTATTTTTAAAACCATTAAGAAAAGATGATTGAACATCCAACATTATAATTCTGGCATAGTTTTGCACTATTCAACATAATTCCGACAAAATTTCAACATATTTTCTTTAGTTCCTATGAACAAAACACAAAATAGAAGTCATATTAACCACTGCCTTCTCAACCACTTACAAGAAACAAACCATCATTGCAACATGTTGGAAAAAATGGTTTTTTGGTGAGTTTAATGTGAAATTAAAGTAAGTCCCAACCATTGGCTAAGGTGGGATTAAATGGGTTTAGATTCTGTGTAACAAGGTCTTTACACCATAAAGAGAATGACCAAAAACCATTAAGATTATGAGAAGAGCATGAGTCCTTTAGGGCATCTAAATTTTCCAAAGGAAGGGAGGCATGGATGCTTCAAAGATGGGCTTGGGCCAAGACTATGGTCCAAGTTGATTATGGCAAAATTGCCACACGCGCACGCGCGTGTCGCTTGCCCACCCGGACCGGGCCGGGTCCGAGTCCGTGGTCCATGGGTCGTGAGGCTTGAGGAAATGGGTTAGGTTTGGGCTAGGCCGAATTGGTGGTCCACCAACCTATTGTTTTTGGGCCAGGTCTACTGCAAGTCCAAGTCTGTTGCAAAAATGTATATACACATATGTGTATATTGTGTGTAACTCATACGTTGAATTCCCATCAATTTTGTGCATTACTCCAGTAGTTTTGCAGGAGCAATGACCTACATTAGTGGCTAGCCTCCATGACTGGAGGCTCCTCCTCTCTCCTCCATGGTGTATAAAAAGAGACCCATCTCCCTTGGTTTTAGTATAGCTTTTTACCTTCCAGAATTATACAGTCAATCTGTTTGTGTCTATCATTTTCTTCCTGTGTTGAGAGAGTGCTGCCATTGTTTGTTTGCCAAAGCTAATAGAAGGTGCTTCTGTGTTAGTTGGTCTAGACCATCTTATCATGGAAGACAGAAGTCGACGTTCTTCCAGCACTCACGGGAAGGCGGCTAATCTGTTTTAAGGACACTGTGGTATCACACAGAATTTGGTTTGTTTTCTTGTTTTTAATATTTCAATTGAACATGTATTTCTGTTAATCATGTTTCATGTTTCATACTCAAGAATGTAATTTATCATATATGGATTTATTTAATGTTCTACTATTTAATTTGATCAAATATGAATATATTTGTCTTGTTTAATCACACAATTTGATTAACAATCTTAAAACAGATTAGCATATTTCCCATGAAATTGTACAAATAGATTTGTAATTCCAATAGTTTTTCTGTTTTTCAGAATATAAATTGTATAATGAAATTGTACAGTTTGATTAACAATCTTAAAACTGGTTTGCTTTTGTACATAGATTAGCCTATTGTTACATGTATGTGAATCTTTAATAATATATATATATATATATATATTTGCATTTTATTGTTTGCTGGGCACATGTAATGGTTATTGTTGCATCTATGGATTTGTAGACCACTGTTACATATAGAAAAGAGTATGAAAATCCATGATTAGGAATTATAGGCCATTGTTATATATAATTGTCTGCATGATAAAGAAATTATGTTGGAGATGATTATACAATTAGTCTACTGTTTTGTTTTGGTTGCATATTTTAGGAGTATGAATTTTAATTTCCCCACCTGCAAGTTTTAATTAAAAATACAACTTGATTAGAATTGTTCAGAATTTCTAATGTGCACTGTTTGGACTTTTTTTTTTTTTTTTAAATTAGACATTCATTCTAATCTTTATAAAAGCCTTTGTTTCATTTCTGTGGTTTCATGTTTAGTAAAATTCATTAGTATAGTTTTTTTTCCAGACCTTTAATATACTTGTGCATGCTTATGTGATTTAGCATGATTCATTGGGTCTACCATGATTTGTATATCTTGTTTGCTTTTATAAGTTTATAATCTAATTTGCATGCTAATGGGTTAATAACTTCTAAAATTATTTACATGTTTATTGAGAGTTAAATCCATTTGTAACTCTTGCCTATTATTTTAATTAAGTGTTTAGGAGTTATAAGGCTTTGTAACTTGTGTAATAATTTTATATATAAAACTCTTAACTATTAATTTTTAATTTAATTCTTAGAGTTATAGGTTTAATTGTATATTTATTTACATGTTTATTGTGTAAATTAATTGTAAATTTATTTTGGAGTTTTAGTTTAATTTGTGTAACTTATATAGCATTTTAATTTTACTTAATGTTGCTATTCATTATTTATTGTTAAAAGGGGTGAATACAAGTTTCTTTCAATTAGTTGCTTTGTCTTATGTTGCGGGTTGCTACTAACCTTCTTTGTAGGCATACCTATGCTAAAGGGAATGGAAACAAGACAAATCCAAATGAATTAAATTTGGGATTGCAATAAGAATTTGGACTTCTAACTTTTTTGATTGAACATAAATACCTAAGCGAGGAAAGGAGTTTTAGACAAATGATAATCCTATTTGGATTAGTTCACTCTTAGTTATATTTGAAGCAATTTTTCTTGAGATTTATTTGGTTTGTTTACCAAGTTGTAAAAGCAAGTTTTATTTGCTTATATTGTTGTAACAATTTTCTATATTGCTTGTAATTTGGTTAGCAATTTTTAAATTGTTTGTAAGTGTTGAACCTTGGTTTGTTTTAACTTAGTTCATCCCTTGGAAAACTTAATTCTAAAATTGTTTCTCACAGAGTAAAAGTCAACATGCTCTTGAAAGTTTTGTCAAAAGGTTAACTGGGTTTTAAGTGGGATCGATGTGACCCCTCCAGTTTTCCTGGGAACATTCTTGACCATGTTTGATTCTAGGTTTAGTGGTGAGACTAATTTTGAATTAACTTTTCAACTATGGGATCTTCTAGTGTTAAGTTTAAATTCTGGAAACACAGAAAGTGATATTCTGATGTATTTTTCAGAAATGGCAACTGTCACCAATGATACTGTTACTGCTAATGTTGGTAGGGATCTGAACCTTGAAGCAACTGACTTGCCAACCCCAACTGTGACCTCTGTGGTTAACCCTGGTGTTGCTCTGGCTGTTCTGGGAGGACCGCTCAATCGCCATGAGCGCCCAGAGAAATTTGCTGGGGTGAACTTCAAAAGATGGCAGCAAAAGATGCTGTTCTACTTGACCACGTTGAACCTTGCAAAGGTTTTGAGTAAGGATCCTCTAGCTGTGGCAGAGAATGAGCCAGACAAGCAGAAGGTCATGGCGCTTGACACATGGAAGCAGACAGACTATCTTTGCCACAACTATGTGTTCAATAGCTTGGCAGACTCACTCTACAGTGTGTTTTGTGCCAAGAACTCAGCAAAGGAGTTATGGGAATCTTTGGACAAGAAATACAGGACTGAGGATGCCGGAGCAAATAAATTTGTCGTTGGCCAGTTCCTGGACTTTAAAATGACAGATACAAAAACTGTGATAAGCTAAGTCCGAGAGTTCCAAGTGATCTTGCATGAAATTCATGCTGAGGGAATGCCTTTGAATGAGTCATTCCAAGTTGTTGTGATCATTGAGAAACTTCCCAATGGTTGGAAGGACTTCAAGAACTACTTGAAACACAAGCGCAAGGAAATATCAGTTGAAGAGCTGGTTGTCCGACTCCAGATTGAGGAGGATAATAGAAAGAAAGGAGGGAGTACCTCCTCTGTGAAGGCCAATTTCATTGAGCATGGAAAATCTTCTGGGGTAAGGAAGAAGCCTCCTGTGAACAAGGGCTCCAAGCTTGGGCCAAGGGGTGGTGTTGCAAAGAAGCTGACATACAAGCCATAGGAACCTGGTTATCGGTTCTTAGGGAAGTGTTATAACTGTGGTAGTGAGGGGCATTGGGCTAGTGACTACCGCAAGCAGAAGAAGCCATACAAAACCAAACCTCATGCTCACATGGCAGATATGCAAGAGCACTCCCATGATGAGGATGACATGCGTTTGTTTGCCTTTGTCTTTGAGGTGAATTTGGTGGGTTCAAACCCAAGAAAATGGTGGACTGGTACTAGGGCTACATGCCACATCTGCTCCGAGAAGAAGCTGTTTATAACTTTCAAGCCGGTTGGGAAACTCTGCTACCTCAATGTTGAGAGGAAAGGAAAGGTGGTCCTAAAGTTGACCTCAGGAAATGAGCTGACCTTGAACGAAGTCCTATATGTTCCGAACATTCGTAAGAATCTTGGCTCATGGTCTCTTCTCAGCAAACATGGTTTTCACATGGTCTTTGAGTCCGACAAGGTCGTTCTGACCAAGAGCGAAGTGTATGTGGGTAAGGGTTATGTTGGGGGTATGTTTAAACTCAATGTAATGACTGTTATCCCAAAGATGAATAAAGATGCATCTTCTTCTGCTTATATGCTTGAGTCTTCTAATTTGTGGCATGGTAGACTGGGACATGTGAACTTTGAATCTTTACGTAGATTAATCAAGTTAGATCACATACCATCTTTTAAGATTAATCCGAAATACAAGTGTGAAACTTGTGTTGAAGCGAAGTTGACAAGATCTTCGTTTCATTCTATTGAAAAAAGTTTAGAGTCGTTGGACTTAGTGCATAGTGATGTGTGTGACTTGAAGTTTATACAATCACGTGGTGGCAATAAATACTTCATCACTTTTGTTGATGATTGCACTAAGTATTGTTATGTGTATTTGCTCAAAAGCAAAGGGCTATTGACAAGTTTGTTCTTTATAAGAATGAAGTTGAGAATCAATTAGGCAGCAAGATTAAGGCTTTAAGAAGTGATCATTGTGGTGAGTATGAATCACCGTTTATTGAGATTTGTGCTCAATCCGGGATTATCCATCAAACCACGGCGTCTTATTCTCCTTAGTCAAATGGGATTGCTGAGCAGAAGAATAAGACGATAAAGGAGATGATGAATGCAAAGTTGATCAGTTCTGGATTGCCACAGAACTTGTCGGGGGAAGCAATTCTCTCCACGAATTACATTCTAAATAGAATCCCTTGGAAGAAAATAGACAAGACTCCATATGAATTATGGAAAGGCCGCAAGCCTTCTTATAATTTCCTACGAATGTGGGGGTGTTTTGCAAAGGTGGCGATACCTACACCCAAGCGGGTTAGGATAGGTTTGAAAATCATGGATTGTATATTCATTGGTTATGCACAAAATAGTAGTGCATATAGGTTTCTTGTGCACAAGTCTGATATTTCAGATAGCTACAAGAATACCATAATGGAGTCAAGAAATGCGTCTTTCTTTGAAGACATATTTCCTTGTCGAACTCGAGCAGAGGGTCATATTTCTAAGAATGAACTTGAATATGATCAAGATGATGATCAAGTAGATGATCAGGATGAGGAAGTAGATGAGCCAAGAAGAAGTAAGAGGGCTAGGACTGCCAAGTCCTTTGGCCCGGACTTCTTGACTTATATATTAGAGGGAGAACCTCAAACTTTCTATAAAACCGTGACTTCACCTGAAAGTCCCTTATGAAAAGAATCTATTAAGAGTGAAATTGACTCCATCTTACAGAACCATACTTGGGAGTTGGTTGATCTACCCCCGAGCAGTGAGGCCTTGGGGAGTAAGTGGATCTTGAGAAGAAATATGAAGGCTAATGGGTCAATTGATAAATATAAAGTTAGGCTAGTTATCAAAGGATACAGGCAGCAAGAAGGCCTAGATTACTTTGATACGTATTCACCTGTGACAAGGATTACATCCATTCGCATGGTGATTGCAATAGGTGCTTTACGTGGTCTAGAGATACATCAGATGGATGTAAAGACAGCTTTCTTAAATGGAGATTTAGATGAAGAAATCTATATGGAACAACCCGAGAGGTTTTCATCTCCAGGGAAAAATAAGAAAGTCTGTAAACTTGTCAAATCATTATATGGTTTGAAACAAGCGTCTAAGCAATGGCATGAGAAGTTTGACAACGCTATGTTGTCAAATAGGTTTAGAATCAATGAGTGTGACAAGTGCATATATGTTAAAGACATTGACAGAGGTTATGTCATTTTGTGTCTACACGTAGACGACATACTCATTGTTGGTAGTAATGATGAAATGGTTCGAACTACCAAGAGATTGTTAAATTCTAAGTTTGACATTGAAGATATGGGCCTTGTAGATGTCATTCTAGGTATTAAGATTACCAGAACATCTAGTGGTATTGTACTTTCTCAGTCTTACTATGTTAAGAAGATACTTGAGAAATTTGGTAAATCAAATACAAGTGTGTCTAGGACACCAATAGATGTGAGTCTACATTTGACCAAGAATAATAGTGAGAGTGTCTCTCAGCTAGAATGTAACGCCCTAAAATTCACACTATAGTACACTAAGATAACATGATCTTTTAATCCAAAAAGTCATCTTTTTCATTGAACTAAGATTTAAGTGATTACAATTTAATAAATACATTCCCACCATATCTGAAATACGTGTTCCAGTTCAAGAAACTAGATGTCTTAACAAAACATAAGCCCCTTGGGCGTACAACGTCATAAGATACATTTAGTAGTCCGGATACAAAAGTCCCAATTTAAAACATTCAACACCCTCTTGACTTCTACCATTCCCAAAAAGAGCTAGTGCTTGGACCAGTCCATCAACAAGGCCTTCGTCAATTCCTGAAAAATATAAATTAGGGTTGAGCTATTTGCCTAATAGGAACACATTTAACCAAGTATTTAATCCTTTGAAAAAGATTATGGCATTTGTGTGACAAACTTTACAATAAATTTATCTTCACGGTTAGTCTTTAACAAATCACAAAGAACCATGATATTCTAACACAGACAATTGCACATCATATCTTCATGTATAACAAATAAACATTCACAACCATGAAACATCAAGCCACACATTCATTTACAAAAGTCCAATTGAGAACACCCATCACTTTTATTTTTGGAAACCACTCCCCATATTTATCGGCTATTATACGGCAGAAAGTGGGCACCCAAATGAAAATCACCCGTTTTTCCACTTTCGCCGACTATTATACGGCGGGACTAGGTGGACACCCCAAAACATTTTTCCTACATTCGTCCAGCGATAAGCCTAGACAGGGCATTTGGGAACCTTTTTAAACTCCCCCACACGGGTACCAACACAACACCACATTCACCCAAAACCGACTCTCACTTGGACTCATGCACAATCAATAAACATATCACATTTCAATCCTACCAACAAACATCAAACCTCACCATAGATGAACTCCACATAAAATTTAAGAAATAATAACAACCAAGCCACCCTTCATTTTACTATATCAATAACCTCAATTTCCATCTCTCGATTGCTCACAATATTTCATGAACTGAGTGAAATTCCACTCCATGTAGTGATTTCTACACAATTTGGGTATTTAGGGTTTTACCTAATTTGGGAGTTTTTCTTCTTTGTCACCAATCTAGGTTTTAATAACATTTACATTCATGTTTAAAAGAAGGGATTTAGAAATTTCAAACTAAATGTTGGGCAAAAATGATTTAAAGTGTGAAATAAGGGTTTAATCTAACAAAATCCTCAATTAGTTCTCAAATCATACGATTGCATGAAATACCTTCAATAATAAGAAATACAAGGGTAAAAGTATCCCTACCTCAACAATCAAGCAAAAATCCAAGCTCCTACAAGAATCTTTCGCAAACCCACAATCCAATTGGTAGATAATGACAATCTTTAAATGTTCTTCACTCCTAGCAAGAGATTTAAATTGGATCTCAAGGATATGAGAGGTATTTTATAGTGGAAATTTAGGGTTTCATAGAGAGAGGAAGAGGAGATGGAGGATAAAAAAAGAGAAAAATAAGAAAATGATCTAGAATCATTATATTTAAAAAGCTGATATCGCGACCCTCGCTCGAGCGACCAAACACAATCAAGAGGCCTCGCTCGAGCGACAACTTCTTCGCTCGAGCGGAGAAAGAGAAGCCTCAGAAATTTTGCAGCGCTACAGTGAAACTACTGGAAGTTAACATTCCACGCTCGAGCGAGGCTTTCCTCGCTCGAGCAAGCATGCCTGCAATTCAGTAAGATTCTGGGAGCAACGATTCTATGCTCGAGCAATATTTTCCTCGCTCAAGCGACCCTGAAAACAAAATGTCACAATCTCTCCCCCTTAAGAAATTGTGCCCCTGAAATTAACCTCCGTCTCTCACCTGATATAACATATGGCAATCTCAATAAATGCATACACATGCATTCTAGTTTTCTACCATCTTCCTTGTACCACTCATCAATCTTTAACAATTCTACTCATAAACATCATATATATATATATATACCTCCACTTGAACATAGGAGCTAATAACGGGGAACAATAGAAAATTTGGCTTACTTCCAATACAACAACAATTCAAAGTAATACTAATACATTTGTAAACCCACTATAACATCCAATCCAGACATGATACCACTTCAAACTCAAGGTCAAAAATAAAGGAAACATTAAGAATTTGTGGCTCATGATTAATTTCATTAGATACGTAAGAAAAGCAAGAAAATTAATACTTCACAAATTTGTGAGAATAATTCTGGATATTTCTTGCGGGCTTCGGCTTCTCGTTCCCATGTCGCTTCCTCCATGCCATGATGATACCGCAACACCTTAACTAGAGGGATTGTCTTACCTCTCAACACTTGTTCTCGTGTATCAAGGATTTGGATTGGCTTCTCTTTGTAAGATACATCATCATTTACTTCAATTTCGTCCAATCTAACATATGAGAGGGGTCGGGTTCATATTTACGAAGCATAGATACATGAAACACATTACGGACTCTTGAAAGCTGGGTGGTAATGTAAGACGGTACGCCACTTCCCAAACTCGTTTGATGATATCAAAGGGACCAATAAACCTTGGCGATAACTTTCCACTTCGGCCAAACCTCATTAAGCCCTTTCTAGGGGAGATCTTCAAGAACACATGATCACCGACTTCGAAGGATAAGGGTCGTCTTCTCCTGTTTGCATAGCTCTTTTGCCGGCTTTAAGTAGTGACTAACCTTTTCCGAATGAGGGTAATTTTCTCAGTAGTTTCACAGACTAAGTTCGGGCCTAACAAGGGTGAATCTCCCACTTCAGTCCAGCACACCGGTGATCTACACGGACACCCATACAGTGCCTTGACAGGTGTCATACTTGCTTGAAAACTATTATTATACATAAATTCAACCAATGGTAGATGCTTCTCCCATGACGCTTTAAAATCCAACGCACACGCCCTCAACATATCTTCTAAAATCTGAATAACACGTTCGGATTGCCCATCGGTTTGTGGGTGGTATGCAGTACTAAAGGTCAATTGAGTACCCAAGGTGCTTTGAAGACTCTGCCACAACCTGGTTGTAAAGCGAGGGTTTTTTTCAGACACTATACTGACTGGTATTCCATGGAGGCGAACAATCTCCCATACATAAAGCTCAACTAAAAATTCTATGGAGTCCCCCATACTCATGGCGAGGAAATGAGCCGATTTAATAAGTCTATCAACAATCACCCATACCGCATTGTTACTTCTTTGAGTCCTAGGGAGACCAGAAACAAAATCCATGTTGACGTATTCCCACTTCTATTCGACAACTGGAAGGGGTTGCAATAATCCAGCTGGTCTTTTGTGTTCTGCCTTAACTTGTTGACATGTTAAACACTTGGACACAAAAGTGGCTATATCCTTCTTCATACCCTTCCACCAAAATTGGCGGCTTAGATCATGATACATTTTGGTGTCCCCTGGATGCACAACGAGACAAGAATGACGGAAGTCCCTCAAAACTTCACTTCTCATGGATTCAGGTACAAACAATCGGTCGAGATAGCGAACACTAGAGTCTGCGTGAACATTTAAACCCCTATCTTCTTTCCCGAGATGAATTCTCTCTTTAATGGCCTCTACTTCCGGATCACTCAGTTGTGCTTTAATTACTCTTGTAACAAGGGTCGGTTGTGCAATGGTGGCAAAGAGGGTAGCTTGTCCCGGAGATTCATCGAGTTGTAGGGCAAATTCATTGGCATCCTCCATCATCTTCGATTCATTCATCACTAAATTGGCTATTGTACTTATCGACTTTCTACTCAAAGCATCCGCTACTATATTGGCTTTACTGGGGTGATAGTGTATCTCAAAATCATAGTCCTCTAGGAACTCCATCCATCTCTGTTGACGTAGGTTTAAGTCTTTCTGGGAGAATAAGTACTTGAGGCTTTTGTGGTTAGAGAAAACTTCAAATTTCTCACCATAGAGGTAGTGTCTCCACAACTTCAAGGCGAAAACAACAGCGGCGAGTTCTAGATCGTGAGTCGGGTAGTTTCTTTCATGGGTTTTCAGTTGGCATGAGCCATATGCTACCACCCTTCCCTCTTGCATTAAAACACATCCCAATCCCTCTCTGGAGGCATCATAATACACCGTATAATCTAACCCTCGTTCCAGAATGATAAGAATTGGAGCGGTGGTCAATCTAAACTTTAATTCTTGAAAAGAATTCTCACATGCTTCGCTCCAAACAAACTTCATTCCCTTACGGGTCAACCTAGTTAAGGGCGACGCTAAGGAAGAGAAATTCTTTACAAATCGGTGGTAGTAACCGGCTAAACCCAAAAAGCTACAAATTTTCGAGGCATTCTTAGGCTGCTCCCAATCTAGCACAGCTTCTATTTTTGAAGAATCCACCATAACTCCATCTCCGAAAACTACATGACCCGAGAACTTCACTTTCGGAAGCCAAAATTCACACTTCTCATATTTAGCGTATAACTGGTGCTCCCTAGGAAGTTGTAAGGTAGTATGAAGGCGCTTTTCATGCTCTTCTTCGGAAGGTGAATAGATAAGGACCACAAATTTGTCAAGGAACTCCCAAAAAATCCTATTCATTAGATCCATGAACGTAGCTGGGGCGTTGGTCAACCCAAAAGGCATAACCAAGAGCTCATAATGACCATATCGGGTACGAAAGGCGGTTTTGGGGATGTTCTCTTCTCTAACTCGAATTTGGTGATAACTCGACCTTAAATCTATCTTGGAGAAACAACAAGAGGCCTTAAGTTGGTCGAAGAGATCATCTATTCTAGGCAGGGGGTATTTATTCTTAACCGTAGCTTGATTTAATTTACGATAATCTATGCACAATCTCAAGGACCCATCATTTTTCTTTGCAAACAAAGCCGAGGCTCCCCAAGGTGACGTGCTAGGGCATATAAAGCCCTTACTAAGTAACTCTTGCAACTGTTCCTTCAGAACCACTAATTCAGCTGGAGCAAACTTATATGGTGATAATGAGATAGGCGCCATACCCGGGAGCAAGTCTATGGTGAACTCTACCTCCCTATGAGGTGGCAACTCTGTAAGATCTTCAGGAAAAACGTCGAGGTATTCACGCACTACCCTTAGGAATTCATCCCGAACTATATCACTTCCATCCTCCCAAAGGGTTGCTAAAAGGAAATTAAATTGACCTCGGCCACGTGGGTAGTATGAGGAGGGTAAGGATCTATCATACCTATCCCCCAAAAACGTGAAGCAGTCACCGCTTGCAGTACATATCATGAGCCTCTCCCGATGGCAATTTATTGTTGCCCGGTATGTGAACAACCAGTCCATTCTAAGAATAACATGAAAACCTTGCGTTTCCAACAATACAAAATTAAATGGAATCTGTCGACCTGCTACCTCAATTATACATCCCTAACATTCCCTGGTCAAAATGACCTTTTCTCCTACTGGTGATTTTATTGTAAGCAAAGCCTACAATTGCTTACTTTTTAGCCCTAACAATAATGCAAATGATGTGGCAATAAATGAATGCGATGCCCCAGTGTCAATCAACACCTTAGCCCACGTATTGAAGATGAGAAATGTACCTCTCACAACTGATGGCCCTGTAGCTTGCTAAGAAGCGGTGATAGCATACACTCTTCCCTACGACCTCTGCTTCCCTACGCCACCTCTCTGAACATAAGCTTGTTGTGTAGATTGAGCAGACGTGGCTCCCTGAACTGTCCTAGATGCTTGTCCTGATTGAGCCAGTTGGTATGATTGCCTATGCCCCTAACCCATCTGTAGACTTCCAGACTGCCTAGATCCCGCCACCTTCGGAGTCCCTACTTTCTGCGGACAGAACTTCTTCAAATGCCCAGGTTAACCACATTAATAACAAGATTGTGGCTGGCTCCTATTTTGAGGTTGACTATATAGACGTACAGGCTGGGACCGTGCTCCACCTTTCTGTCCACACTTCGTGGCCTTGTGACCCATTTGGCCACATCTATAACAAGCACCGGTAACTCTGGTCATATTTCCCGAACTCCCGCTCATCACATAACTAGAGGACTTAACTGGTTATGCAGATGATTGCAAGGATGACGATGAACCGCTGGACCTCT
The DNA here is from genome assembly GCA_030407325.1 of Camellia japonica. Lineage (NCBI taxonomy): Eukaryota > Viridiplantae > Streptophyta > Magnoliopsida > Ericales > Theaceae > Camellia > Camellia japonica. The sequence continues at coordinate 185,162,977 of JAPPVO010000002.1, forward strand.
TAAAAGAGCCTGTGTCACTCCTAGCATCTGACTATCCCGCCCTCTTCAATCTTTGCCTTGCCTCTTTGGTGTCTACAGTAATCTCCACATGAGCTGCAACTTCGACTAAATGGTCATAGTCACGGATCATATTGCCAACCACCTTCATCAAGATTTTCGGTCTCAACATTTTCTCAAATTCAAGGCACTTCCTTTCTTCCGTAGCCACTAATTCGGGTGCAAAACGAAATAAGCCAGTGAATTTAGCCTCATAGTCCGCCACCGGTGTAGCTGCAACTTTGACTAAACGGTCATAGTCACGGATCATATTGCCAACCACCTTCATCAAGATTTTCGGTCTCAACCTTTTCTCAAATTCAAGGCACTTCCTTTCTTCCGTAGCCGCTAATTCGAGTGCAAAACAAAATAAGCTAGTGAATTTAGCCTCATACTCCGCCACCGGTGTATCTAACTGCAATAACTGCTTAAAATTTTTCCTCAATAGCTCCTTAGCCGTGGGATGGAGGAATTTGTCTTGGAAAGCTTGCACGAATGCTTCCCAAGTATGTTCAACCCTATGCTTGATGGATTTCCACCACTGTCCGGCCTCCCCCTTCAGTTGGTAGGCTACTAATGCTACTCATAACTCATTTTCTCGGATGTCTAAAATCTCAAAAGACTTGACCACTTGCTCCAACCACTCGTCAGCTTTCATCGGATCGGGCTCACTACTGTACTCGGCAAGATTGGAACGAAAGAACTCCTTTTTCAAAAAGGAAGCTCTCGTTTCACCTTCAATAGTCCTAGCTGCTTGCTCGGCTCTCAATATTTCCATGGACTCCCATAGAGGCCCCGTCATTTCCCTAGCTAATACCCCCATAGCTTCTTAGGCCGGTGGAACGGGTATGTTGTTTTGACCCACTCCTTCCTCTTGCGAAGGAATCTCAGGTTGAGCTGGGATGTTCCGGCAGCCCCGATGGGGTCTACCACGAGCTTTAGCGCACCTAGACATCTATAAGAAATACGGACAAGGTTAAACTCAATAACAACTTTCCACACCTAAGTGCTCCATACTCAATCCTCACACTCACTCTCCCTGTAAACTTCATAAACTTTCACATCAAATAATCCAAACAAATACACAAACATTCACATAGAAACACACATGAATTATTTTCCCTAGATGTTAGCTAATTCCATGGCAATCAAGGACCTTCAAGTGAAAAGAACAGTGATCAAGTGTCTTTCCAATAGGATTTCGATGAATGCGACAGACAAAGCCACATCATAGGAGTTTAATCCCACATCAATACAAGCACATAGGAACACATAACACACAAGGGATCCTAAGCATTCCGTCTTGACCTAAGGACCCTACTGTGACACACGTCACTTCTCATGAGCCCAAAGTATTCTAGCCTATTGCTCTGATACCAATTTGTAACGCCTTGAAATTCACACTATAGTACACTAAGATAACATGATCCTTTAATCCAAAAAGTCATCTTTCTCATTGAACTAAGAGTTAAGTGATTATAATTTAATAAATACATTCCCACCATATCTGAAATACGTGTTCCAGTTCAATAAACTAGATGTCTTAACAAAACATAAGCCCCTTGGGCGTACAACGTCATAAGATACATTTAGTAGTCCGGATACAAAAGTCCCAATTTAAAACATCCAACACCCTTTTGACTTCTACCATCCCCAAAAAGAGCTAGTGCTTGGACCAGTCCATCAACAAGGCTGTCCTTCATCAATTCCTGAAAAATATAAATTAGGGTTGAGCTATTTGCCTAGTAGGAACATATTTAATCAAGTATTTAATCCTTTGAAAAAGATTATGGCATCCGTGTAACAAACTTTACAATAAAATATATCTTCACGGTTAGTCTTTAACAAATCACAAGAAACCATGAGATTCTAACACAGACAATTGCACATCATATCTTCATGTATAACAAATAAACATTCACAACCATGAAACATCAAGCCACACATTCATCTACAAGAGTCCAATTGAGAACACCCATCACTTTTATTTTTGGAAACGGCCTCCACATTTATCGGCTATTATACGGCAGGAAGTAGGCACCCAAAGGAAAATCACCTGTTTTTTCACTTTCGTCGGCTATTATACGGCGGGACTATGTGGACACCCAAAAACATTTTTTCCACATTCATCCAGCAATAAGCCTAGACAGGGCATTTGGGCACCTTTTTGAACTCCCCTGTACGGGTACCAACACAACACCACATTCACCCAAAACCAACTCTCACTTGGACTCATGCACAATCAACAAACATATCACATTTCAATCCTACCAACAAACATCAAACCTCACCATAGATGAACACCACATAAAATTTAAGGAATAATAACAACCAAGCCACCATTCATTTTACTATATCAATAACCTCAATTTCCATCTCTCCATTGTTCACAATATTTCATGAGCTGAGTGCCACTCCATGTAGTGATTTCTACAAAATTTGGGTATTTAGGGTTTTACCTAATTTGGGGGTTTTTCTTTTTTGTCACCAATCTAGGTTTTAATAACATTTACATTCATGTTTAAAAAAAGGGATTGAGAAATTTCAAACTGAATGTTAGGCAAAAATGATTTAAAGTGTGAAATAAGGGTTTAATCCAGCAAAATCCTCAAATTAGTTCTCAAATCATACGATACCATGAAATCCCTTCAATAATAAAAAAATACCATGGTAAAAATATCCCTACCTCAACAATCAAGCAAAAATCCAAGCTCCTACAAGAATCTTTCGCAAACCCACAATCCAATCGGTAGATAATGATAATCTTTAAATGTTCTTCACTCCTAGCAAGAGATTTAAGTTGGATCTCAAGGATATGAGAGGTATTTTATATTGGAAATTTAGGGTTTCATAGAGAGAGGAAGAGGAGATGAAGGATAGAAAAAGAGAAAAATGAGAAAATGATCTATAATCATTATATTTAAAAAGCTGATATCGCGACCCTCACTCGAGCATGACTTCCTACACTCGAGCGACTAGACATAATCAAGAGGCCTTGCTCGAGCGACAACTTCTTCGCTCGAGCGGAGAGAGAAGCCTCAGAAATTTTGTAGCGCTACAGTGAAACTACTAGAAGCTAACATTCCACACTCGAGCGAGCACGCCTGCAATTTAGCAAGATTCTAGGAGCAGCAATTCTATGCTCGAGCGACCCTGAAAACAAAATGTCACATAGAATATTCTCGATTCATTGGAAGTTTGATGTATCTGATGAGTTGTACAAGGTCAGATATAGCCTACTCTGTTAGCAGGCTTAGTAGATACATGAGTAATCCAAATGCCACTAATTAGAGAGGCATTATGCGAGTGTTAGGTTATCTACGCTACACCCGAGATTATGGGCTGCATTATAGCAGATACCCCAGCGGTACTAGAAAGGTAGAGTGACGCTAACTGGATATCTAATATAAAGGACTCCAAATCCACTAGTGGTTATGTGTTTACCCTTGGAGGGGCAACCGTGTCTTGGAAGTCTTCCAAGCAAACATGTATATCAAGATCAACAATGGAATCTGAGTTTATTGCTTTGGATAAAGCAACTAAAGAAGCTGAATGGCTTTGCCAGTTCGTTGAGGATATTCCACGTTGGCCAACACCTATGTCTGCTATATGTATTCATTTTGATAGCTAATCGGCGATTAGATAGACACAGAGTCATATGTATAATGGAAAGTCTAGACATAGCCGTCGTAGACATAATTCCATAAGACAACTACTCTCTAATGGAGTTGTCTCTCTAGACTATGTAAAGTCTAAGGACAACATTGCGGATTCGCTAACCAAAGGGTTAACTCGAGAGTTAGTAGAAACGTCGTTAAGAGGAATGGGGTTAAGGCCTTTAGTAATGTTATCAGAATAGAAAACCCAACCTAGTTGACTGGAGATCTCAAGATTTAGGTTCAAAGAGACAACCTAATTTCGTATAACGGGTAAGTTACTGAAGAGGTAAATCCTCTTGCCCATTCCTTTGTACAGTGATACCCTGTGGGGGTAGAAGGTTAAGCTAATGCTTTTAATGACCTAAGTGATATGAATAATCAACTGTGGTATAATGCGATACCTTATATAAGTCACCTATGTGAGTACGAAGTGGGGCCGCTTCTTTAAGAATTGGTAAGGCTGAATTCTTTAAAGCCAGGGCCATACCGGGCACACCAGTGAGAACAAGAACAATGGTTAGACTAACTCTTGTGTGAGGTCTATTGTCTCGGTTTACACAAACGCAGAACAGTTCAAGACATCACGTTCACTGGTCAGCCAGTAAATCCAATAGGCTTTCACTACGAAAGGTTCAAGGCCAACACCTACCTTTTCTGATGTAGGGTTAGTTTGTGTGCTCTCTCTCCAAGTCTTTGCTGTAAACGTTGTCCGTTTTCTTTATTTGGTCAATTTTTATTCATGTGGGAGATTGTTGAAAAAAATGATTTTTTGGTGACTTTAATGTGAAATTAAAGTAGGTCTCAACCATTGGTTGACGTGGGATTAAATGGGTTTAGATTCTGTGTGACAAGGTCTTTACACCACAAAAAGAATGACCAAAAACCATTAAGAATTGAATGAGAAATTGTCTCATAAACATGACCTCATGAATGAAATATTGGGAATTGTGTATAACTACCAATCTCACATTGATTGTAGAGGAAAGTTTTGATGGGTATTTAAACCTCAAAATTATGAGAAGGGCATGAGCTCTTTAGGGCATCCAAATTTTCCGAAGGAATGGAGGGATGGGTGCTTCAAAGATGGGCTTGGGCCAAGACTATGGTCCACGTTAGTTATGGCAAAATTGCCACACACACCCGCGCGTGCCGCCTACCCACCCAGACCGGGCCGGGTCTGGGTCCGTGGGTCTTGGATCATGAGGCTTGTTGGAATGGATTAGGTTTGGGCTGGGCTGGATTGGTGGTCCACCAACCTATTCTTTTTGAGCTAAGTCTGCTGTAGGCCCAAGTTTGTTGCAAAAATGTATATACACATATGTGTATATTGTGTGTAACGCACACTTTGAATTCCCATCAGTTTTGTGCACTACTCCAGTAGTTTTGCAGGAGTAATAGCCTGCATTAGTGGCTAGCCTTCATGGCTAGAGGCTCCTCCTCTCTCCCCCATAATATATAAAAGGAGACCCATATCCCTTGGTTTTAATACAACTTTTTGCCTTCCAGAATTATACAGTCAGTCTATTTGTGTCTATAATTTTTTTCTTATGTTGAGAGAGTGTTACCATTGTTTGTTCGTAAAAGTTAACAGAAGGTACTTCTGCGTTAGCCGGTCTAGACCATCTTATCTTGGGAGACAGAAGTGGACGTTTCTCCAACACCCACAGGGAGACGGCTAATCTATTTTAAGGACACTATAGTGTCACACAGAATTTGGCTTGTTTTCTTGTTTTTAATATTTCAATTAAACATGTATTTCTGTTAATCATGTTTCATGTTTTATGCTCAAGAATGTAATTTATCATATATGGATTTATTTAATGTTCTATTATTTAATTTGATCAAATACGAATCTATTTGTCTTGTTTAATCACACAATTTGATTAACACAACATTCATTTCAAACCATCTCATCTCAACCATATTCAAGACAATATTCAATCTTCATATCAAACCATAACAAAAGTTCCATTGCAGTACAACAAATCACAACCAATATTTGATTACAAAATACAAAACAAATTTCATTTCAAGCCCATGATTAACATCGTCATTACAAAACAAAACATAAGAAATGTCAACCAAATCTTTCAGAATGAAATATTTTGCTTAAGCATTTCAATCTTCAACTTCAGCCTCTTGTTCCATAATTTGGTTATCAACAGCAGGCATGCTCTGATTATTTCTGTCAAGAGCAGCTATAATCTTCACCTTCCAAATTGCAGTATCTCAAAAAAACTCCTTTGAAACTTAATATCAAACTAAACAACAAGGGGGAAAAAAAGTTAAATCAACTAGTGAATATGAAAACAATATAGCCATTAACAACACTCAAATCTATCAAACTACATACAAGCAGGATAAGTGATGATACAAATTTCAGTCACTTGAATCTTAGAAATATATATGATCAAATACATTTCATGCAGTTTGAATGGGGTTATCTATTGAAGTTGCCCATGTGCAATCTGAACTATAATTGTTACCTACAATAGAATGTATTTGAAGCAGGAGTGCAGGATCCAACCCTTTTTTGAGGCAAAAATTTGTTCTTATCAAATTTTATTATGCCTATTGCTTAACAATAATACAATAAGAAAGATGAAACAAACAAGAAAAAAAAAATGTCAGATAAATTAAAACTAAGGACAAATTTTAGAAGCATTTGAGAAATGTTAAAATACTTTTAAGTTCGCTCTGTTTGGTTGAGTTTTCAAATTCGTTTTCTAAAATTTTTTTAGAAACTAGTTAACCAAGTTGTGAAAATTGAGAAATACAGGTTTTTCTTTAGTCATTTTTCAATACACAGTTCTATCAAATATTTCAAATTTATATATTTTCGTATAACTTTAGTTGCAGAATTCATGGAATACCCCAAAGTGAATTGCTTCTGCTTATGGAAAACAAAATTCTCGAAATCTCTAATCCTAATATCTTGTAATCAAAATAAGCTTTTTAGCAATACCCATTTCAATCTATAAAAATTGAAAAATTGTTTACCCAAATCAAACTATGAAATCTTTTCGATTCTCCATCGACTTTCATTCGTCGACTATAAGATATACTCTGAATTTAAAGAGTTTTAGCGGGAGAGAGAGAGAGAGAGGGGTTGAACAGAGATGATTTCACGACTGCAAAATTTGATTCTCCATCGACTTTTACGACTTTCACAAAATCCCTAATCTTCCGAGGGAGATGAATGAGAGGTTGAACGGAGATGTGATTGAACGGAGTAGTTCTCACAGAGAGAGAGAGAGAGAGAGAGAGAGAACTGTTCGTCCATTTTTGTTTGGGTCTCTACAGGAGTAATTTTAGGAAGACTTTGGTTTTGTTTCTTGAATAATGTTTAGGACCACTAAAGTAGCAACTCTAAAGCTGCACTAATGATATGGCATTACTGTAGGTCCCATCTTGATGTGATAGTTTAGCCTTTGTTTTTTTTTTTTTTTTTACGGCCAGCTCATTAGAGCTAGCATTAGTGCTCCTAAATTAGTGATCTGTATCACCACTGTTGTTTCTTTATATTGGGTAGGTCCTATAGGTCTGAAGTGGCAATGCCACATCATCCGTTGGTATGTTGTTAGTAGCGTAATTGGTGTATACAACTTTACTTGAGAGAAAATATTGATTGATATGACTCAAATAAGTACACTTATACAAAAAAGTGTACATATATGGTTTAACCCAAACAAGACTTTAAAGACCCCAAAAAAAATCTACAACCAAACAGTGTCATAACCACCACTTGTACATCACAACAACCATAACCACAACTGCTACTCAACATCATCATCACCAATTTACCAGCCAAAAAAATCATATCCATCCACCTCCTACCATCACCACCCACAACGACTATCACAACCATACAACACAACACCATTGAACCCCACTGCAACACCCAAATTAAATATATACAAAACACAACTAGTTTTCCGTTGATGACTATTGGAACAACATTCTAGAGCGAAAAATTAAGACTGGAACCCATCTGGAGTAATAAAAAAATTAAACCTGATTCTAGAAACACACATATTGTTAGTGATGAGAAGAGGTTGTGGGATGAGATGATGACTGAAGTGGCAGGCTGTGGGTAATGGTTTATGGTTGAGAATGGGTATGAAGAAGATGACAAACTTGCTGGGTTGGAGATGAATATGGGTTGTGTGGAAGGTGAATTGGGGATTTGATTTTCTGTTCATTTGCAATTAGGTTTGTGTGGGAGGTCTGTGTCTCAATTGGTGATTTTGGGCTCGAACCTCTTCGAATCTCAAGTTGTAGATGTTGACATCGACGAGGATGGTGATTAAGTCGTAGATGCTGACATCACGTTCTCTAGGTGCAACCCAGAAGATATCCAAGCGCACAACCTGCACTTGGCTTTTTTTCTCTGCTCCATTCACAAGCCCCCTTTGCATGCCATGATCACTACCTTACCATCCTCTATCAACAAAAACCCGTTCCTCTAATATATATATATCCCTCATTCGAAAACCCATAACTTGTCCATAGCCAACACACCAATGCTTGCCTACTCAACAATTTATGCATCAATTGATTCTTGATTATATCACTTGGGAGGGAGGTGGATGAGTTGGTGGTGTAGTAGAATTATTGGTTGGTTTGCAAAGAGTTGTAGGACCGGTAGTGGTTAGTGTCAATGGTAAGTTGGTGATGGAAGTGGTGCTGGTTCAAGAAGGTGGGGTTTTGGACAATAGGGTAAGAGAGGTGATGTTAGGAGTAAGGTAGATTATAAGGGTATTTGAGTCATTTTATCGTTTCTATTAACACTCTTTTGTAGCCAAGTTAACAGAAGGCGAAATTTTGATAATAATTTCAAAAGTAATAGATGTTAGTGTTATTTTTGAAACTTAAGATAAATGTAATTTACTCTTTTTAAAATCCTTGGCATTATATAAATACAACCCTATCATTCTATTCATGTAAAAAAAAAATATTGATGTAAAGTTCATGTCCATGAGATATGTCATTAAGGATTTTTTTTTTTTCCTTTCCTTTGGTAACATGGACAAGTTAGGAAAAGTTGTTGGCAATGAAAAAATTGCCGATAATGATAGGTGATGATAGTAGGTGATGGTGAGATAGATATATAGGTGAATATATAAATGAATAAATAAGTGATATGTGTAGGTGATATTTACAGACAAGCAACATTTGAATATATAGAAGGATATGTAAGATTTAAAGAAATAAATATTCTTTTGGTTCTAAAAGATTAAAGCTTAGGGTTATTGACTAAAAAATTTTAAAAATAAATTTGTGGTCGAAGTGCTTTTTATGAAATACAATATAATTAATTGATTGATCAAAAATACGGAGTCCTTTCTTACAACTTGAATGGATCTCAGGGTTTTATGAGAAGGAAAAAAAATGGAGAGTGAGTGTTTTCATCATTCATTTGAATGATTAAGGAGATGAAAATAATGAAATATTTGGAGAAATGAGAAAAAAAGAAGGGAATTTCAACTCAAGTTTTGTTTATTCATATGGAGAGAAATCAAAATTATTCTTATAAAAGATTTTTAATATTTAAATTATTTTTTAAAATATGAACCGCATAAGACCAAAGTATTCGTAATCACAATACACATTTTACATTATTTAAAAGCACACACTTTATTTATTTATTTTTTACAAATGTCAATACAATTTTACACATTTTTTAACACTAACAACAATCTCAACTCAAAGTCTATTTTTAACATTTCTTAATAAATAAGACTAAAGGATACATATTTTTCTTTTATTTATTAATTATAGTAAAAAATCACAATCACTCTTTTTCTCTTCTCACCTAAAATGCCGTACTACAATCATTTATTTTGTTTTATTTTATTTTATTTTATTCCCTTAGTCATCCATGTGGAGACTTCAAGGTCATGAGGACTTTGTTACAGAGGCAATTATGTGTGTGCCATGTGACGATGATGACCATTATACTGTGTTTAATTGGAAAATTTAAGGAGAAATTTTAATAAGGAAAGATAAAATGTGTGTAAAATTAAATGAAATTTTAGTATATTTTATTTACATTTCACCTACCTCTTTCATTTATCTTTTCAAATCCCTCTTCAAATCTCCCAATCAAACACAACATTAGGGTGATACTATCGACCAATTTCTTGATATGGCTTGTGAGGAAACATCCCTACTGTCTTATGTCTTTAGTTATTATGAGTGAAAAATGTTTTTCGATTAAAATTTTTATCACCACATACACACTCCCCCACTCTCACCAAAATTTGTCAACAAGGATATAATATATAGAAGAAATTAAATAAATAAATAAATAAAAACTTAAGATTTAACTCAAATAATAAATCAAATTTAACTTTTTAATTATTTTGATTTTTAAAATGATATCAATTTTAACCATATATTAGTTTTAATTAACAAAATAAGAGATATTGATAACATGATCACTTTTTGTCAGTACTATTAGATGGTAGTGGTGGCTATGTTATGGGGAAGGAAGGAAATGAGGTAGTGATATGGAAAAGGGAAAAAGTCGCAGCAGATGAGAACAAATAATGGAGAGATGACCGTGGATTGAGAAAGAAAATGGGTGATAATGGATGACGGTAAGAGTGGGAGGTGATTGTCAATAATAACAAAAAGAAAAAAAATCGTTAAATTGTCTAAATTTTTCCCTTTTTGTTAGTTATAATTAATGGATACAAATAGATAATTAGAATTGTTATAATTTTAAAAGTTCAGAATTTAAAATGAAACAATTAAAAAATTTAAGTTTGATTTGTTATAGAGGTTAAACCATGGAGGTTTTTTTTTGTAATTTCTATATAAAAAAGTATCTAGTTTGACGAAAATAATATCAAAAAGGGTATTTTCTCTCCAAAAATGAGAAAATCATATGAATATTACAAGTGTTTTCATTTTTACTTTTCAGCAAACTAGTTTTCAGTTTTAATAAAAAATTCAGAAAGCAAATTTTGAAATAATAAAAAAAAAAACAAAGGGAATAATTCTATAAGTTTGACAAAATTATACCCAATTTTCCATTATTAAAGTTAAAGCAAATATAATTAACTCAAGTTTATGTAAACACATGAATAATTATGGTAATATGTATATATATATATTTCAATGTAAAAAAAATATTAACGTAAGTTTTTTAGTCCAAATGAATGATGATAGAAAAGGAGTTAAGTAGTTTGCAAATTTCAACATTAAATTTAGTGTATTTTTATCAAATTTAAAAATTAAAAAAAAATTAGTGTAATTTATGATTAAGTAATGCTATTCAAACCCGATCACGGTTTATTTGGAATTAAGAGGTGATGGTAACACAATTCTTTTTCTTCTCTCCAAACACTTCCTTGATTGTTCAGATGATGTCCAATTCAACCTACCGTGAGCTCAGCGACGGAGTCAAGAAACTAAATCAAAAACTTACCAATCAGTCTTATTAATTAGACTTATTTACCTACAGGTCCTAACTAATAAATTTATCACTATAAAAACAAGAGACTAATAAGTCTTAAAATTAATGTTTGATTTTAGTAATGTTCTTAGTAATGTTTGATTTTGTCTAACCTTCTGCTTCTAAAATTAATTGTGATTGTTTTCGATTACCCTTATGATATATGATTTTTGATGTGTGTGTGTGTGTGTGTGTGTGTGTGTGTGGGTGGGAAGGAGTACTGGCTTTGGGAACAAACAAGGGTGAAATAGCCCTTTATGACCTACCTTTGAATTTGATGATACACAACAAAAAGTTTTCAAATGGCGCAAGTTAACTAAAGGAATATGCATTGTCATAGAGTCTCTGTTATCATGTTTTGCTTTGAAAGGGTTGGGTTTCTGTTTTTGATCAGTGTTAAACGTAGATTAGGAATATTGAATCATCTATATTATGAATTTATGTAGTTAGCTCTAATTTAGATCCTTTTCATATCTTGGTGGCAACTCCAAACTTGCCTATATAATAGATCTTCTCCATCGCACCAAGAAATATATCTTTCTTTTATTTTCTTATCTTCTACAATGACAATGGAGTTGGTATTTTTCTTCTTCTTCTTTTATATGGGATTATTTTTTAATTGGACATACCATAAAAATCTCTCCTCTCTTTCTCCATCTCTTTCCAACCCGCATCCACCACAATGGGACCCCCACTGCACTGCCCCTCCCTGCCACCCCCTCAGTAATAGTAATTGTTTTACTCTTTTAACGAAACATTAATAAAATTCATCATTGAATCATTGTTAAATTTCATTTTTTACTAACTTGATAGAACACAAGCTGTCAATTGTGTGAAATTCTCTCCAGATGGAAAAATAATTTTTGCTGCCCTTGATCATTAAATTTCATTATTTACTAACTTGACAAAACACACAGGCTGTCAATCCTGTGAAATTCTCTCCAGATGGCAAAATAATTTTTGCTGCCCTTGGTCGCATTCTCCTTGCATATTCAGGGAAAAACCTTGGCGAGGTAAACTTTCGATATTCTCTCCAATAACTTTGGGATATGTTTGAAATTTGGTTCTTAAATTTGGTTACTACCTAAGAAGCACGGACACGGGACACGGTGTTTCAAAAAAATAGGGACACGGCAATAAAATATGTTTTTATACATTTTTATTTTCTATAAACAATTAATATTAACAAAAACTAACTCCAATTCTTTTCTCTTTTTTTTTTTTTTAAAAAACACTTTTAAATTAACACTTACAGTTTATATTTTTTTTTTTATGGATGATCTATTAAGTATTTAAATCTAAGAAAAAAATAATAAACATTCAACATTCATCAAAATACTAAATAAAATGGAAAAAAGGACAACTTGATATGTCCCTAGTGTGTCCCGAAGTGTCCCCAGTGTGTTCCCTGAATATAAATTAATTAAATAAGGAGATACGCCATATGGTGTGTCCCATACAAGTCCCCATAGTGTCCATGTGTCCAACACGGATACAACACTTATTTTGAAGTGCCGGTGCTTCATAGGTTACTACTCTTATTTGTAATTTAGAATCAACATATTGTTGAGTTCACCCATGCGGATAAAAGTAGCCACTATTGTTGAAATTGGTTGGCACAAATGTAGAGAAGTCACCGATTGTTGACAATGGTGAGAGAGGAGTTAAGAAGACAAGCCGTCATAGGGAAGTGACAAGTCATACCTTCACATGGGAGAGGTATGGGCTGTTGTCTTCAACTCCCTCTATATATATTGAATTAACTTGCAAGAGAAAAAGAACGAGAAAGGGAAAAACACAAATGATATACAAGTGAGTGCATATCTCTGTGAGAGAGGGAGGAAAACCAGAGAGTGTAAGGCAGTAGAGAGTGTAAGTTAAGTGAGAGAGTCTCCTCCTCTGTGTAATCTCTATTTGTTTTAATGAAAATCTCTGGTTCTCTCCGTGAAGATAGGCATTGAGGCCGAACCACGTAAATCTTGTGTCCATTATTGTATGTTTGATTTCTGATAGTTCAGGTGGGTTGCCTTAAAGCATAACAATTGATATCAGAGCTCAGGTTGAGCAAGGAGGCAAAATAGAGGCTCAGATATTCTGTTTTTGGAAACTGCCAGAAATCAAGTTGCTCAAAATTCACTTTTGCGCATACCAGAAAGAAAGTCTCAACGAAAGAAGTCCAGATCTAGAAAGAACAGGCAAAACGAAGGTCGGGGTGGCCTACACACGCCGGTCAAAGTTTGGCGCATAAAGTCAACTCTGAACTAGAGTCCCACTTACGACTAGGGGTTGAAGACGACCATTTTGTAATCAATCCAAATACTTTAAATATTTATCTGGGGAAAAGATATCACAAGGGTGAGTTTGGCTCAATGGTTAAGGCTTGTGGTCTTAACTCTTTGGTCTGGAGTTCAAGTCCCATAGACAGCATTATTTTATTTCTTTTTTGGTATAGCTGCCATCAGCGCTAACTCACTACCAGGTCATCACCAGTCAGCGCCATCTACAACATATTGACAGCTTTGGCATTGTCTTGAATATCTTTATAATCAGCACTAGTCCATTCATTCGCAAGTTTGGGAACCTTTAGGTCATCTATGGTTTTGGTAGGAACCTTTTGGACCATCACAAATGATTTTCCACACCTCATAGTTAGTGGATTGAATATGCATAATCATACGGGATTTTCCAATAATTGAAATTTGTGCCACTAAAAAAGGTGGTCTATTTGAGGCTTGACCTTCAAGAAGAGAAGAGCTAAGGGTTGTCATAAATCACTCTAAGGCGATTAAGTCACAAAACTAGAGACGAAGCTCTGATACTAATTGTTACCCAAGTAGGCAACTCAAGAGAAGGAGTGAATTAGGTTTAAATAATTTTAAATGCAGAATATTGAATGTAATAAATCAAGTAAATAAATTCCAACAAGCAATCAATAATACTGAAAATAAAAGAACAAGGAAAAAAGGAGAGCTCAAACACAAGGATTTATAATGGTTCGGCACACCGAGCCTACATCCACTCCTCAAGATTCCTCCTCAAGATTTTCTTCACTATAAATCAAATCAATACACCACCACAGCCTTACCAAGCTTGTGGATTTTTTTTTTATAGGGCTTACTTTATTTGTTGAGGACCTCTCAACTAAATGTCTCACTTTACAAGATTTCACTCAAAATAAAGGGAATAAGAACAAGAGGTACAACTGTCCTCTTTTACAAGATTTCTCTCTCAAAAGATGTATATGAAAGTGTAAGAGCATAGGAAATTTTGAGATACACTCAGAATAAACACAGATATGAAAGTGAAAGTACAAGAGTAATATTCAGTAGAGATTGATTAGGAATAGTTCTTGAATGCTCAGAGTAGTTCACCTTTTCAGATCTGGAGAAGTGTTGCCTTTATAGACTTCAATGACTTCTAGCCGTTAGAGAGAAGCACATCTTCTAGCCGTTGGAGCAGAGCATGGATGACGTCTTCCAACTATCAAAGCAAAGCATGGGTGTATATAGGCTTGTCAACAAGCCTTTGGAGATAAAGCCTCCTCAAAAGATACAATGTCCATTAAAACAAATCTTGGTAGGTAAAGATAAGATATGTTTCCATAATACTGATAGCAAAGTCTGATCAAGGTCTGCTTATAATGATGACTGCAAAGTTTACTTATAGATCAAAAAATGGCGGCTAGGTTTTAAAACCCAGACATAAGGGTGTCGACCCCTGCAGATTAGGTGTCGACCATTTGTTCTCTTTTCTTCTCTACTTTGACAGCCAGGTGTTCCTCCTGCCAACCCTCCCGTAACTTGGTGTCGACCCTTTGTTTGCTGGAACTCTTTTCTCTATCTTTTGGTGTCATATGCTGGTGTTGACCCTTGGCTCACTGAAATTTGGTGTTGACCCTTTGCTACTAAATTGTCTGAGCCTTGTGTACTAAAATATAGTGTTGACCTTCTTCATTCTTGGTGTCGACTCTTGGTATACTGAAATTTGGTGTCAACCCTAGTAAGACTTGGTGTCGACCATTGGTCACTGAAACACTTTGGTATTGTGTACTGCTTTCTAATGTTGACCCTTACTATTTTGGTGTCAACCCTTAGATCTGTTTTAAGCAAAAATAGCCTTTTGCACACAAATTCAACGTTTTAAAGTGCCAATTTTTATGAGATGAGGACAAATATGAAGCATTCAATTTTTTTGAAACAATGAAAAACAACAATATAATATAATTTTGGAAACTATGAAAATTTTAAATGAGTTCAAAATATTTGTCGATTATGAAAATCAATAAGAATTTAAAGATGAATAACCTTGGGGCTAACAATATGGACAATCGTATATGAACAATGTGAAGAATCTGGTATGCACGACATAAAATGCAATCCAAAACCAAATTATATCATATTTGTCGAGTTTGAAATTTTGGTAGAAAACACAATTCAGTAACAGAATTAAGAAAATACGAAGGGCTACCGTAGACATAGCTAGCCAAAACCACAGTTGTCCTTTACCAAACAATTTTCTATTCATCCAATCAAATCCCATATGATTAAAGTAGTAAAAAATATAAAATGTTTACAAATATTAATGTGAGAACCCGTATTTAATTATTTTTGTAAATGCATTATAAGGTATGAATAATAAATTAATTTATCGATACACTTAATAAATTAATGAATAAAATATTATATTAGGTGGCCTATGGGGGTGAGACACCCCTCCACTTGTGCTTTTGGATGCAAAGTTAGGAGTAGAATTATGATTAATCTTGACCATGAGAAATTCTAATGGGATATGTCCCGCGCATGATGATTGCAAACTTGGCTGCTTGAACTCTCTATATAGGGGTGTTTAGTCGTCTTTCGCTTTACATTGCTGATCCGGTAGAACCAAAGGAAAAAAAATTAAAAAATTTGTTTGGTTTGTAAATTTTCCAAAATTACTCTCTTACCTATCAATCAATCACTTTTTCTCTCTCCCCTCTCATTCTCAATCACTTTTTCTCTCACACACACCTACTCAATTATAACAAAATATCAAATCATTCCAAACTCTCAAACTCCAAAACTACTTTCAAAATACATAACCAAACAAACCAAAAAAATTTCCAAACTCTAACCCCAAAACAATTTTTAAAAACTATTCTCCCAAAACCAAAACAAACATACCCTCAATGTTTTTCACCAGTTAGTATTTTCTACGAATATTCAACCTAATAATTATCTTTACTAAATACTTTGGTTGAAAAATTTATTTAATTAATTTTTAAGAAAATCACACAAATACAAATTATATAAATTTATTATTCAATTCAAAAAAAATATTATATTAGGTGGCCTATGGGGGTGAGACACCCCTCCACTTGTGCTTTAGGATGCAAAGTTAGGAGTAGAATTATGATTAATCTTGACCATGAGAAATTCTAATGGGATATGTCTCGCGCATGATGATTGCAAACTTGGCTGCTTGAACTCTCTATATAGGAGTGTTTAGTCGTCTTTCGCTTTACATTGCTGATCTGGTAGAACCAAAGGAAAAAAAATTAAAAAAATAATCTAAAAACAACGAAGCGTTACAAGGGAGAAGAAGGCCAAAGTTTTTCCACCATTTCATGCTCAAACCCTCATTGTAGTTGTGTTTTCAGGTCACATTGCGTCATTCGGAGGAGAACAAACTTGATCACAAAGAACATCCGTGTGAGGTATATTTCTTACTCGCACAGTTGCAATTCAAATTAAAAAAAAAAATAGATTACCGTTGTACCGACCATGCCATTGCAACAATCATGACCAATGCCACACCACAAACTAATCCAATATTGAGAGTAACTTCAAGTGTTCCTTTTCCATTTCCCTTACTTTTCTTTTTCCTTTGCATAGATTCATCCACATTCACAACCTTCAACATGATGTTTTCACTTTCACTACAATGTTGAACGCTATATTGGCAACTACTTCTATTTCGACATCGTCATTCTCTCTACCATTGACCTCTCCATCATCAACTGTCTCCCCCTCCATTGCATCCATTGCACCCTCCATACCCTCCATTATCCCTTCCATCACCATCAATCTCATCTACCATTGTCCCCATTGCCACTTCCATCATCATCATTCTCTCTTCCTCTATTGCCTTTATTGCCCCCTCTTTCATCATTATTATTCTCTCCCCCTCCATTGCCCTTATTTCCCCCATTATACTCTTCTTTCATATTCTCTGCCAAATTCTTCCCAATTAGAAGAATAAATGTTAAAAACAAATCTATCCATATTAAACCTTTTTTCCCCTTTATTTTTTTTTTTCCATAACTCAATATAGAAATGCATACTCATATCTAAGAATATCGTAGGGAAACTTATCTCAAAATATGGATGAAAAATTCTAGAGATGAAACAAACATAATAGGCTAAGGCAAGGGTAATCCTCCAGTATACACATCCACAAGATCACCAAATTGTTTGTAAAACTCTCTAGAGTGGGCCACCAAATAAAGTATAACAATTGTCCCAACAAGACAATAATTCAATGATACTTCAATACACAAACCAAATCCGACTCTAATATTGTATGGACAATGATATATGAACAATGTCAAGAGTCTAGTATGCACGACATAAAATGCAATCCGAAACCGAGTTGTATCATATTTGCTGAGTTTGAAATCTTGGTAGAAAACACAATTCATTAACAGAACTAAGAAAATACAGAGGGCTACCGTCGACATCGCACAGTAGTCCTTTGACAAACAATTTTCTACCCACCTAATCAAATCCCATATAATAAAAATAATCGAAAATATAAAATGTTTACAAATATTAATGTGAGAAACCGTATTTAATTATTTTTGTAAATGAATTATAATATATGAAAAATAAATAATAATTTATCTAGAGACCATTTAATAATAATAAATTTATTAATGTATTAAATTAGTTAAAAACGATTCTAATTTAGTCTCTACCAAACATTTTGCTAAAAATAAATAATTTTGTAGATAGTCAATGTTTTCCGCGAGTTAGTATTTTTTACGAATATTCAACCTAATAATTATCTTTACTAAATACTTTGTTTGAAAAATTTATTTAATTGATTTTTAAGAAACTCACACAATATAAATTTATTATTCAATCAATAAAGTAAAATAAAAAATTGTATTAGGTGGCCTATGGAGGTGAGACACCCCTCTACTTATGCTTTTGGATGCAAAGTTAGGAGTAGAGTTATGATTAATCTTGACCAAGAGAAATTCTAATGGGATATGTCCCGCGCATGATGATTGCAAACTTGGTTGCTCGAACTTTCTATATAGGAGTGTTCAGACTTCTTTCGCTTTACATGGCTGATTGGGTAGAACCAAAAAATAAATAAAATAAAATAATCTGAAAACAACGAAGCGCTACAATAGAGAAGAAGGCCAAAGTTTTTCTTCCATTTCACCCTCAAACCCTCATTGGAGTTGTGTTTTCAGGTCACATTGCATGAATTGGAGGAGAACAAACTTGATCGCAAGGAATAACCGTGCGAGGTATATTTCTGACTCGTACAGTTGCTATTCAAATAAAAAAAACAAATTACCTTTGTGCCAACCATGCCATTGAAACAATCATGACCAATGCCGCATCACAAACTATTCCAATATTGAGAACAACTTCGAGTGTTCCTTTTCCAATGCCCCAACATTTCTTTTTCCTTTGCATAGATTTATCCCCATTCACAACCTTCAACATGATGTTCTCACTTTCACTATTGTTTTGAACATTGTGTTGACAAACTAGTTCTATTCTGATATCATCATTCTCTCTACCATGACCTCTCCACCATCAACTTTGTCTCCCCCTTCATTGCGTCCATTGCCCCCTCCATCATCATCATTATTACCCTCCATTGCCTCCATTATCCCTTCCATCATCTCAATCTCTCACCAGCCACTGTCCCATTGCCACCCCATCATCATCATTCTCTCTTCCTCTATTGCCTTTATTGCCCCATCTTCCATCATCATTATTCTCTCCCCCTCCATTGCCCCTATTTCCCCATTATACTCTTCTTTCATATTCTCTACCCAATTCTTCCCAACAGAAGAATAAATGCAAAAAACAAATCTATCCATAATAAACCTCCCCTCTCCCCTTTTTCATAACTCAATAGAGAAATGTATACTCATATCTAAGAATATCGTAGGCAAATCTATCTCAAAATATAGACGAAAAATTCTAGAGATGAAATAAACATAATAGGCTAAGGCAAGGGTAACTCCTCCACTATACGCATCCACAAGATCACTAAATTGTTTGTAGAATTCTCTAGGGAGGCCCACAAGATAAAGTATAACAGTTGTCCCAACAAGACAAAATAATTCAGCGATACTTCAATACACAAACCAAATCTGATATTGTAAGGACAATGGTATATGAACAATGTCAAGAGTTCAGTACGCACAACATAAAATGCAATCCGAAACCGAGTTGTATCATATTTGCCGAGTTTGAAATCTTGGTAGAAAACACAATTCGTTAACAGAACTAAGAAAATATAGAGGGCTCATCACTAGCCAAAACCACAGTAGTCCTCTGACAAACAATTTTCTACCCACCCAATCAAATCTCATATAATAAAATAGTCGAAAATATAATATTTTTACAAATGTTGATGTGAGAACCCATATTTAATTATTTTTATAAATGCATTATAAATATATGAAAAATAAATTAATTTATCTAGAGACTATTTAATAATAACAAATTATTAATGTATAATTAGTTAAAAAACTATTCAAATTTAGTCTCTAACAAAAATATTACTAAAAATAAATAATTTTGTAGATATTCAATGTTTTTTTGCTAGTAAGTATTTTTGACGAACATTCAACCTAATAATTACCTTTACTAAATACTTTAGTTGAAAACTTTATTTAATTGATTTTTAAGAAACTCAGACAAATACAAAATTATATAAATTTATTAATCAATTCAAAAAAAGAAAATTGTATTAGGTGGCCTATGGGGGTGAGACACCCCTCCACTTTTGCTTTTGGGAGCAAAGTTAAGAGTAGAGTGATGATTAATCTTGACCAAGAGAAATTCTACTGGGATATGTCCCACGCATGATGATTGCCAACTTGGCTGCTTGAACTCTCTATATAGGAGTGTTTAGTTACATGGCTGATCGGGTAGAACCAAAGAAATAAAAAATAATCTGAAAACAACGAAGTGCTACAATGGAGAGAAAGACCAAATTTTTTCTACCATTTCACACCATCAAACCCTCATTGTAGTTGTGTTTTCAAGTTGCATTGCATCATTCGGAGGAGAGACAACTTGATCACAAGGAATACCTGTGCGACGTATATTTCTTACTCGTATAGTTACTATTCAAATAAAAAAAAAATTTACATTTACCCCGACCATGCCATTGCAACCATCATGACCAATGTTGCACCACAAACTATTCCAATATTGAGAGCAATTTCGAGTGTTCTTTTTCCGTTGCCCCGACCTTTCTTTTTCCTTTGCATAGTTTAATCCACATTCACAACCTTCAACATGATGTTTTCACTTTCACTACGGTGTTGAACGTTTTATTGGCAAACTACTTCTATTCCAACATTGTCATTCATTCTCTCTACCATTGACCTCTTCATCATCAACTTTGTCTGCCCCTCTATTGCGTCCATTTTCCCCTCCATCATCATCATTATCTAACCCTCCATTGCCTCCCTTATTCCTTCCATCATCATCAATCTCACCCACCATTGTCCCCATTGCCACCTCCATCATCATTATCTCTTCCACTATTGCTTTTATTGCCCCCTCTTCCATCATCATTATTCTCTCCCCCTCCATTGCCCCTATTTCCCCCATTATACTCTTCTTTCATATTCTCTACCCAATTAGAAGAATAAATGCAAAAAACAAATCTATCCATACTAAACTTTCCACCCCTTTTCCATAACTCAATAGAGAAATGCATACTCATATTTAAGAATATCATAGGCAAATCTGTCTCAAAATATGAATGAAAAATTATAGAGATGAAATAAACATAATAGGCTCACGCAAGGGTAACTCCTCCACTATACGCATCCACAAGATCACCAAATTGTTTGTAGTACTCTCTAGGATGGCCCACTAGATAAAGTTAAACAACTTTCCCAACAAGACAAAATAATTCAGCGATATTTCAATCCACAAACCAAATCTGACTCTGATATTGTATGGACCATGGTATATGAACAATGTCAAGAGTCTAATATGCATGACATAAAATGCAATCCAAAACTGAGTTGTATCATATTTGCCGAGTTTGAAATCTTGGTAAAAAACACAATTCGATAACAGAATTAAAAAAACACAGAGGGCTACCGTCGGCATCGCTAGCCAAAACCATAGTAGTACTTTGACAAAAAAAATTCTACCCACCCAATCAAATCCCATATAATAAAAATAGTCAAAAATATAAAATGTTTACAAATATCAATGTGAGAACTCGTATTTAATTATTTTTATAAATGCATTATAATATATGAATAATAAATTAATTTATCTAGACACTATTTAATAATAATAAATTTATTAATGTACAAATTAGTTAAAAATTATTCGAATTCGGTAATGCTACATGTACCAATTAGTGTACTAACTAGTGTACCAACACTAATTATGACATTACTACTGACCCCACTTATTAATTACATTACAAATACCAAAAACTTCTTAAATTATGCAACATCATCAATTGGTACATTAGTTAGTATAGTAATTGATGCATATAGCATTATTCATTCGAATTTAGTCTCTAACAAGAATATTGCTAAAAATAAATAATTTTTTGGATATTCAATGTTTTTCGCTAGTTAGTATTTTTTATGAAGATGCAACTAATAATTATCTTTACTAAATACTTTGGTTGAAAACTTTATTTAATTGATTTTTAAGAAACTCACACCAATACAAAATTATGTAAATTTATTATTCAATTCAATAAAAAATTGTATTAGGTGGCCTATGGGGTGAGACACCCCACCACTTGTGCTTTTGGACGCAAAGTTAGGAGTAAGTTATGATTAATCTTGACCAATAGAAATTCTAACAAAGCGCTACAAGGGTGAAGAACACAAATTTTTCTACCATTTCACTCTCAAACCCTCATTGGAGTTGTGTTTTCAGGTCACATTACGCCATTCAGAGGAAAGCAAACTTGATCACAAGGAATACCCGTGCGACGTATATTTTTTACTCATACAGTTGCTATTCAAATAAAATAAAAATAAAAAAACAAATTACCTTTGCGCCGACCATGCCATTGCAACCATCATGATGAATGCCACACCACAAACTATTCTAATATTAAGAGCAACTTCGAGTGTTTCTTTTCCATTGCCCCAACTTTTCTTTTTCCTTTGCATAGATTCATCCCCATTCACAACCTTCAGCATGATGTTTTCACTTTCAGTACTGTGTTGAACGTTGTATTGGCAAACTACTTCTATTATGACATCATCATTCTCTCCACCATTGATCTCTCCATCATCAACATTGTCTCCCCCCACCCCATGCGTCCATTGCCCCCTCCATTATCATCATTCTCTTACCCTTCATTGCATCCATTATCCCTTCTATCATCATCAATCTCTCACCTACCATTGTCCCCATTCCCACCTCCATCATCATCATTCTCTCTTCCTCTATTGCCACCTCTTTCATTATCATTATTCTCTCCCACTCCATTTCCCCTATTT
The DNA here is from genome assembly GCA_030407325.1 of Camellia japonica. NCBI lineage: Eukaryota > Viridiplantae > Streptophyta > Magnoliopsida > Ericales > Theaceae > Camellia > Camellia japonica. Next base: position 185,185,865 of record JAPPVO010000002.1, read on the forward strand.
CCCCCATTATATTCTTCTATCATATTCTCTTCCCAATTTTTCCCAATCAAAAGAATAAATGCAAAAACCAAATCTGCCATACTAAACCTTCCCCCCTCCATAACTCAATAGAGAAATGCATACTCATATCTAAGAATATCGTAGGCAAATCTATCTCAAAATATAGACGAACCATTCTAGAGATAAAATAAACATAATAGGCTGAAGCAAAGGTAACTTCTCCACTATACGCATCCACAAGATCACCAAATCGTTTGTAAAACTCTCTAGGGTAGGCCACCAGATAAAGTATAATAGTTGTCCCAACAAGACAATAATTCAGCGATACTTCAATACACAAACCAAATCTAACTCTAATATTGTATGGACCATGGTATATGAACAATGTCAAGAGTCTTGTATGCACAACATAAAATGCAATCTGAAACCGAGTTGTATCATGTTTGTCGAGTTTGAAATCTTGGTAGAAAACACAATTCGGTAACCGATCTAAGAAAATACGGAGGGCTACCGTCAACATCGCTAGCCAAAACCACAGTAGTCATTTGACAAACAATTTTCTACCCATCCAATCAAATCTCATATAATAAAAAAAGTCAAAAATATAAAATGTTAACAAATATTAATGTGACAACCAGTATTTAATAATTTTATAAATGCATTATAATATATGAATAATAAATTAATTTATGTAGAGACTATTTAATAATAATAAATTTATTAATTTATAAATTAGTTAAAAACTATTCGAATTTTGTCTTCAACAAGAATATTGCTAAAAATAAATAATTTTGTAGATATTCAACCAAAGTATTTAGTAAGGATAATTATTATATTGAATACCCACAAAATTATTTATTTTTAACAATATTCTTGTTAGGGACTAAATTTGAATATTTTTAACTAATTTATATATTAATAAATTTATTATTATTAAATAGTCTCTATATAAATTAATTTCTTATTAATATCTTAAAATGTATTTATAAAAACAATTAAATACGAGTTCTCACATTAATATTTGTAAATATTTTACATTTTCAACTATTTTTATTATATGGGATTTGATTAGGTGGATAGAAAATTATTTGTCAAAAGACTATTGTGGTTTTGGATAGCGATGTCAACGGTAGCCTTCTCTATTTTCTTAATTTTGTTCCTGAATTGTATTTTCTATCAAGATTTCAAACTCAACAAATATGATACAACTCGGTTTCAGGCAACAATTTATGTCATGCTCTTGACATTGTTTATATACCATGATCCATACAATATCAAAGTTAGATTTGGTTTGTGTATAGAAGTATCGTTGAATTACTTTATCTAGTTGGGACTGTTGTTATACTTTATCTCGTGACCCACCCTCGAGAGTTCCACAAACAATTTGGTGATCTTGTGGATGCGTATAGTGTAGGAGTTACCCTTACCTTAGCCTATTATGCTTATTTCATCTCTAGAATTTTTCGTCCATATTTTAAGATAGATTTGGCTACGATATTGTTAGATATGAGTACGCATTTCTCTATTGACTAATGCCAAAAAAAAGGAAAAACATGTTTAGTATGGGTAAATTTGTTTCTTACATTTATTCTTCTAATTGGAAAGAATTGGATAGAGAATATGAAAGAATAGCATAAATGATGAAATAAGGGCCATGGGGGCGGAGAGAATAATGATGATGGAGGAGGGAGCAATGGAGGCAATAGAGGGAGATAGAATAATGATGATGGAGGAGACAATGAGAACAATGGTAGGTGAGAGATTGATGATGATGGAAGGGATAATGGCGGCAATGGAGGGTAAGAGAATCATGATGATGGAGGGGGCAATGGAAGGGGAGAGAAAGAAGAGGACGGAGAAGTCAATGGTAGAGAGAATGATGATATCGCAATGGAAGTAGTTTGCCAATACAACGTTTAACATAATAGTGAAAGTGAAAACATCAAGTTGAAGGTTGTGAATGGAGATAAAGCTACGCAAAGGAAAAAAGAAAGGTTGGAGCAATGGAAAAGAAAACTCGAAGCTGCTTTCAATATTGGAATAGTTCGAGATGCGGCATTGGTCATGATGGTTACAATGGCACGGTCAGCACGAAGGTAATCAGTTTTTTTTATTTGAATAGCAACTGTACGAGTAAAAAATATACATTGCACGAGTATTCCTTGTGATCAAGTTTGCTCTCCTCCGAATGGCGTAATGTGACCTGAAACACAACTCCAATGAGAGTTTGAGGGTGAAATGGTAGAAAAATTTTGGCCTTCTTCTTTATCTATCCTTCTTCCTTATAACACTTTGTTGCTTGCAGATTATTTTTTATTTTTTTTCTTTGGTTCTACCCGATCAGCCAAGTAAAGGGAAAGAAGACTAGACACTCCTATATAGAGAGAGTTTGAGTAACAAGTTCGTAATCATCGTACATGGGACATATCCCATCAGAATTTCTGTTGCCAGAGATTAATCATCTCTCTACTCCTAACCTTACATCCAAAAGCACAAGTGGTGGGGTGACTCACCCCCACAGGTCACCTAATATTAATTTTTTTATTTTAATTGAATAATAAATTTATATAATTGTGTAATAGTGTGAATTTCTTAAAAATCAATTAAATAAAGTTTTCAACCAAAATATTTAGTAAGAATAATTTTTAGGTTGAATCTTTGTCAAAAATACTTATTAACGAAAAATATTGAATACCCACAAAATTATTTATTTTTAGCAATATTCGTGTTAGACTAAAATCGAATATTTTTAACTAATTTATACATCAATAAACTTATTATTATTAAATATTCTCTATGTAAATTAATTTATTATTAATATCTTATAATGCATTTATAAAAATAATTAAATACTAGTTCCCACATTAATATTTGTAAACATTTTATATTTTTAACTATTTTTATTATATGAGATTTGATTGGGTGGATAGAAAATTATTTGTCAAATGACTACTGTGGTTTTGGCTGGCGAGGTCAACAATAGCCCTCCATATTTTCTTAGTTATGTTCCCGAATTGTGTTTTCTACCAAGATTTCAAACTCGACAAATATGATACAACTTTATTTCGGGCAGCATTTTATGTCGTGCATACCAGACTCTTGACATTGTTCATATACCATGGTCCATGCAATATCAGAGTAAGATTTGGTATGTTTATAGAAGTATCGCTGAATTACTTTGTCTACTTGGGACTTCTATTATACTTTATTTGGTGGCTCACCTTATAGAGTTTCACCAACAATTTGGTGATCTTGTGGATGAGTATAGTGTAGGAGTTAGCCTTGCCTTAGCCTATTATGCTTATTTCATCTTTAGAATTTTTCGTTTGTATTTTGACATAGATTTGCCTACGATATTGTTAGATACTAGTATGCATTTCTCAATTGAGTTGTGGAAAAAAAGAGGGGGGAATGTTTAGTATGGATAGATTTGTTTTTTACATTTATTTTTCTAATTAGGAAGAGTTGGGTAGAGAATATGAAAGAAAAGCATAAATAGGGAAATATGGGCAGTGAACGCGAAGAGAATAATGATGATAGAGGAGGGCAATGGAGGCAATAGAGAGAGAGGAGACTGAGAATGGAGAGAGAGATGAGAGAGAGAGAGAGAGAGAGAGAGAGAGAGAGAGAATGATGATGATGGAGGGGGCAATGGGGACAATGGTAGGTGAGAGATTGATTATAATGAAAGGGAAAATGGAAACAATGGAGAGTAAGAGAATAATGATGATGGAAAGGGCAATGGAGGCAATGGAAGGGTAAACAAAGATGATGATGGAGATGTCAATGGCAAAGAGAATGATGATATCGGAATAAAAGTAGTTTGTCAATACAACGTTCAACACAGTAGTGAAAGTGAAAACATCAAGAATGATGATATCGGAATAAAAGTAGTTTGTCAATACAACGTTCAACACAGTAGTGAAAGTGAAAACATCAAGTTGAAGATTGTGAATGGTGATAAAACTAGGCAAAGGAAAAAGAAAGGTTGGGGTAATGAAAAAAGAACACTTGAAGTTGCTCTCAATATTGGAATAGTTCGGGGTGCGGCATTGGTCATGATGGTTGCAATGTCACGGTCAGCGCTAAGGTAATTTGTTTTTTTGTTTTTTTTTTATTTAAATAACTGTACAAGTAAGAAATATACCTCACACGGGTATTCCTTGTGATGAAACTTGCTCTACTCCGAATGGCGTAATGAGACCTGAAAACACAACTCCAATGAAGGTTTGAAGGTGAGATGGTAAAAAAAATTTGGCCTTCTTTTCTCTATCCTTCTTCTTCCTTGTAGCACTTCGTTGCTTTCAGATTATTTTTTTTTTTTTTTCTTTACTCGATCAACCAAGTAAAGGTAAAAAAGACTAAACACTCCTATATAGAAAGTTTGAGAAGCCAAGTTTGCAATTATCATACATGGGAGATATCCCATTAGAATTTCTCTTGCTCAAGATTAATCATCACTCTACTCCTAACTTTGCATTCAAAAGCACAGATGGTGGACTGTCTCACCCCTATAGGCCACCTAATACCATTTTTTTTAATTGAATAATAAATTTATATAATTATGTATTTGTGTGAGTTTCTTAAAAATCAATTAAATAAAGTTTTCAACCGAAGTATTTAGTAAAGATAATTATTAGGTCAAATTTTCATCAAAAATACTTACTAGCGAAAAACATTGAATATCCACAAAATTATTTATTTTTAGCAATATTCTTGTTGAACACAATTCGAATAGTTTTAAACTAATTTATACATTAATAAATTTATTATTATTAAATAGTCTCTACATAAATTAATTTATTATTCTTATTTTATAATGCATTTATAAAACTAATTAAATACAGGTTCTCACATTAATATTTGTAAATATTTTATATTTTCAACTATTTTTATTATATGGGATTTGATTGGATGGGTAAAAAATTGTTTGAAAAGCACTCACTAGCACCACTAATATTTGTAAATATTTTATATTTTCAACTATTTTTATTATATGGGATTTGATTGGATGGGTAAAAAATTGTTTGAAAAGCACTCACTAGCACCACTAAATGGGGAATTGAGATACTCTCCAGCCACTCTCTACTACCCTCCCTCCTTGCAATGGTCCAAATTCACCCAAGAGAGGATCTAACGGTCCAGATCATTTTATTAAAAAATAAAAAATTAAATTTATTTTATTAATAGGGTGATCTGGACCGTTGGATCTTCTCTAAAGCGATCTAGACCGTTGCAAGGAGGGAGGCTAGAGAGAGTGGCTGGAGAGGATCTCAATTCCCAAATGGGGCCAAACTCGTTGCCAATGATGGTGTTAACAAGTGGTTTAAGAAATCTTATTATGTTGGAAATCTCTTTTTAGGAAAATCAGAACAAAACCACATCTTTTTTTTAAAAAAAAAAAAAAAAGAAAGAAAAATGAGAGAGAGAGAGAATCAAAACAGAACCTTACCTTTTTTAAAAGGGACAATCATAACAAAACCCAATTTTTTTAGAAAATCATAACTAAAACTGTAATCAACCTCCATTTTAAACAAAATCCCAATTTTTTTTTTAAGGAAATCAAAACAAACTGTGAGGGAGTGGAGTGAAGTGAATGAATCAAAACAAAAATCAATAGTGCAATGAACCTGAGAATGAATGTTGGAATGAATCAAAAAAAAAAAAAAAAACAACTTACCAGTGAAGAATCCAATCAACAATGGCTGTGGAGGCTGTGCTTGGTTCGCTGGTTTATTGGTGCTTCGTTCTTCCCTTCAGTCGTCTATGGAGGATCAGAGATTTAGGGACCTAGGGCTCGGAGTTGGAGTGAGATATGTGAGTGGGGTGAGAATCATCACGTCTCTCTGTTCTTGCTCTTGGTTGGGTTAGGGTTCTCAACTGAGAAAAGAAGCAAAAGGAAAGCAAAAAGAAAAAAACCACCGTCGTTTTGGCACCCCGCAAGAAGCCACGGCAGAGGATCCAGACTCTTGGAAGTTGTCCAACCAATCACAATGAACAACTACCGATAAAAGCTACCAAATGAAATTAGTATCCAACTACAAATTAAACAAGTTAAAGCTGTCACACAACCAAAGTGAACAAGTGATTGCTCAGAAAATTTATCTTCATGTTGAAATAAAGCAAGAGCAACAAGATGTAGTGTACTATAGAGAGAGAGAGAGAGAGAGAACCTGGGTTATGTTGGGAAGACCAAAGAATTTCCTGTCCTTGTGCAATGCTTGGATCAATTCTTCTCTTTCTTCAAGGTATTCTGTACACATCACCTGCCACCACCCAGCACAGCGCAGCCAAATTCACAAAACCAACTTCAGTTAGAACAATGTAAAATATTCATTGCTTCCACAAATCTGTTAACTAGTGAAAGTCAGATATCAAGCACAGATATCAAAATATCTGATAAAACTCACTCTGAGATGGACACCATCTGGAGCTTTATAACACAAACACAAACAACAATTACACATACAAAAGGTAAATCTTATAATAAAGTGAGTTAATGAGAAGCAAATAGATACCAATACGGGGGATTCAAATATTATGCAACCATATCTGATTAGACAGAGCACAAGGACCATAAATACACAGAAACTAGACTAGTACTATTTCCTCAAAAAGCATAAAATTTGGGAAGAAAACAAAGAAGCATCATTATGGACAAGGAAAATAGACAAACAACCACATAGTAAAACAAGATTTGAGACTATATGAACACTCAAGAGTTAAAGAAAAAGGGGTGGCCCCAGTCTTTGCGGGAAAAACTAATAAATTAGAAGTAACAACCGATTCCATGGGTTTTAGTGTGCGTGACTGCAACAGAAGTTCTCATTTAAGTTTTGCATACTTTAAGTGCTATATAGTGCTCTCACGTATAAAGTCTAACCAAATACTTTCATCAAATTGTAGAACAAACATTCAATCACAGAACTTAACAAAAAAATTAAATTAAATTAAATTAAATTGTCACAAACACCCCCACTCCTCCCAAAAAATCTGTTGTCACTTCCCCCTATGTTCACTTTCATGACATAACTAAGGCAATAAAACCAGACGAACTTAACTAAATAGGCCCTATTTAAGATGCATAACTAGCAAGATTCCAGATAAGGGCTACAACTTTAAATACAATGCTTAAGGTGTCAGATATATCATACATTATCTAAATCATAAACCTTAAAACAATTCAATTGTCACAGACTAAGGAGAGGATACAACTACCAAAAGATTACGAGAACAAAGCACTCATTATCCAACACTAGCAGCCAACACAATCATGACTATAGTTGCAAGGTTTGGATGCTTTAACAAATTTTGGGTATAAAACAAAACAGGGTTCAAGAAAAGATGGAGCAATGTAATTTGTAATAAGTCTCTGTAATTTCATAAAATCGTCCTATACCTTTTACCAAGAGCACCACTGAGAAACAAAAGTAGCAGGTTTCCAGGGAAAAAAGAGAAAAGCAGTTTCGATATCCTTTCGACAAAAATAGAGCCTATCACAAGAATAATATATATATATATATTATATAATCAGGTGTTAACTCTATAAGACAGATTGTCCATCTTTTCTTTCATCTCAGGCTAAATACAAATGAGAGGAGCTAACACAAAGTTTGGTAAAATAAAATGCTAAAAGATTCATCTTATTAGTCTTGCATGTAATCTTTGGCATTAAAGAAATCAGATTTTGGTATAAATATGGACTAGAAACAATAGATATTCTAGCTAAACACTTATTTTATTTCTCTCATTAATCCCTTATATATATATATATATATCTAGCATTTGCTCTCTCTTCATTTATGTTTCAGTTTCAAATGGCTCTCTGGTTTTTGTTCAACCTTTCTTGTTACCTTGTTCCTCTTCTAATTGTGTTGTTATTAATCCTTCTAAAAAAAACTCTTGTATAACTCATAAGTACAACTAAACAATATTTATGAGAGTCTAATGTGATGAGAAGAACTAGCACACGTTCTGGAAACTCATCAAACTCTGAATCCATTGAAACAACTTAGCAAATAGGAAAGGAAAAAGATTTAACAACTTTGCAATAGCTATTTAGTATAGGAAAATAGGTGCATCCATTTTATGTATGCAAAACAGACTGACATTAGTTGAAGGCAGCATAATTACTCAAGCCCATTTGTGCGAAGACCTAGCCTATCGAGGAGAAGGCCCACTACAAAATGGGCCGAGCTAGGGGTTTGGCCCCAGCACCCTTCCACACGCTGAAGGGGGCGAAGTCATGGGCCTAGCCCTAGCCTCGTTCCCCACTCCAAAGTGGACAGATCTAGGGGATCAGCCCTAGCACCCTTCTCCACTCCGAAGTGGGCGAAGTCATGGGCCTAGCCCTAGCCTCATTCCCCAGACCGAAGTGGGCCGAGCTAGGTGTAAGGCCCTAGGCCCTTCCCCACTCCAAATGGGGCAATGCCATGGGTCTAAGCCTTAATCCCTTTCCCCACTCCAAAGTGGGCAAGTCCATGACAGTGACTTCAAGACTCATATTCGCTCTGAAGTGAGTTAAGCTAAGTTGACCTTCTAATAGATCACTCAATGCCATGTGAGTGGAGAGCACATGGCAACCGCGAATAACGGAACAACTTACTCAAGTGCATGGCAAAGTCTCTACCTTCCTCCAATAAGGAGCGACCTAGCTGAGGAGCAACCTAACTAAATCACAAAGAGTGCCAGGTGGCAGAGAGAGGTATACTTTATGAGCAAGTCAAGCCTTCCCTATAAAAGGTAACCTTACCTCCCTTCACAAGGGATCCGAATTCAATTACTCTCTCTCTCTATACTCTCGTCTTCTCCATACTCTCTCTGGTCTAACTTTATCATCAGAGGGGTTTCCGACCAAACCCTGGTCGGGCAACCTCGCAGTTTGTTATCTATGCAAACCTTCAACTCTCGGAGCAGTGTAGTTTGGCCACAAAGTCCATGTATTCTCTACATTGCAGAATCACCCCCGCACATTACTAATATCTAGTTGCCTACCAAGATCCCTCCTATTATGCCAAACAAACTGAAATGAAGAACATTCCTATTATGCCAAGATCCTTTAATGCTACTAGTTAATCATGGTTAATCCTGAACCCTTTACTGAAATCCATTGCATACTGTGATCTTATAAGTTCTTGCATATTCCCCCATCAGTCCTCTAGCAAATATTGATCAAGCTTCATTATTAAATTGAAAAATTAGGATTTCAACTTTCACATGGCCAATAAAATAGCACCTCTCTAAGAAGAATAATGAAATACAAATAGAATTTCTATTCAAAATGAGGTGGCTTTTTTTATTGTTCCTTCAATTCCAATAAAAAAATAAATAAATAAATAAAAAACACTTAATATTGTCTTTATAATTCACAAATGTCATTGATAAGTGATTCTCGATGTGTTTTTTTGTACAAATTTTTTGTTTGCAAACTTGTTTCCCTTTGAGAATGAACCCTATAAACATTGCATATTATGAAAGCAGCACACGGCCACTTTATCAAAATCCAATGTCTAACTTTCTTACTTTTGAACATTATCATTTAAATCAGATTCTGAACTCAAAACTCTCCAACTCTCAAACTTGAGTTCAAAAACATATTGAATATTTTTTCAAACCATAGCTCCAAATCTCCTATTGCTAAAAACTACCCACCCAAAGAGGCTGATCATTATCAATAACCTCTAAACAATCACCACTCCACAACAAGGTTTCTCTATTTGTATTCTAGATGTATTAATAAGCACTCCTAGAACACTAAAGACCCAGACTAAAATTGCTATTGTTAGTGTGTTACAAGGCATCCTGTGTTGTCATTGGAATTTTTACAAACATATGCCAGGCATAATGTGTCATTTTTTTAGTGAGTAAAAACTATCTATTTTCGTCAACAATTTTGACAAAAAATCAACAACCAAGAGTTTGAGAAATAAAATTAATATCTATTCCTATAAAGTATGAACAAGAGTTAGAGAATTAAAATTAATAATCATATGGTTTAATCACAAAAGCTCCACTAGGGGCTTTACATGTAACACGTGTATACAAAAGATCTAGAACTAACAGTAGAAACGAAATTGAATTGCATTAATCGAAGAACATAAATTATCAGAGATAGAATCCACCCTTCAAAAATCTCAAGGGAATGTAGAATCAATCCATCGATCCAAACCCTATGGCCTCAATTCAAACCCTAGGAGACGGTAAATCGAATGGAAGATTACTCCTTGAGCATTAAATAATTTCTCAATTTCTGCACAGAAGATATTTATAATAATAAAATAAAAAGAACGGATTCATTTAATAAAATTAGGCATCGTTTGGCAAGTGGTGCTTTTAGTCAAAAAGTCACTAAAAATGACCAAAAAGCCAACAACGTATACCAAAAAGTCAAAGATTCCCTTTTCTCTCTACTTTTTGCACATCTTTTCGTAAAAAAATCAAAAAATTATCCCAAACATATTAGTTTTTTTTACATCATATTTTAGCCAAAAAGTCAAAAAATTACTAAAAAAACCTGTTCCCAAACGAGGCCTAATATGATTTTTATGCACATGCTCAACAAGCAACTACATCAATTGGATAAACAACCATATCAATGCTTCTTGGTGTGGAAAACAGAAAAAAAAAAAAAAAAAAAAAAATTTGTTTAGTTTGATACCAATCTGACAGGAAATCAAAACAAAAGGGGTTATACTATTGTGCCTTATGTTTTGAATTTGGAAGGATGATGAGGGTATAGGGGATTCCAAAGCTTAACGAAAATCAGAGCCTCGTTAGTGATTTAGGCATAAGATTAATGATTTATCCATACAAATTTTTCCTCCAAACTCTCCCGAATCCATTCGGGGATTTGAGAGGGAAAATTTGTGTGGATGAATCATTGCTAATAATGAATTAGTTGATTTACTGCAATCCTGGCCATTGAAATTATTGATTTGATGCTGAGGTGTCGTGTTATTACGGAAGACTGGAAGATGTTCCAATTCTCTCTATATTAGAGAGGCAGTCTTAGTTAATCATTAGCAATCGAAGGTCCGAAACATGTGGAGGTGACCTATTCCAAGACTCTGAAGTCGACATTCAAAGGGAACAAATATGAATTGAGTCATTAAAGTGATACCCACAAGAAGTTTGTAGTGGGTGATGAGCACGATGGTGGTGCCTCTATTTCTGAGGTGAAGCCACCATGGGTGAGGAACTTCCCGCCACCACAAACAGAATCCAATTATGATCCATCAAAAGCCCCATGGCCTGGGGCACATGCATACATATTTGAGGAAAATATTCCAAACAGCTGCAAATTCATGTGAGAGCCACAACTTGTTTTACTTGACTTTCATTTCTCAATCAATTTAAATTTGCAAGTTTCCTTTCAAGATCAACAATTTTACTCTTTTTTTTTTTAAGGCAGATTTAAGTTGAGAATTTTGTTTATAAGTTCATTATACGATATTGGTTCTCAAACTCTTGTTTCTTGTTAACTGTTTTACCAACATAAACTAGCCATTGGCTCCATCTTTAGTCTTGCAGAAGAAGGTTTGCATTCTCAATCTCGCAAAAGAAGATTTGCATACTCTCTTAGGCTGAGCTAATGGATACTCTCTTTTGCTCATTTTTTTATATCTAATCACAATTTTTTTCTTAGATTTTCAACGAAACTCTTTTAGCATGGATGACAGTCACGATCCACTTACTACCGATGTCGATAATCTTCTGATGCATGCTACAAAGGTTGATCCTACTAGGGACCTTGAAAATCCTCTGATGAGAATGTTTACGGTTAACACTCCAAATCGTCCATTACTTGTGGAAGAAGTCAAAAATCTTGAGGTAAACCCTAACATACCTTATCTGGAAACCATATTGTTCCTCTCAAACTTGATGAGAAGGTACATGATCCCAAAAAAGTTAGAAAAGTGAATTGCCTTATTGGCGTCAAATATTTTCCTAGTGGCATGCTTTCTAATATTTCCCAAATATGTTTTCTATAAGGATTATAAACTCGAGAAATACGATAGCTATAAGTTTCAGATTGCAGTTCAATTTATGCATAACTTCATTTTGTGCCCGATCATATATTGGGGTCCGTTCACTATCAACCCGAGATTTTGGTTTTGGTATCAAAGCTTTATTAAACTCATTTGTCTAATTGGAACATCTCTGATACTTTATTTTATTGCACATCCTAGAGAGTTTCATCAACCGTTTAATGAACTGATTGACAATTGGAGCATATTACTCACCATGTGTTTAGCCTATCATACTTTTCTTGTATCTAAAATCTTACATCCAGATTTAGAGGTAGGATTTCCTACTATTTTTTTTAGATATGAGCATGCACTTATGCAGAAAAGTCAATCGCCATCTATTAGGTTTGGATGTGTTTGGAGCATTTGTGCTTAATCTTTAATAATTTGTTAGAGAAATAAATAGAGGAAATGGAGGAAGATGAAGCTAATTGTCATCGCGGTAAACAATGGTCATGATGGAAAAGGCCCTCCAGGTGAAAAGGTTGGGGTTGATGACAATAATGATGGTTTAGTTGGAGCTGAAAGTGATTACACAACTGTTGAAAGTAGAGACCTTGATCACACAATTGTTGAAAGTGAAAACATTGATTGCACAACTGTTGAAGGTGAAGACGTTAAATACACTGTTTTTGAAATTGAAAAGTAAGTTGAATACAATGTCTTAAACACTGTTCAATCTAATGTTGAGGATGAAGAAAAAGTTGGTGAAAAACAGGATGTTGAAAATGAAGAGCAAAATGGTCAAATTGTTCAACACACTGATAAAACACAGCAGTCGGTTGATAATGGCGAGCTGGTTAGTAATGGCGCTAATGACTACAAAACCGAACATAGGCAAAGGAAAGTTCAAAAGAAGGGTAGAGTTAATCAAAAACAACCAGGGAAAGTGGCTATGATCACTCTGTTTTTGTCCGCCATTCTTCTGTTGGCACTATTGTCTTGATTGTTTATGTGGATGACATTATCCTCTCTCGTAGTGACTGTTCTAGGATTGCTAATTTAAAGCACTATTTAAGTCAACACTTTCACACTAAGGATTTAGTTCATCTTCATTATTTTCTTGGCATTGAGGTTGCTCACTCTTCCTAGGGTATTTTCCTCTCCCAACGAAAGTACGTCCTTGATCTTCTCTCCGAGACCGGTCTCTTAGGTGCCCGTCTAGTTGATACCCCTATGGATTCTTCTGTTAAGCTGGATGGTAAGCATGGGGACTTCTTTTTTGATGTTGGCCGCTACCGTTGCTTGGTTGGGAAGTTGATTTATCTTACTGTTACTCGTCCTGATATCACTCATGTTGTGGGTTTGGTTAGTCAGTTTATGCACGCTCCTCGCCATCCTCACTTTGATGTTGTCTGTCATATTTTACGTTATCTAAAGGGTGCACCAGGTCGTGGTCTACTTTATCGCCCTTCTACTTCCTTGACTATCACCGGGTTTAGTGACGCTAATTGGGCTGGTAGTCGTACTGACCGTCGTTCTACTTCTGGCTATTGTACTTTTGTTAGTAATAACCTAGTTACTTAGCGGAGTAAGAAGCAGAATGTTGTGGCACGTTCTAGTGCCGAGGCTGAGTACTGTGCTATGGCACATACGACTTCTGAAATGTTATGGGTTTGCTCCCTTTTACATGATTTTGGTGTTTTCGTTCCCACTCCTATGCCTCTGTGTTGTGATTATCAGGCTGCTATTTTCATTGCCAACAATCCTATGTTCCATGAACATACCAAACACATTGAGGTTGATTGTCACTTCATTCGCAATTTTTACTCCAGAAACAGCTAATGACTCCTTATATTCGCTTTGACAACTAGTGGGTGACATCCTTACCAAGCCTTTACCTCGTGCTTCGTTTCAGCGGTTATCTGCCAAGCTAGGCATGTTTGACCTCTATGCTCCAGCTTGAGAGGGCATGTTAGATTTATTATGCTATTTTATTTTATATTTAGGGTATTATTGTCATAGTAACATTAACGTTTCTAATATAAATATGCTGGATGAGGGTTTTTCATTATAACCCAATAACCTATTCTCTATATTATCTATTCTTATCTTCTCTATCTCTTTTCTCTCCAACCCTAAGTTGTCACATTATTGTCCATACTTTTTTGCACATGTTTTCGTAAAAAGCCAAAAAGTAACTAAAAATGTACAAAAAGTTATTAAAATAGTCTATTGCCAAACAAGGCCAAGATGTCCAAAAAAGTAGAGCCAATGATGTGACAATTTATAGTGACTTTTTGACTAAAATGTTTTGTCCCCAAACGAGGCATAAACTACATAATTCTAAAGTTTTTCTCCTAGCTACAATACAAATGAAAAGACATGATATTAGCTTCACGATCAGACAACTCCTACCATTACTACAAATGTTTTGCCACATACTATGACAACATTTATAGTCACTTTCCCTGATTGTTTTCGATTAACTCTACCCTTCCTTTGAACTTTCCTTTGCCTATGTTCGGTTTTGTAGCCATTGCCGCCATTACCAACCTGCTCGCCATTATTAACCGACTGCTGTGTTTTATCAGTACGTTAAACAATTTGGCCATTTTGCTCTTCATTTTCAACATTTTGTTTTTCGCCAACCTTTTATTCATCCTCGACATTAGATTAAACAGTGTCTAAGACACTGCATTCAACTTGCTCTTCAATTTCTGAAACAGTATATTAAGGTCTTCACCTTCAGCAATTGTGCAATCAAGGTCTTCACTTTCAATAGTTGTGTAATCAAGGTCTCCACTTTTTGTGTAATCACTTTCAGCTCCAACTGAACCATTATTACTGTCATCAACCCCAACCTTTTCACCTAAAGGGCCTTTTCCATCATGACCATTGTTTCTCCCATTGAATCCACCTCTACCACAATGATGATTAGCTTCATCTTCCCCTATTTCCTCTAACCATTTCTCTAACAAATCGTTGAAAACTATAATCACAAATGCTCCAAACACATCCAAACCTAATAGATGGCGATTGACTTTTCTGCATAATTCAACAGAAAAGTGCATGCTCATATCTAAAAAAACAGTAGGAAATCCTACCTCTAACTCTGGATGTAAAATTTTGGATACAAGAAAAATATGATAGGCTAAACACATGGTGAGTAATATGCTCCAATTGTCAATCAATTCATTGAACGGTTGATGAAACTCTCTAGGATGTGTAATAAAATAGAGTATCAGAGATGTTCCAATTAAACAAATGAGTTCAATAAAGCTTTTATACAAAAACTAAAATCTTGGGTTGACAGTGAACGGACCCCAATATATGATCAGGCACAAAACAAAGTTATGCATAAATTGAACTGCAATCCGAAACTTATAGCTATCGTATTTCTAGAGTTTATAATTCTTATAGAAAACATATTTGGGAGATATTAGAAAGCATGCCACTAGGAAAATATTTGACGCCAATAAGGCAATTCACTTCAGATGTTTTCTAACTTTTTTGGGATCATGTACCTTCTCATCAAATTTGAGAGGAACAATATGGTTTCCAGATAAGGTATGTCAGGGTCTACTTCAAGATTTTTGACTTCTTCCACAGGTAATGGACGATTTGGAGCGTTAACAGTAGGCATTCTCATCAGAGGATTTTCAAGGTCCCTAGTAGGATCAACCTTCATACCATGCATTGGAGGATTTTCAACATCGGTAGTAAGTGGATCGTGATTATCATCCATGGTAAAAGAGTTTCGCTAAAAATCAAAGAAAAAAATTATGATTAGATATAAAAAATGAGCAAAAGAGAGTATCCACTAGCTCAGCCTAAGAGAGTATGCAAACCTTCTTCTACAAGCCTAAGGATGCAAACCTTCTTCTACAAGACTGAAGATGGAGCCAATGGCTAGTTCATCTTCCTCATCATCTCGCGCAGTGTGATATAGTAAATAGATATTCTAGAGAGAGAGAGAGAGAGGGGGGGGGGGGGCATGTATATAAAGAGAGTCTGGCGATTTGAGCCAACGGTTACTTCTCATCTAGCTACTTTAATCTTAATCTTCCTTACCCCATCTCTCGCAGTGTGATATAGCAAATGGACATGATGGACATGAGAGAAAGAGAGGAGGAGGCATATGCATATAAAGAGTCTGGTGTGGTGATGGAGCCAACGGCTACTTGTCTTCCACACCTTGTAGTGTGATATATAGCAAATGGAGAGTTGAAGAGAGAAGAGGCAAATAGATATATATATATATATATTTGAGAGAGAGAAGAGGCAAATGGATAGTTGAGACAGAGAAGAGGCAAATGGATAGATAGAGTTTGATGGCTAGCATATCTTAGAGCATCTACAATGCTTGTAATTGGAGTTGCCAAAGCTATAATATAGCAGGTTTGCACCAAAATGGTTCTCCAATGGTTGAAGATGGCAGCTGCTAAATTTGGCAAATGCCAAAGTATGTGCCAAATTTGACACAAGCTTGGCAAATGCCAAATGTGCCAACTCACGCAAAACCAACCGTTCCCTCCCTCCCTCCCTTTCTCATCCTTCACAGCAGAACAGAGATTGGGTGAAACAGCTATTTTTCTTGAATTTTTTGTAAAACTAAATCCACCAACTTTTTTTTTTTAAAGAGAAATTCTTTATAACATAATTTTTTTAAAAAAAACAGAAATTGGGCAAAAAAACCAAACCGTTCAAAAAAAATTTAAAAACATTTCACAAAAAAAAATTTAAACATAATCAAACAACAACAACAACAATCAACCAATTTCAACGCAATCAAGCAATTTCAACCCTATCAAGAAATTTCAAACGAATTTTAAACAATAAATACCTGGATCTTTGTGATCTGCGATCTGCGAAACGGGGGAGGATGATCAGCGTTCTTGGTTTCCATCTTTTTTTTCAGCTTGTTTGGGATATGCGAAGAGGGGTTTGTGACGAGGAGAGAGAGAGAGAGAGAGAGAGAGAGAGAGAGAAGGGGTTTGTAACGCAATTTGATCTGTGATCTTCGAAAAGAAATGGTCGGTTTTGGGAAAGAGACGGTGGGTTCTGGGGGAGAGACGGCGGAGAGAGAGAAGCTGCTTCACCTTCTCCATCAAAAGGATGGAAACATAGAGACGCTGCTTTGGGTTTCAGAAGAGAGAGAATGACGGGGGATCGGTGGTGAGGTTCTAGAAATGATAGAGTGATAAGAGAGACCGAGTGGGGTTCTAATAAAAGAAATGAGAGTAGTGCTTTGGATTTTAATTTTTAATGTAAGTAATTTTTTTTTTTTTAATTTAATTTTGTAGTGATATGTAAATAGTGCGATAAATTATATATATACTAGTGTATGCATGTTTCTAAAGGCACGATATAATTAATGATGTGATCAAAATATAATTGAATATACAATTATTAAATTAAGGCCTTGTTTGGGATAAACTAAAAAGGTCAAAAAATCAAAAAGTTACTAAAAAAAGTTAAAAAGTTCATACTATTCAATGATAGTTTGTGGAGGAAGCCACTAGGGCAAAATTATTATTTTACCCTTTGAATTCAACTACCCAAAAAGTCAAAAAGTCAAAAGGGTAAAATTGTCATTTTGATTTTACTACAGTTATTTATTACACATCTTTTCGTAAAAAGTCAAAAAATTATCCCAAACATACATCTTTTTTTTCTCTACTTTTTTAACCAATAAGTCAAAAAATACACTTATATAACACATCCCAAACAACCACTAAAATGTAATTTGCCAAATTCGTTAATAAAAATTTGAGGTCAAAATATAAATAAAGATCTGATTGGTTTCGACTTTCACACAAATTTTGTAAAATTACCGAGGCATAAATGCACCCTAATAAAATTAAAGTAAAAACTGAAAAGGTAATTTATTGTAGGAATATGTCTCGTGGGCTTTTGTCACCGAGGTGGATAACAAAGTTTTGTTAAAAAAAAAAAATTTTCTAGTCTTTAAACAAATAACATCACCCCTATTATCTCTCTTCTCTCTCTCTTTCTTACTTGCCTTGTGAAAAGAATACATTTTAATAGTAAAACATAAACCACTTTGATCACCATTTTTTTTAACAGAACCCAATTTACCTTTGCCTCCAAATCCCTCTCCAAACTCTTACATAAATTCCCTACTTTCTTTTTACCTTATACTAACTACAAAAATCCATAAATCTAGAGCAAGCTTTTCACTTTAAGAAGTCCCATAAAACCCATAAAAAAACAGGCACCAATTTCACACTTAAAAAACCGTCAAGCCATTAGGCCATACACCATTTCTTTAGGAAGTCCCCTCTCAAGACACTCCTGCATCTACTCCCACTCACTTTATATAGAATAGAATGAATTTATATATAAATAAATTTTGTTGATGTGTTTAGGAATACTGGTTAAGATATAGAAATACTTGGCACATGAAATGATTAATTATATGTGACAATACATTTTTTTTTTTTTTAACTAGGGGTGACTATTGGTTCAATAGTTAAGACTTGACCTAATAACCTTGAGGTTATGGATTCAAGTCTTAGGACTACCACTTTGTCCATTATGCCAAATGTTAGGTGTGTACTCAATCTTTCTTCTCCCAAACACGCATTAATGTGTACTAATTGGGTGTTGTTTTTTTATTTTTTGTTTTTAGCTCACCAACATATTCAAAATTACATCCCAACTAATCTTGAGATGTATGTATTTTGCATACACCAAGTAATTTTTGTCATTTGTACGTTCTTGAGAATTTTCATACAACCTTACAAAAATTAACAACCATATAGGACAGTCAAATATTTTTTCCAAAACAAATATTTCAAGCTCTCTGACTTCTAAAAAAATAAATCATACAAAGAAATCTAGTTGTAACAATATATTCAATAGAAATCAAAACCTAAATATTCAATAGAAGTAATGAAACACCAAATATATTCAAAAAACATACATACAGGTGTATGTATGTCTCTATAACTTAAGTAGTATTCAAAAAACATACCCATCTCTCTCTCTCTCTCTCTCTCCTTTTCTCTTTCTTTTCTTAGGTTCTCACAAATCCTATGATGATCAGCCTTTGTCTGTGGTGTTTGGTTACTTCTATAGATTTCAAAAAACTGTAAACAATATATCAAAACCCAAATATATTGTAGGTTATTAAACACAAATATACTATTTTAATAACATACAAAAACTAATCTAATATACAAGAACCACACTATTTTAACAAAAAAATTAACTTGACTGTGTTGAAATAGGCAAATTTTCATGAATCAAATTCCCAAGTTTAGAGAGAAATTAGAAGAGAGGAGTTAAATTAGGGCCAATCTAATTTAATTTGAGGTAACAGCAAAATCAAAATCACACCAAATAACTTGAGGCAATCACTTTGAGGCAACAACCTAACAAAAGTCAATCAAAATCACACCAAACCCACCAAACTAAACATTAGACCAAATAAATTCAAAGAAAGAAAACAGAGGAATAGGGGTTTCGGGGTTAGGTAGAGAGAGAAAGTAAGAGAATAACTTATTGTTTAAAGCTTGACAACAATGGCAACCACTCACCACTCTCATAATCATCCTCTCATCGTCGTCCCCATCACGCGTCGTCGCTGGGGGTAGAGACCACCACGAACACCAACTGATGGGGTAGGATGCCGAGAACGCGAGATCCGGATGCCGAGAAACCATCGCCGAGTGGGTTGGGCGCCGATGGAATGAAAGAGTGTGGGACTGAAACAAAAACACAGAGTGAGATGTAGAGAGAGAGAGAGAGAGAGAGAGAGAGAGATAATGGGAATGATGAAGAGGACAGAACTAGTGAGAGGAGAGGATAGATCGGCGGGAAACATATTTTGGGCCAATTTGGGGAAGTTACTGATAAGTCCCATGTACTAAATTCAAGATTCAGCTAATCCCAAAACAAAATACTTGCACCAATTAGTTCAACACATTTTTAATTGTTACCAAAAAATCTTTTTTTTTTTTTTTAATTTACAGACACTGTTCACATCTTACTATCGTCGGAGTTTCGTCAAACAGTCGCCGGAGACTCGTCGGAATATTCAACATCGTCGGAAAGTCGTCGGAATGTTTAAAACATGTTATGAAACTGTAAAATTTTACAGTTCTAAAGCATGTTATAAAACTGCAAAATTTTACAGTTTTAAACCATGATTCATTCCAGCACCAAAAAAAAAATTCAAACTGCAAAATTTTACAGTTTTCACCGCCTGTAACTAAAACTCGAAAATTACTTGTTCAGAATTCAAAAATTTTCTCATTACAAATCTGTGTGATAGTTGTACAAATCTGAGTCATTACAGATCTGTTTCAATGATATTATAGATCTATTTCATCATCAACAACAACAACCATAGATCAACAACTATCCCAAAAAAAATCTATAAATAGAGAGAGAAAGAGAGAGAAATTGACAAAGATATATACACAAATCTGTTCAATCTAAGCACAGATCTGAGGATGAGCGTCTTCTTGTTCTTGTTCTTCATCGTCTTCTTGTTCTTCAGTTCTGCATCGTACCAAATCTGGTCACTCTGATCAGATCTTCGGCGTCAATAATCGAACTGCGTGGTGGAGAAAGTGGCGACGGTGGTGCCGCAGAGGTTCAAATCGGCATAGATGTTCAGATCGGAAGGTCGTAAAGAGGGAAGCAAAAAACCAGAAAAAAAAAACGAGAGAGGAAGGGAAGCAAAAAACAGAGAGAGAGAGGGGAAAGGACTTTTGGGTGCAGTGAAAAAGTTTTGGGATTAAATGGAGACCACATGTTTCACATGGGACCTATGGGTAATTTTCCCAATTAATTTAAATCATTGATGATGCTATGTCGGATCAAAATATACATATTTTTAAAAATCATTCAGCAATATTATATAAATATGTATATTTTTAAAAAAAAATTATTTTATTTTTGTTTTTTATATTTGTTTAGTTTGATAGAATGTAAATATTCAACATTATTTATAAAATTAGAGAGAAAATTAATTGAGATTTGTGAAAATAATAGGGTTAATTACACTAATAGTCCCTATAGTTTAGGACTTGTGTCACTTTGGTCCCTGACTTTTCAATTGTGACACATTTGACCCTGAATTTTGAATCTTGTTTCAAATAAGGACAATTGAAAATATTATTAGATTTTTCAAGGGTAAAATTGTCAATTTGATAAAATATAAACTAATTTGATAAAAATAAATGTCAAAAAAATATTTTTAATTTTTTAAAAATTATTTTTATCCACCAATGATAAAATTATGTAAAATTAATAAAAATTACATGATTAATTTTTTTAAATTAATTTTACATGATCATCATCCAAACACATAATAAAAATTAATTTGGTAAAAAAAATAAATAAATGTCTAAAAGATTTATCAATTTTACATAATTTTATTTTTAGTAGGCAGAAATAATTTTTTAAAATTCAAAAATATTTGTTTGACATTTATTTTTGTCAAATTAGTTTATATTTTATCAAATTGACAATTTTACCCTTGAAAAATCTAATTATATATTCAATTGTCCTTATTTGGAACAAGATTCAAAATTCAGGGTCAAATGTGTCACAATTGAAAAGTCAAGGACCAAAGTGACACAAGCCCCAAACTATAGGGACTATTTGTGTAATTTGCCCAAAATAATATGTGACCATTAGAACATGAATGTTATAATTTGATAAATTAATATTATAAATTGTCAAATTAAAACAATAGTAATACTATTATAATATTTATTGTTAGAGAGGTTCTTAAGGCATATTTTCACAAAATGGCAAAATATATATTAGAGTTTTGTAGTTATGAGATATTATTTGGTATTTTAGGATAAATCTTCACACTTTAATAGCTTCTCAAAAGCTGATGTAAAACCTAATGATCCTATTTGTATGTAATAATAAAAAATAAAAAAATCAAGACAATATAATTTTTCTAACATTATACTATAATTTTTCTATATTGAGGTCTCATGTGGCATGGGAGTGTTTTAGTTAAAAAATCAAAAAGTTATTAAAAAAATTAAAAAGTCACTTTAACCTGCACACCTAAGCCTATGGAGCAATCATGTGATATGTGGCATACAGAGGTCAAATGACATTTTTACCCCTCTTTTTTGTTTTTTGTTTTTTGTTTTTTTAAAAATTTCTATCCAAACGGCTACTTTATGTCAAAACCTGCATATAGCTGTACTGTATCACAGAGCCTACGTTTGGCAAGATGGGTTTGGAGCTTTTTTGGCTGAAATAGTTACAAAAAACAAAATAAGATTTTTAGCTCAATGAGACAAAACATCACATCCAACCTATAATCATTACATTCTTTCTCTCACAAAAAAGTCAAAAAAACCAAAAAAACTAAAAGTTCTTCCCAAACCAGGCTTTTTAGCCTCAGGCTAAAATAGTCAAAAAAACCAAAAATCCAACCCATTTTCCAAACGAAACCAGAGTGTAGGTCAAGAGTAGTACTTTTCTAGAAAGAACTGTTTTTTGTACATATATGTACAAAGTACAATAGTTGTAACAAAATATATTACAAAATAATTACACAATAACACAGAAATTGTACACATTGATTAACATATTTTTAAATTTTTGCTATTTAATTTTGTAAAGATTTTTTTCACAAATTTTTTCAGTGTTTTTTTGTTAGGTGTATCTAATACTTATATAAATTCCTTAAAAATTGAATAATAATTCAGTGCAACAAAAAATGCGGAATATTTCAAATTCTAATTTTTTGATAAGTGAATCTTAAAAACCAAACCAAACAACCTGATTACATTTCACAAATCACAACATAACATTTTTGTAAATTAATTTTTTTTTATGGCAACTTTTTTCAAATACCAAATTGGTGAAGTCGAATATTTGATTTCTTTTTATATATTTTTTTGAAAAAAATAGAGTATTGCAAAGAATTTAGTATTGATGTGTTCATTTAATTTTAATGAAGATTTGCAAAGAGTTTGGACATATGTACAATTACCAAGGTAGTTGTGAAAATTGTTTCGTAATGAGTTTTGAATGGCAAAAATGTCATTTTACTCATTTTTGCTTTATTTATATTATTTTATTCTTTTCGTAAAAAGTCAAAAAGTTATTCCCAAACATACTAGTTTTTTTAACATTATGTGGTGTTTTGAAAAGTTGGTAAAATGCTGGCTTTTTGGCCTTTTTAGTGACTTTTTTGGCAAAAAAACTGGGTTGTTTTGGGTAAAAAATCTAACTTTTTTGGTTAAAAATGCTGAAAAGCCAAAAACCTGGCTTTTTTGGCAACTTCCCAAAAGACCCCTATATTTTAGTCAAAAAATCAAAAAGTTATTAAAAAAACATGTTTCCAAACGAGGCCTGAAACTCACAGTTTTCTTTGTCACGACCTCTTCTTTCTTCTCTCCTAGGTGTTTGGAAAGAAAAAGTTTTAACCTTTTAAGTTAAAATAATATTAAAAAACAAAATAAAATAAAATAATTAATAAAATGAAATATCACATTAAATTTATAATTATTGAGGCAATTACCAAGCAGTGAACACTGTGTCACGGACTGGGCACTTGTTATCTTCTCGAGAAGCTGGCTCCATGAGTGGTACTGATACCCCTGTGTAATAAGCCCAAGGACCAACCCAGAAAATGTGATAGGAATCTACCCTGTCTGCCTTGTTACTCACAAACTAATGTGTTTGCAAGGTACTTTGTGTAGAACTCGCACCCTTAATGAGTTGATATGTGACATGCTATCACCGTCAATCCCTGACGCCCTCGTCAAGGGACATTACCCTGCCTACCTCCATGTTTGTCCGTTTCCCTACCCATAGGAAACCCGTCCCACGTGGACACCATCCTTGGTGCAGACCCCATCCTTGGTGCAAACCCCACAATGGAGGTGCTTGGTGTAAGTCTCACGTACCGTCCCTATCACAGTGCTTCTAACCTGGCTCTGATACCACGTGTCACGGCCTTGGTAATTTCCAAGCACTCCGTGTGGTACTTAGACAATCTCAAGCCTTAACTGATGATGCTAAGTCAGCCTAACTCACAAACTTGCAAGAAAGACAAGTAAGAAGATAATGAGAGTTTAAGAGAATGCCTTTTGTATTTACTTTGAGAAAGCTTTACAAGTCTTGGATGGATTGGAGCAAACGAGCTCCCCTCCTATTTATAGGCTCCTTAGGAGCATTCTAGAACTCTCAAGAAAATGTCATGTAAAAGCTTCCCATGGAAGCCTTCTTTACAAGCTATAAGAATGTTCTAGAATGCCTTCTAGAACTATCTGTACAAATATCTA
This sequence comes from Camellia japonica, assembly GCA_030407325.1. Taxonomy (NCBI): domain Eukaryota; kingdom Viridiplantae; phylum Streptophyta; class Magnoliopsida; order Ericales; family Theaceae; genus Camellia; species Camellia japonica. The sequence goes on from JAPPVO010000002.1 coordinate 185,210,130, forward strand.
ATTATATGTACAAGTGTGTAGGTTCTTGAATTCCCTAGGTCTTTCTAGAATCCATAGTCTTCATAGGCTCTAAAGTTTGCTAAGGAGTTCTAGATTCTTCCATTAACCTCTCTTTCTTGCATGCTCCCTTCTAGATATCTTGGAGAATTCCATAGGGGTGTGGCAATTGGGACAGACAAAAGTTTTTTGTTTTTTTTTTTTTTCTAATAGTGGATATATTTCAAAAATTACAACAGTAGTGGCAAGTACAAAATTAATTACAAGGACATGGTTTTTTTGGTTAATGGACGCTTTTCTTCCTTACTTTTTCCTCACATCCTTACGGGAAATTATAGAATGTTTCTGGAGTATCACGTGTCCGTACTCTTAACCAATCATCATTCAATATACCCTCTCATATTCTCCAATCACCCAACACAATACCTTACTTACTCACCTTCTTCACCAATTATAATACTATGAAATACCACATGTCTATATTTCAAAATTAGTGAATAATTATCCCCTTGCGTACTACCACTACTTCGTCTCTCTCTCCCCACGTCTGCCACTGCTTCGTGTCTCTCCACGTCACTCTCTCTGCCCCTCCCTCTCTCCTCACTAACTCACACACACTCTTATCTTTCTTCTTTTTTACTTTATTTTATTTTATTTTATTTAGATAAAATATGTATATCTTGTAAAATATAAATTTAATTTTTATAAAATTATTATGATTGAGAATAAATTATTTCTTTCAACTGAGACTACTATTAAATACATTTAGTAAAAAAAATTTAAAAATAAATTAAAATGACTTTAAAAAATTCATTATTTTAAAATATTTAAACAATTAAAATAAAATGTATTAGAGTTTGTACAAATGTAAATAATAAAATCATTTAAATAGAATATATTTTTTTTCACTTTTCCATTGAAAAAAATGTAGATAGAGATGTGTAGGGGTAAATTTAACCTTTGTCCGACACGATTATTTTCTGTATAGGGTGCAAGTTTAACATATGTTCGATACAAGAGTGATTTCTATTAATATTTTAAATTGAAAAACTTTTATAATTATATTGAGATGTATAGTTCAAATTAATATAAATAATAAAATTATCTCAAATTAATTTTTACTTTAAAAAAATACTATTTTTAGTCTCCAAATTAAGATGTAAACCCTAATAGTCAATCTGTTTGATTAAGCTTTCAAATTATTTTTTTCAAAAATTATAAATTAGTTTGATGAAAACAAACACAAATATTAATTGAAACTATATAAATAAAAAATAATAATAGCATTCAATTATAAAAATAAAAGATAATAATATTCAAATTATACAAATATTAATTGAAACTTTATTAATAAAAAATATAATATTCAAACTATCCAATATTAACTCAAAACCATACGAACAAAAACAATAATATTCAACCATATAAATAGTAGTTAAACTAAACAATAAAAATAATAATTAAACCATAAAAATATTATTTTTTATTTTTATTAACTCAAATCAGTCATTAAAATTAATACAAATATTAACTCAAACCAAACAAATAAAAAAGGTCACTAAACAAAATCGTTATATATATTTTAGCATTAAAAATAGTTTAAAAAATAGGATATGAGAAATTCAATTCACCATATTTGGTTAAATTTTGTTTTCTATTTTTCTATAAAAAAAATAATTAAAAAAAGCACTAGTTTGGTAAAACAAAATGGGTCATGCTAACAAGTACCCCAAGGCACAAGTAAAAGACAAAAAAAGATTGAAGATCACAAGTCACATTTTACCAAATTCAATGAATTTTTATTGAAATGAATGTGCTTTTTAACATTTTTACATATTTTCAGTACACTTTTTTCAATATCAAATTCATATGGATCTAATTTTTTTAGGGTACAAATTCAAATTGTGTAGGATGCAAGTTAGATCTATGCAAGGTGCTAGTCAAGTGTAGAGTGCAAGTCAACCTATGTATGGGTGTAAGTCCAATATGTGCAGGGTGCAAGTGTGATCTATCTACAGTGTAAGTCCGATCTATGCTAGGTGCAAGTTCAATTTGTGTGGAAAGCAAGTCCAACATATGTGAGGTGCAAGTCTGTCACGACCCCGACCTGTGATTAGCCTGTAATCCTTGATTAAGAATGCGTAACAATTAAGATGAACTCTTAAGTTAATTGCATGTGTCATGTGTTCTTCGTGTTTATATATGTCTGAAATTCTGTTTCGGTACGCAAATTGAATGCCTTATCGGCATCTGAATACAAATTAACTACGTTTATGTGTTATTTAGAATTTTTAGAATTTTCTGGTAAGTTTAATTAGATTTTGATTTGGAGTCAAATAATTAGAATAAATTAATTAAACTAAACTAAGGCTAATCAAATTAATTAGTGTAAGTTAAGTAGGCCTATATAAGGCCCATGTTGATCAAGAACCCACTCATATGTACACTCCATCCTCATTTCTTGACCTCAAAAAAGAAAAAGAAAAAGTGAGAGAGAGAGAGAGAGAGAGAGAGAGAGAGAGAGAGAGAGAAATTGAATTCAAGCTAGGAGAAGAGGAATTTGGAAGAAAATTGGAGAATTGACTTGCTAGCTTAAGAATTAACTTCTAAGAGTTTAATTGAAGAGTGTAAGTAAGGATCATACTCTTAAACTTGGTATTTAAGACATTGGTGTTTGAATTCAAGAGGTTTAAGTGTGTAAACATGAGAATCTAACTTAGATGATGGAATTTGAGATTAAATCATGCATGCATGCATGGTTCATCAAGTTTTGAGTTTATTCTCCAAGAATTCTTACATGCATGGGCATATACTTGCATGATTTTGAAAAATCAACATGATTCTTCTCTTCTTGCTTCATTTGAACATGTTCTGGAACCAAAGATTTTGAGTTAGTGCATGCATGTGTATATATATATATATAAACTTTCAAGTTTGATTGTGAACAATTGACTTGCTTTTGGGCCTTGATTTTGTGAAATGGCTTTCCTGAAGTTCTACGAGTTTTCAAGAGTTTTCTTAAGTTTGGCCCAAAAGAATGAGCTTTGAAGCTTTGGAATTTGATTTTTGAACTTGAAATAACAATCGGGAAATTTCAGAATTTGGTCGCATCGCTCGAGTGACCAAACCGTCGCTTGAGCGTAAAATTCAAGCTCCTAGTAGTTTTGCAGGCAATTGCACGGTGGCTCGAGTGACCGATTGTATACTCGAGCGAACATTCTTTTTCTCAATACTTGGCTCAGCGACTATCAAGTGACTGCCAAGAAAATCAAGCATCCAGTACTTTTGCAGACTTTGTAAACCGCTCGAGCGACCAAAGTTGCGCTCGAGCGAACTGCACTGTTTTTGAAATTTTACAAAATGTTTTCAAAGTATATTTTTGCATCCTCATTACATCTCAGGCATTCTTAGGCCATGATTAAGCTACAATAATGAGGATAAGAGTTAGAAACACACGCTAAGAAAGAAGAATGATAAGTTATGCACTTTGTGGCATGTGTTCAATGTGTATCTGTCACGTGTTATTGCCCGCTTGATCAGTCCATTCTGTCCAAGTGATTTGTTCTACTATTAGAACTATCTGTGAATAACAACTCTGTAAAGGTATGTTTGATTATAAGTATTTTCTAACTGATATGATATGATCTATTTTCTTAAATACTATTTTGTGAACCATGAATGATTGTCCAACTTTCTGAAATGTAATCGTGGCATCCTTAGCATCATGTGATATATTATATGTTATCAGGTACCAAGGTTCACGTGGGTTCCATTTATGGGACTAGTTATGCATAACCGCTTATTTGATCTGCACGTGGGTCTTTTATGACCAAATCTCATGTGAATAAGGGTCTTCATGACCATCTCAAGTGAATATGGGTCTTTATGACCACCTCATGTACACGCCGGTCTTTATGACCAATCTGATCTATAGCTAATAGACGTACCACGTAAGATTATTAATGAAATCTGTAAAAGCATGTGAATCTGAATCTATTTCTAATTTGAAATATGTTTTTTGAATCTGTTTTGGACATCATTCATAAACCCTTTACTCTGTTGTTATTCACTGGGCTCCAATTCACTGTATTATTTACGTAGATAGGTGATCAGACGCGGGACCAGGCCTAAGATGCCAGCCTGGAGTTCTGTTTGTCAAGCCAACCACCATGCCTCCCGAGGACGTTCCCAAGTGTTTTAGTGTTCAAGTCAAGTGCACGTGATGTCTGTCTTTATCTTTTTCTTTCTTTTGTTAAACAACACTGTTGTATACTCTGTAAATAGGGTTAAGTCTCTTTTTGTTTATCTGTACATGAGATTACGTGTGTATGACGTCCATATCAATATAAGTTTAAATTTTATGTCCCATGTAAGTCTACACAACTCTATGGACATTGTATTTTGTATATTTGCTTCCGCTAGCCCCTAATTATTTGATTACTATTAAGAGGCCTTTGGTAATCTACAGATTACTAGCTGGTTACGATGCTGAACCTATAAGGGCGAGTTTGGATCATGACATAGTCCAACCTGTGCATGGGTACAAGTTCATTATTAAAATAATGAGTTTCTTTTTTCCTGATTTATTCATTAAACTAGTTATTAATTTTTTTTGAAAAAAAAAAAGAAAAAGAAAAAGAAATTGAAAACTAATCTAGATTGTGCCTAAAAAATTAAAATAATTTGTATATATATGCATATAATAAGTGAGATATGAGAAAGTATAAAAAAAAAAAAAAAAAATACTACAAACTAGACTTGTACCCCACATAGGTCGGACTTGCACCCCGCACGGAATTCAACGAAATATAAAAATAATCATTACAAATTACACTTGCATCCCACACAGATCGAACTCGCACCCCGCACAGGTCAGACTTGCACCCCGCATAAAATTCAACCAAATATTGTGGGGTGTAAATGTGACCAGTGCGGGGTGCAAGTCCAACTTATGTAGGGAACAAGTCTAATTTGTAGTGATTATAATTTTTTAATTTTAGTAATTTTTTTCTTTTTTTTTTTTATAATTTATAGTATCTCACTTTATTATTTTTATTTTATTTTTATAGAAATCATTTAAATTTTTTAGGCACAATTTAGATTAGTTTTCAATTTCTTTTTTTTTTTTTTCAAAAAATTAAAAACTAGTTTGGTGAATAAATTGAAAAAACGAACTTATCATTTTACACATGCACAGGTTATACTTGCACTCCACACAAATTGAACTTGCACCTAGTAGAGATCGAACTTACACCGCGCGTATATCAAACTTGCTCCATGCACATGTTGGACTTGCACCTTGCACCCCACACAAGTTGAACTTGCACCTTACACAATTTGAATATGCACCCCAAAAAAGTTAGAACCATATGAAATTGATATTTTGTTTTACCAAACTAGATTTTTTTCTTTCTTTTTTTTTTTTTTTATAAAAAAAAGGGGATAGAATTCAACCAAATATGATAAAATAAAATATTATTTTTTTAGTAAAACTTAATTTGAGATAATTTTATTATTTATATTAATTTGAACTATAAATCTCATTATAATTATAAAAGTTTTTCAATTTAAAAGATTAGCATTGTGGAGGAAAAAAAAATATGAGTCCAAACCCAAATCCAATCACGCTAGCCTAAAACAAAAAATGGTAAGTCCAAACCTATCCCTTGAAGCCCACAAAGGACATCTGGACATCTGGCAACAACTTGGCATTCAATCAAGGCGCATGAGGGGACAAACAAATATAAAAGATAATCTTCTAGGAAACAAATTTGTAAAATAAAGAAGAGGCGTCGGATTAGGTTTCATCCAACAGTGACGAGTGTAGAACGGACAAGACTAAGGCATAGGCTAGACCTAGTAAGAAACTGAGTCATCCAATCAATTTAATCCTACGGACGTAATGCTCAGCGAGCTAGCCACTAATATTTGACATCATCCAAGCTGTCTATGTGCCAAAGATCTAACGATCAAGGATAAGACACCCTTGGCAAGTTGCCCGACCAAAGCCAGGTATAGGCAGAACCCTTTGATCAAAACAAAATCCGACGAATGAGATTTGAGCCAGAATAGCTATAAATGGGTAAGCTAACAAAGCACAAGAAAATAAGTGAGTAAATCCTATTTAAGCCTATTATACTCAATCTTAGTCAATTCTTGCTCTAGACCAAACCAAACGAAACCAAGGCTTAAGTCCGATCAATGTACTGACTTGATTGTCGGAGAGTCCTCCTGACTAACCCTGGTCAAAAGTGATCACTAACGTTTGATTTTTCTTCGCAAAGTGCAAAGCATTACATATAATCTCGTTTTCCCTGTGGAAATAATCTCATCTTCCACAAGTATAAATCACACTTGTATCGAACACATGTTGAACTTGCACCCTATATAGAAAACAATTGTGCTAGACAAATGTTAAACTTACATCCAGACATCTCTATGTTCAAAAAAAAAAAGAAAAAAAAAAGAGGACATCTCTATGTATATTTTTTATAAATTGAAAAGTAAAAATAATATATTTTAGTCAAGTAATTTTAAATAATTTTATTATTTATATTTGTACAAGCTTTAATACATTTTATTTTAATTGTTTAAATATTTCAAAAGAATGAATTTTTTTAGTTTTTTTAGTTTTTTTAATCTTTTAATTTTTTTATTAAATGTATTCAATAGTAGTCTCAGTTGGAAGAAATAATTTATTCTCAATCATAATAATTTTATAAAAAGTAATTTATATTTTACAAGATATACATATTTTATCTAAACTAAATAAAATAAAGTAAAAAAGAAGAGAGAGAGTGTGTGTGAGTTAGTGAGGAGAGATAGAGAGACGAAGCAGGACAAGGGTGCCTGTTGTGCACAGCAGGGTCTGTTGTGCATACAAAACGACACAATTTTGACTCTTTGTTTGTTTATTTGTTTGTTTATTTTATTTTATTTTTTTTAGAGAGAAAATTGTTGATTTGAAATAAAATAAAATAAAACCTTACAAGTTTTCAAAGGCATTTATTATAGTAAGGAGAAATATGTACTGATGTGTTTTTTATTTTATTTTTGAAAATTCACATGAGTTAAAATTTAATGTATATTTATTGATTATTATATATATATTTTAAAATCAACTAGTTATATTTCTTTTGACATTGATATTTATTAGACTATAGTTAGTTATATTCTATTATTCACAGATAAATATAAGTTATCTATTATATATTTAGTATATGAGTCAACTTGTGCTCATTTCGAATAACCTCAAGACTTTGAAGTTAATTGGAGAGACTCAAATCAATTGATTGATTTTTCAACAAATCAATAAATAATATGTAATAATACATATAGTTGCAAGTAAATTAACAATAATATTTTAAGTATTTTATAATTTTTTTAATTGATTTGCCTAAATGAGAACAATATTGATGTTATTATTGTTATTATGAAAAAATAAAAAAAAATGATAGTTTGGCTCTTGCAACAAAATAAATCATTAATTTTTGATTTTATCAATTTAAACGCTGCTATTTTGATTTATTTTTAATCTCAATCATTCGCTCATTTTTGTTAGGTAAAATTAACGAAAAAATATTTTAATTATTAAATTTAATGTAGATATACATAAAATATTCAAAATATTATTTTTGCTTAAATTTACTTAACTAAAATAGGTCAATGATTTAAATTAAAAATAAATCAAAATATTTAAATTTAAATAGATAAAATAAAAAAGCTCAAAATTTATTTTATTACAAAAATCAAATTTTGATATTTTTAAAAAATAATTTTCCCTCATTATTTTTGTTAATTTTGCTTAAAGCAATGTAAAGAAACCAACAGCTGCACACATATCAACCTATTAAAAAATATAAAAACACAAAAAATATATATATAAATACACCTCTTAAGATTTATTTAAAATACGAATTATTTTCTGTAGTTTGAAAAATTATAAATACCTCCCCGTCAGAATTTTTTATTTAACAGAATTAATTGAAAAAATGAAATTTTTAACTGTTCACCTATACAATAATAAAATTATCTGAATTATTAATTAAAATAAAATTTTAACATTATTAAAAATTATTAATTAACTTGATAATTTATTAATAAAAGAATCTATTTATTATAAAATTATAATTTAACTTCTAAAATTATATAAGATAATTTGTAATTTAAATAACTTCAAAGGTGTGTTGGTAATTTATTCAAAAATAAAAGCACCAAAGTATGCCCTTTTGGGGTACAGCAATTCCTGCTGCTGTACGTCAGCACTCTTTTCCCAACGAAGAAGCAAGGCAGTGAGTGACGTGAGGAAAGAGAGGGAAAAGTAAGGAAGAAAAAGACAAAAGAGGGGTATATTAGCACTCGAGTCCGGATCCTCGGCCGCACATCCCTGCGGCCCTTCCTGCCGCCCTCGCCAAAACGAAGAGAGGCATCTACCCACTGTTAGTGATATATATTTTTTTTTGGTCCTTTTCCTTTTTGAACCTAGCCTCTGAGACAGACGAAGAGAGGCATCTACCCACTGTTAGTGATCCATGGAGTTACAGAGTTATACTTAGCATTTCTTTGTAGTAATTGAATTTAGTGAGGAAGTTATTGTGAGTTGGTATTCAAACTAATCTAGTACTTGTATAGATATTTGTTTCAGTAAAGTTGTTCTATTTTATTTTATTTTTTTCATCCATGCTCTGTTTTCACCACCAAAATCAACAAACATTAGCTCTCAATTTGTAAACAAATTGGGAACCCAATAGAGTCCAATGCAAAGCAACAACACTACATACTCATAAAATTTACCAAAAAAGCTACTTTACACCACTTGCATTTCAGAGAAATTTTTCAATGATTGGATAGAATTATGTATGTTGAGAAGAAGAAGAAGAAGATATTTGTTTCAGAAAAGTATTATTATTATTTTTTTCATCCATGCTCTGTTTTCACCACCAAAATCAACAAACATTAGCTCTCAATTTGTAAAGAAATGGGGAACCCAATAGAGTTCAATGCAAAGCAACAACACTACATACTTAAAAAATTTATCAAAAAAACTACTTTACACCATACACTTGCATTTCAGAGAAAATTTTCAATGATTGGGGTAGAATTATGTATGTTGAGAAGAAGAAGAAGAAGAAGAGGAAGAAGAAGAAGAGAGAGAGAGAGAGAGAGAGAGAGGAGAGATTGTTGCTGTCGCGTCGCTGCCGGAATTGCGTCCCTCCGCCATCGTCTATCCTTCACCGTTCCGTCTCTCCACCATCTCTCTCAGTTCGTTTCTGTCTCCGTCTTCGCAGATCGTCTCTCCGTCTTCGCCGATCGTCTCTCCGCCTCTCTCTCTCTCTCTTTGTTCAGTTGCGCCTCTCATCTCTATTAGGACTAAACAGAGATGATGAAAGGGAAAAGGAAAGTGGGAAACTCAATTTTTGGGGGAACAAAAAAAAAACAAAAAAACAAAACGACGTTGTTTTGGAAAGGGCGGCAGGAGGGCCGCAGGTAAGTGCGGCCGAGGATCCGGACTCATTAGCACTCGTTTGAGAAGTAGTTACGGGATTAAAATAAGATAAAATAAGTAAAAAAATTAATAAAAAAATATCATATTTAAATTATAATTATTTTATTTTTTTTATAAAAATTTATCTTAATTGAAACTTTTTAATTTCATACTAAAATAATTAAAAATCAACTCATATTCCAAACGAACCCTTATTCCATTAACCAAAAAAAATCATGCCTTTGTAATTAATTTTGTAATTTTAGAAATTTCTCTAGATTAAAGAGAAAAATGTTATGAGTTTCAAAATTTCTACTAAATAAATGATCAAATGTCTCACATAGATGTAGGGTTTACAAAATTATAGACCCCACACTCATATGAGACTTTTGGTCATTTATTTAATAAAAAATTTAATATCCCTAATATTACCCGATTAAAAAGCCTTTCTCTGTCCCATTGCTCTGTAATTGTTCCTCATTTTTATTGTCATAAATATTATATCTAATTAAAAAATTTAACTCTATTTTTAAATATAATTATTTTAACTTATTAAAATAATTTAAAATTAAAATAAGCTACTAAATTTCTAATCAATCATCATCAATCTCTCCTCTCTTCCCACGTTCTCTCTCTATTCTCTCTCTGTTTTTTTTGTTGTTTTTTTTTTTTTTTTTTTTGAACAATCTGTCCTTTCTTCTCTCACCCCCCTTTTTCCCTCTCTGTTTTTTTTTTTTTTTTTTTCTTTTTTTTTGTTTTTTTTGTCTTTTTCTTTGGATATTTATTTCTACTCTATAGGTGCTGTTAGTAGGCAGTGATATAGAGTATAATGATCTTCAATCAATTAAAGGAGAAAAATGCTTTGAAACTCTAATTTTTGAGATCTAAAGTTAGTTCTAATGAGTTGGCAGTGGGTCTCACTCCGTGTAATGTGATGTTTTGATGTTGGTTTGTTTGTTTGTTTGTTTGTTTGTTTTTTTTTTTCTCCTTGTCACATTAGTGCTTCATTAAAACACCAAAATTAGTGCTCTGAATGATTGCTGATTAAAGGATATTTTAAGAAAATAGTTAAAAGTTAATTTTTTAATTTTTAAAAATTTTTGTTGACTTTTTTTTATGTGAGAAGAAGTGGATTAAAAGTTAAGAAATGATTTTTAACTCACTTTCCAAAATATTCCAAAATCACTTTGCAAACATAGCTTCCAAAATGAATTATTTTAGCCTCCGTTTGGTTAGCTAAAAAAACATAAAAAATAAAAAAGGTTAAATAATTTAATAAGACAAAATATCACATTTAAATCATAATCATTTCACTAATTCTCTCACATAAATCAAAAAAGCCAAAAAAAAACCAAACCAAACGAACTTTTAAATTTCAAACTAAAAAAGTCTCAATTCAAAAAAGTTAACTAAAAAAGTCAATGCCAAACAGCGACTCAGGCTCTTTTATTTAGCCTTCGTTTGGGGATTAGGTTAGTTTTTTTGTCTTTTTGACTTTTTAATTATTTTAGTTTGGGATTAAAAAATTTCGTTTGGGATGAATTTTTTGATTTTTATGAGAGAAAAATAAAATAATTATGGTTTAGATGTGACATTTTATCTTATTAATTTTTAACCTATTTTATTTTTTTGTAACTATTTTAACCCAAGCTATTTATGCCAAACGAAGCCTTATTTACTTTTTTTTTAAATGATAAATCTATCTATTAGAGTTTTTGGGTGTATGTTTTTTTTTTTTTTTTTTGGTTGTTTGGGAAGATTTTTTTTTTTTGTTTTAGGCTAAAATAGTACTAAGAGAGTATTTGAAATGATTTAAAGAAATATATATTTTTTATTTTTTTATAAAAAAACGTGAAATATGAGTTAGATTTGAAATGATGTGGTAGAGAGATAATGTGACTCAAATAAGATGATTGTGACACAAATGAGATGTGCTAAAATAGTATGTGTTATTTTAGCACATGCCAAACACCTCCTAAAAGATAAAATAGGTTAAAATAAGGGTAAATTACAAATACATCCCTTGAGATTTGCTTAAAATACAGATTACCCCCTGTGATTTGAAAAATTACAAATACCCTCTTATTAATTTTTATTTAACAGAATTAACTAAAAAATTGAAATTCATAATTGCTCTCCTATACAATAATAAAATTACCTAAATTATTAATTGAAACATATTTTTAACACCATTAAAAATTGTTAATTGACTTGATAATTTATTATAAAATGGGCGATTAGTTATGAAATTAGAAATCTCAGGGGTGGAATATAATTTTCAAAATCGCAGGGGCGATTCGTATTTTAATCAAATCTCAGTGGGTGTATTTGTAATTTACCCTTAAAATAATTAATAAGACAAAATTTCGCACCAAATTCATAATTATTTCATTTTTTCTTCAACAAATATCACATCCAACTATCAAAAAAATTCAATCATCTTTCCAAACACAACTATTTTAACCTATTAAAATAACCGAAAACTAAAATATTTTATAATTATTTCATTTTTTCTTCCACAAATATTACATCCAACTATCAAAAAATTCAATCATCTTTCCAAACATAACTATTTTAGCCTATTAAATATAGCCAAAAATTAAAATAACTTATTAAAATAGCCAACTTTCCAAACGAGGCCTTTGTTATTTCAATTTACTGTATTCAAAATAAACAATGCACGAGCTTATTCCAATAAAATTTTGCTTAAATATTTGAGTTAAGAATTGTAATTTTTTTTTAGGGGAAACAACAAATCAATATAGGGGTTGAAAATAAAATTCAGACTTATGAAAATTTATAAATTTTAATTATTAAAATTATAAAACTTTTCAAGTAATTATTTTTGAAAATTACATCTGATTTGTAATTTTTTTTCTTATTTTTATAAACAAATTCTATGATATATCATCTTTTTTGGAATTACCACATTTGTGATCTTTGGTTTTAACTCTGGATAGTATTAATTATGATTTGGTCATATATATTGTGGTATTAGTTATAATAATAATAAAAAAATTAATTATGCTTTATGTAGTGTTTGGAAATGATATTTTTATTTTATTTTAATTATGACTTAAAAAGATTCAATTATGACATTTGTGATAATTAATCGTACTAATATCATAACCTGAATATAGTACATACCCATACAAAATTAAGCTGGTAAATAGATCAGTTTGAAAATACCTAATAAAAAAATCATGAGTAAAGATACTATTTCATATTTTTCATAATTTCAACTAAAATATTTAATATTTATCAAATAAAAAATTTCACAAATTAATTAAATGATAATATTATTCAAACTATATTTCACAAATTAATATAAAAAACAACGAAATGGCTCAACTTTTCTAGAGCATGAGGCAAACCATCGAAGGGAGTGTTTGTGAAGAGATTTTTTAGGTTTTTTTTTGGATTAAAATAGTATTAAAAGATAAAATAGATTAAAATAATTAATAAAAAATGTTATATCAATTTCATAATTATTTTTTTTCCCACAAACATCATATTCAATTACGAAAAAAATCCAACCAATTTTCCAAACATAATTATCTTAGCCTATCAAAATAATCAAAAATTAAAATAACGTATTAAAATAGCCAACTTTCTAAATACATTTTTTTAAGGGTGATTATTTAGTATTCCCGAAATATGAACACGTGATACTCCATAAGATTTTGATTAGTAGAGATGGGTAGGAGCCCACAATTTATGTTGGGAATGAGAGAATAACATGTGATTAAGTAATTGGTGATTGACTTAAAGTATGGTCACGTGATATTCCGGGATTATTAAATAATATCTCCACTTGTTAATAGTATTGTTGATGTGATCTTTCAAGAATAATACTAGGGACCATGAAAAAAATATCATGAAATGCATCATAAAGAACATTCATCATTTGATTAGTGTGTGGTGTTTAAGAGAAAGTTAGGGATCATGAATTTTTTTCATGAAAATGATCATGAAAGATTTATGATCCTTAGATTACCTTGATTAGTGTGTGATGTTTTATTCTAAGTGTAATTAAAGGGTCACAAAACTTTCATGATTATTTTCATGAAAGATTTTTCATGATACCTAGCATTGTTGGGTGTTTTATTGTGTACATAATTTGAAAGTGGAGAATCTTTCATGATTATTTTCATGATTCCTAACATTACTTATCTTTCAAACCACTAATGCATTGGCGGCGGACATTATTATATTGGGGAAGTATTTGGTTATGCAACCTCATGCACAATTTATAAAATCATGCAAGAGTTCATAAAAATTTGTAAATTGAATATAAATTTATTTATAAAAATTTTGAAATTTATAAAATTACGTGAGTTTTTATGTGAGACTTTTTTATTTTATTTATTTATTTCCTTGGTGTTTTTTTTTTGAGGACAAAGAAACTGCAGATATCACTAATACAAAACCAAACATACAAAAGCAAAGTATCAAGATTACAAAAGCATGCTTCTGCAGAGAGAAGCTCTGCGAGCTTCCATATAGGCTAGATTTACTTCTGATCTAGGCACCTTACATATACAAACATAATCAAAAGGCTTTACATATATGCTTAATATCATCTAATAATACTTGTAAATTTCAATCCACCAAAACCTCTGAATTTAATTGGCATACTAATTCCTGGCTATCAGTGAGAACATAAATGACTTTGATATGACTATGGCAGTACCATTTTAGCGTTTCTAAACATGCTCGAGTTTTTGCAACAAGTGGGGAAGGAGCTAAAAAGGACAGCCGGAATTAAAATTTGGATTACCCTTATCATCCAATCCAACCCATGCTGCACCTGCTTGTAAAGATTGTTTCTGCCAAGCTCCATCAATAAGCAATCTGTCAAAAATTCCATCTGCACACCATTGAGATTGATTGGAAACAACAAAACAATTAACTTCTTGCTTGGTTCGTTGATTACTAGGATCGATCATGTTGCCCCAATTTTCACATTCTGAAGGTTGCTGGATAGACCTTTTAAGATTGTAATTAAGGGTGGGTATAAAATCTATAATTACAAAAGGGTGAACCATCACCCCATCAAAACAAGCTCTATTTCGGAAAAGCCATAGGCTCCATAATACCTGAATAGCCTCAATAATAGCTGCCTCATCAGGTGCAATGTTGAACCAACGTATAAACCACTCTTGAACCAGCAACTCCTGCCCTACATCTAAAATCCAATCCTAACTTTGATCCTCGCCAAACATATTTGGATATTGGGTGTTATTATAATGTTATTTGTTATATTAATGTTATACCAGTTGTAATGCAATACTAGTCTAGATGTAAAGTTAGTATTGTAGCATCATGATGTTTAGCTTGCTTTCGGTGCAAAGGTGCTCTATTTGCCTTTCTTCTCTCTATAAGAGAGCTCAATTCTCTTTGTAATATGTACAGAACATCAATAATCAATATATACAATTTATATTGTCTTTCTCTCTCTATCAATTTATCTAACATGGTATCAGAGCTAGGTTAACAACCTAGTAATTCAGCTTCACCGGCGGGCGGCAGCCTCGCCTTGGCCGCCCGCCGGACCTCTACACATTCTTGACTCCGCTGCTCACCACACCACACCTCACCACACCATCTCGGCAGACCACACGGCTACGCATCACACTACCATCCATCCACCAAGCTTCATCTTTGCATAGACCCACTGATACAGACACCACACATACAGCAAACACCCAACATAGCCATGATCATACACAAACCCAGCATGTATGGATACACACCCACACGGCTGCCAACACACACATGCAAGTTGCAACACACTTCTCTCTCTATCCCTCACTCTCGGCATCAACCTCTCCTCCCACAGCAGCTCACTCATACACCATCACCACCATACACGGTTTTGACAGCAGCACGCTGATACACCATACATGCATGCACATGCTCTTGACACCCAGTACACACACACGGTTGAGAGGAAGAGGAGAGACACCACCCAGCTACATACACACACTGATCACACACAAACACACCCATACACACACGGCAGAACACACCTACCAAAGACCTTCCTCTCGGCAGCTCTCTCTTCCGGCTCTCTCTCGCCTGAGCTCTCTCTCTCTCTCTCTCTCTCTCTCTCTCTCTCTCATTTTTCAAACCCATTTTCCTTTTCTACTTTTATTTCTTTATTTCTTCCTTTTACAAAACCAAACCCATGTGCTGGTTTTTACACAAACTAATGGCCAACTGTCTAACACAACCACACCCAACTTTTCCTTCGATCTTTTGGCTTAAAGCTGCCTCTTCATGGTCACCGTTTTCCTCAGCATTGACTGCTTCATCATCACTTCCAAGACTCTGAGTACCATTTGAGGTCTCATCTAATATCTCCTCAACTCCAATCCTGCACTCACTCCCTGCGTCTCGTGCGCACCTCCCCGCTTGAAAACCACAACACTCACCTCCCCAGGAATGATGCTCATAAGCCCCACTTGCTCTTTCGTTTCTTCTTCTTTTTTTCTTTTTTATTGCCCACCGAACCTCACCCAGTCAACTTTTGCACCAACCTATACTGTTTCCCATTACCTCCTTTATTTTATTTTCTACCCAGTCACTTTTGGCACTCTTCTACAGAGATGTTGACAATGGAGGCCAATGGATTTACTTTTTTTTTTTCTTCTTTTTCTTTTATTTATTTCTTTTACTTTTTTTATTCTCTTTATCCCATAACCCTTTTTCCTTTTTCCTTTTCTTTCATCCCACTCATGTTCCCCACTCCCCACTACGCCCATATTTTTGTACCCATACCTTACTGCACCATCATCCTTTTCTTTTTTATTATTATTTTTTATTCCACCAAAAAAAAAAAAAAAAAAAAAAAAAAGCAAATCCCTTTGTTTCAACCTCAAATAAGTTTCTAGCTTCACCCCTATTTGAGTTTGAGGGGGGTTATACATATATCATGGTGAGCATGGTCACACACCATGCAAACCACCCAAGCCACCTCATGGCGCAATCCCTAAGTCGCCTCCTTGGTGCACCACCAAAGTTTCTACAACAACGGTCTGACACTACCACACAGTGTCTGCTCCATCGGTCCGACATGACCCCATAAACTGTCCCGACATTGATTCCGGTCAGCTTCTAACAACGGTCTGACACTACCACACAGTGTCTGCTACATCGGTCCGACATGACCCCATAAACTGTCCCGACATTGATTCCGGTCAGCCTCTGCTACAACGGTCTGACACGACCACACAGTGTCTCCTATCCTATTTTATTTTCAGTTTATTTTTCTGTTTTGTTACTCTCTCCAAACTCAAGTTGGTTAGTACCTATCCTCCTTGAGTTTGAGGGGGGCTGTTATTATAATGTTATTTGTTATATTAATGTTATACCAGTTGTAATGCAATACTAGTCTAGATGTAAAGTTAGTGTTGTAGCATCATGATGTTTAGCTTGCTTTCGGTGCAAAGGTGCTCTATTTGCCTTTCTTCTCTCTATAAGAGAGCTCAATTCTCTTTGTAATATGTACAGAACATCAATAATCAATATATACAATTTATATTGTCTTTCTCTCTCTATCAATTTATCTAACATTGGGCATTGAAAACAAAAATGTTCAAGAGATTCTTTCGCCTTCTTACAAAAAGGACACATAGCTTGCAGAATTATTCCTCTTCTTAACAGTAATGCTCTTACGAGCAGAATTCTATGGACTAGTTTCCATACAAAAAGAGACCACTTGGGTGGAATGCTAAGTTTCTAGAGATGCTTCCAAAATGCAACCCAAACTTCTGCACCCACACTATTTTGACTGGTCTTAATCCCCATAGCAGAAAGGTAACCAGATTTTACTGAATATTCACCACTCGTAGTAGTTTTCCAAATAATTCAATCCGAAACACTTCCACAAGGAAGGTAAATTTGAAGAATATGATTAACCATTTCTGGTGGAAACATGGCACGAACTAAAGGGACTCTCCATTGTTTAATAATATATTCAGGGGACTTAAAAACCGAAAGCAAATATACCGGGATGGCTGAAAGGGTGTGTTTAGCCAAAACACACCTACTTGCAAAGGTCAATAATCCTCTTTTCTACCCTTGAAGTTTAGTCTTGAATTTATGAATAATGGAATTAAACACATTCCCTTTCTTCCCCGAAACATCCATAGAGGCTCCTAAATAAATGCCAGGTTTAGCCACTTCTCAAATGCCAAAACAATCCCTTAAAAACTCCCGAAAACAGGATTCAAGATTGGGACTAACCATCAAATCTGACTTATGGAAATTAATCCTTAGCCCGGATTGATGACAAAAAGCATCTAAAAGCCACCTCAAACACCACGCCTCCTCCTTTATAGAAGGCATAAAAATTAAACAATCATCAGCAAAAAAGCAGATGAGAAATGCATGAAACTTGTCGACAAATAGATATACCGCAACAAATCCCTTGAGAGGCCATCCCCGCAAGACCAGAAGAGAGAGCTTGGATAACAAAAAGAAATAAATAAGGAGAAAGAGGATCGCCTTGGTGTAGCCCACACCTAGGTTGAAACCAGTCCGTTCTTTGAGAATTAATCAAAATTGAGAATGAAACTGTGGAAATATATTGTGAAATAAGCCTAATCCAGTTAGGACCAAAACCCATACCCTCCAGAACTTTAAGAAATCTCAATGGACTCTATCATAGGCCTTGTTCATATCTAATTTCATTGCAAAAAAGCCTTGTTTCCTAGATTTCTTTTTACGGATGAATTATCTTGCATATAATTAGCTTGTTTTGTATGTGTCAATCTATTTGAGATATGCTTATTTGGCAATGTTGCATTTCATCACCATGGATTGTTGTTTGTCTTTTTATATTAGTTATTCTTTTTTATTAATAATATTTTTTTCGCTAATAAAAAAAATAGAAGAATTGAACCAAAAAGTCTTTTTGTGCATGAGATGCATATGACTTCCATACCACGACAAATATCAATATGTATTAACCGTTAGAAGACAAACTCACATGAAACTAATAAAGTTCATTTTCAACGTAGCGAGTTGCAGCAAGTGGCGTAGATAGAATAATGTCTTTCTAAAAAAAATTATTATTTTAAAATAGAGGAATTTTTTGATTATATTTTGTAGCGCTCAATTTGAAATTTTTAATCTTAAATTTGAAATTAGATACTTAAAGTTTGTAGATGAGAGGGAGATTAATGATCTGGTACTGGTCCGGACAGATTTAGGCCGGACAGAGTTTTGCCGGACAAATGTGGGCCGGGCAAGTGTTGGGCCAAGGATGTGTGGCCCAGTTTGCAAAGAAATTGCTCGGTTGAGGCAACGCTCGGTTTGACCGAGCTACATGTTTGGCGGAGGCGAAGCCAGTCAAGTTAAGTGACCGGCGCCCGGAAAGGTGTGGTCAGCCGAGGTACCTGGTTGATCGGCAGGAAGGCCGACCACAGTTAAGCACGAGCTGTTCGGTGCTCGGCAGGAAGCCCGGTCCTCATTGAGCACAGCTTGTGGAGTGCTTGGACATGAAGCATAGCACGGCCGTCGGCGGACAAGATGATGTAGCTCGGCTGCCGAGCTCCTAGTAGAGTGAGCGGGCAGTTGAGATTAGGTGAGGCTCAGCAGGATTCATGCTGACGGATGGGATAGCAGAGCCACGTGTTGAGAGACCTTTAGGAGCAGGTTTGGGGCGCAGAAGGGTATATAAGCATGTCTGCACCCCCCATACGCGATGGACAATTTTGGTAAGTAAGACTTACACTCAAACTCTCTCCCTTCTCTCTAGTCATTTTTCCAGGTGTGTGGTTCTAACTTGAGCGTCGGAGGTGTTTTCCGGCCACACACCGCCGGGCAGCTCACCGCTTTTGCACTTTCAGGTGATCGGACAGCTGAGGGACTTGGAAGAAAGGAAGTGCGGGTAGCCGGAATATTTTCCCCCCGTACAATTGGCGCCGTCTGTGGGAATCTGACAGATAAAACCTTGTCTTCCGAAGCTCATCTGATCGCCTTCTATGGCGAACAACGAGGAGATTCAAGTGTCCGCCATCGACGGAGTCACTCCGGAGTCGGGCAGACGAAGAGAGGGACCTCCCACCATCTCTCCGATGGGGACCTGGAGACATTCCCAGGAGGACAGTCAGGAGACGCGCGGGATAAGCGTGGAAGGAGTTATGGTCATTCACGGAGTCCAGACGGTCATCGGCGGTGGAGAGACTCACGCGCCAGACGTCTGGAAAGCAAGTTGAAGGACCAAGATGCCGTCATCCGGCGTATGGCGGCAGAGATGGAGAAGTTGAAGCGGCATGTCAAAGGGAAGGGTGTAGCTGGAGTGGGCGACCACAGTGAGCGTACCCAACCCCGCCGTTCAGAGAAGTCCAGCGCGCAAGATAGTACTTACCAGCCCTCACATCCGGCGACGGCGTCGAGGTACACCGATTCTGCTCGATCAGAAGATTTGCGGGCAGTCTTAAAGGAGCGAGCTCGCCGGCGGGAAGCGCAAAGGATACCGGCGCTCCAGCGGCTATCTTATGGGGCTCACGCCAGCGAGGAGGTCGGAATGCCTCCACCACGCCAAGCAGCGCCGCTCCTGGTGGATTCAGATTTAGCAAGGTTGAGCGCCACCCCTTTCTCCCTAGAAATAGAGACAACACCTCTTCCGTCGGGCTTCCACCAGCCAAAGTTCACATTGTACGACGGGAAGACCGATCCCTACATGCACGTAAGTCATGTCCGACAGGTCATGGCCGGACATAGGCGAAATGACGCTCTTATGTGCCTCATCTTCCCGTCAAGTTTGGGCGAACTGGGCTTGAAATGGTTCGAGAGGCTGCCGGAGGGGAGCATAGAAAGGTGGCATCAGTTGGCGGAAGAATTTGTGACGCGCTTCAAAACCAACACCAAGACGCCGAAGGGAGTCGACCACCTTCTCAGTGTCAAGATGGAGCCGAGCGACACGCTGAAGGCGTACAACTCCAGGTACTGGGAAACCTTCAATGAGATCCTAGATTGCCCGGTCAACCTGGCAATCACCCAATATAAGCGCGGTCTCCCGGTCGGACATAGGCTGAGGGATTCGCTTACAATGAGCCAGCAGACATCCATGTGGCATCTAATGCAGCGCATCAATGAGCACATCCGAGTAGAGGATGATGCAGCGGCGTCCACCGCGAAGACAACCCCGGTGGCAACGGACAAGTGGGCGCCTAGGTTTTAAGGAAGGTCATGGGCAACGCACTGATGCCGGGCGAAGGCAAGCTAGGGGCAAACTGGGAAGGGCCTTACAAGATAACCGGGCAAAGGGGCATACCACTTAGAAGATTTGGATGACAAAGGCGTACCCCGGCCATGGAATGCGGCCTTATGTAATTTTTTGAGGAATGACTTGTTTCCCCTACACTTCTGAATGCAAATACTCTTTTTGTCAATGTAATAGAAGTGAATTACTTTTGCCGAAGAACTTTAATGTGTCCGAAATAATATAGAGAATAAGGGACCTTGCTCGCCTTCCTTGGAGTTCCTTGGCCGAGCTTCTAGTCCGCCAAGTAGGAAGTCGCGGAGCGGACCTTGCTCGCCTTCCTTGGAGTTCCTTGGCCGGGCTTCTTGTCCGCCAAGTAGGAAGTCGTGGAGCGGACCTTGCTCGCCTTCCTTGGAGTTCCTTGGCCGGGCTTCTTGTCCGCCAAGTAGGAAGTCGTGGAGCGGACCTTGCTCGCCTTCCTTGGAGTTCCTTGGCCGAGCTTCTTGTCCGCCAAGTAGGAAGTCGCGGAGCGGACCTTGCTCGCCTTCCTTGGAGTTCCTTGGCCGGGCTTCTTGTCCGCCAAGTAGGAAGTCGCGGAGCGGACCTTGCTCGCCTTCCTTGGAGTTCCTTGGCCGGGCTTCTTGTCCGCCAAGTAGGAAGTCGTGGAGCGGACCTTGCTCGCCTTCCTTGGAGTTCCTTGGCCGAGCTTCTTGTCCGCCAAGTAGGAAGTCGCGGAGCGGACCTTGCTCGCCTTCCTTGGAGTTCCTTGGCCGGGCTTCTTGTCCGCCAAGAAGGAAGTCGCGGAGCGGACCTTGCTCGCCTTCCTTGGAGTTTCTTGGCCGAGCTTCTTGTCCGCCAAGTAGGAAGTCGCGGAGCGGACCTTGCTCGCCTTCCTTGGAGTTCCTTGGCCGGGCTTCTTGTCCGCCAAGTAGGAAGTCGCGGAGCGACCTTGCTCGCCTTCCTTGGAGTTTCTTGGCCGAGCTTCTTGTCCGCCAAGTAGGAAGTGCGGAGCGGACCTTGCTCGCCTTCCTTGGAGTTCCTTGGCCGGGCTTCTTGTCCGCCAAGAAGGAAGTCGCGGAGCGGACGGCCTTTGCTCGCCTTCCTTGGAGTTTCTTGGCCGAGCTTCTTGTCCGCCAAGAAGGAAGTCGCGGAGCGGACCTTGCTCGCCTTCCTTGGAGTTCCTTGGCCGAGCTTCTAGTCCGCAAGTAGGAAGTCGCGGAGCGGACCTTGCTCGCCTTCCTTGGAGTTCCTTGGCCGGGCTTCTTGTCCGCCCCAAGTAGGAAGTTGGGTGGAGCGGACCTTGCTTGCCTTCCTTGGAGTTCCTTGGCCGGGCTTCTTGTCCGCCAAGTAGGAAGTCGTGGAGCGGACCTTGCTCGCCTTCCTTGGAGTTCCTTGGCCGAGCTTCTTGTCCGCCAAGTAGGAAGTCGCGGAGCGGACCTTGCTCGCCTTCCTTGGAGTTCCTTGGCCGGCTTCTTGTCCGCCAAGAAGGAAGTCGCGGAGCGGACCTTGCTCGCCTTCCTTGGAGTTTCTTGGCCGAGCTTCTTGTCCGCCAAGTAGGAAGTCGCGGAGCGACCTTGCTCGCCTTCCTTGGAGTTCTTGGCCGGGCTTCTTGTCCGCCAAGTAGGAAGTCGCGGAGCGGACCTTGCTCGCCTTCCTTGGAGTTCCTTGGCCGGCTTCTTGTCCGCCAAGTAGGAAGTCGCGGAGCGGACCTTGCTCGCCTTCCTTGGAGTTCCTTGGCCGAGCTTCTTGTCCGCCAAGTAGGAAGTTGCGGAGCGGACCTTGCTCGCCTTCCTTGGAGTTCCTTGGCCGGGCTTCTTGTCCGCCAAGAAGGAAGTCGCGGAGCGGACCTTGCTCGCCTTCCTTGGAGTTCTTGGCCGGCTCTCTTGTCCGCCAAGTAGGAAGTCGCGGAGCGGACCTTGCTCGCCTTCCTTGGAGTTCCTTGGCCGGGCTTCTTGTCGCCAAGAAGGAGTCGCGGAGCGGACCTTGCTCGCCTTCCTTGGAGTTCTTGGCCGAGCTTCTTGTCCGCCAAGAAGGAAGTCGCGGAGCGGACCTTGCTCGCCTTCCTTAGAGTTCCTTGGCCGAGCTTCTTGTCCGCCAAGTAGGAAGTCGCGGAGCGGACCTTGCTCGCCTTCCTTGGAGTTCCTTGGCCGGGCTTCTTGTCCGCCAAGAAGGAAGTCGCGGAGCGGACCTTGCTCGCCTTCCTTGGAGTTCTTGGCCGGGCTTCTTGTCCGCCAAGAAGGAAGTCGCGAAGCGGACCTTGCTCGCCTTCCTTGGAGTTTCTTGGCCGAGCTTCTTGTCCGCCAAGAAGGAAGTCGCGGAGCGGACCTTGCTCGCCTTCCTTGGAGTTTCTTGGCCGAGCTTCTTGTCCGCCAAGTAGGAAGTCGCGGAGCGGACCTTGCTCGCCTTCCTTGGAGTTCCTTGCCGAGCTTCTTGTCCGCCAAGAAGAAAGTCGCGGAGCGGACCTTGCTCGCCTTCCTTGGAGTTTCTTGGCCGAGCTTCTTGTCCGCCAAGTAGGAAGTCGCGGAGCGGACCTTGCTCGCCTTCCTTGGAGTTCCTTGGCCGAGCTTCTTGTCCGCCAAGAAGGAAGTCGCGGAGCGGACCTTGCTCGCCTTCCTTGGAGTTTCTTGGCCGAGCTTCTTGTCCGCCAAGTAGGAAGTCGCGGAGCGGACCTTGCTCGCCTTCCTTGGAGTTCCTTGGCCGAGCTTCTTGTCCGCCAAGTAGGAAGTCGCGGAGCGGACCTTGCTCGCCTTCCTTGGAGTTCCTTGGCCGAGCTTCTTGTCCGCCAAGTAGGAAGTCGCGGAGCGGACCTTGCTCGCCTTCCTTGGAGTTCCTGGCCGAGCTTCTTGTCCACCAAGAAGGAAGTCGCAGAGCGGACCTTGCTCGCCTTCTTTGGCCAAAGAAAGTGGATCAACTACGGAATTCCAGCCGAGATGATTTGCTCCGGCTGAAGAGTTGATGGTTAGCTCAACTACGGAATTCCAGCCGAGATGATTTGCTCCGGCTGAAGAGTTGATGGTTAGCTCAACTACGGAATTCCAGCCGAGATGATTTGCTCCGCTGAAGAGTTGATGGTTAGCTCAACTACGGAATTCCAGCCGAGATGATTTGCTCCGGCTGAAGAGTTGATGGTTAGCTCAACTACGGAATTCCAGCCGAGATGATTTGCTCCGGCTGAAGAGTTGATGGTTAGCTCAACTAACGGAATTCCAGCCGAGATGATTTGCTCCGGCTGAAGAGTTGATGGTTAGCTCAACTACGGAACTCCAGCCGAGATGATTTGCTCCGGCTGAAGAGTTGATGGTTAGCTAACTACGGAATTCCAGCCGAGATGATTTGCTCTCCGGCTGAAGAGTTGATGGTTAGCTCAACTACGGAATTCTTAGCCGAGATGATTTGCTCCGGCTGAAGAGTTGATGGTTAGCTCAACTACGGAATTCCAGCCGAGATGATTTGCTCCGGCTGAAGAGTTGATGGTTAGCTCAACTACGGAATTCCAGCCGAGATGATTTGCTCCGGCTGAAGAGTTGATGGTTAGCTCAACTACGGAATTCCAGCCGAGATGATTTGCTCCGGCTGAAGAGTTGATGGTTAGCTCAACTACGGAATTCCAGCGAGATGACTTACTCCGGCTGAAGAGTTGATGGTTTGCTCAACTCCGCGATTCCAGCCGAGATGATTTGCTCCGGCTGAAGAGTTGATGGTTAGCTCAACTAAGGAATTCCAGCCGAGATGATTTACTCCGGCTGAAGAGTTGATGGTTAGCTCAACTAAGGAATTCCAGCCGAGATGGTTTACTCCGGCTGAAGAGTTGATGGTTTGCTCAACTGCGAGGTTCCAGCCGAGATGACTTACTCCGGCTGAAGAGTTGATGGTTTGCTCAACTCCGCGGTTCCAGCCGAGATGACTTACTCCGGCTGAAGAGTTGATGGTTTGCTCAACTCCGCGGTTCCAGCCGAGATGATTTACTCCGGCTGAAGAGTTGATGGTTTGCTCAACTCCGCGGTTCCAGCCGAGATGATTTACTCCGGCTGAAGAGTTGATGGTTTGCTCAACTGCGAGGTTCCAGCCGAGATGACTTACTCCGGCTGAAGAGTTGATGGATTGCTCAACTCCGTGGTTCCAGCTGAGATGACTTACTCCGGCTGAAGAGTTGATGGTTTGCTCAACTCTGCGGTTCCAGTCGAGATGACTTACTCCGGCTGAAGAGTTGACGGTATGCTGGCTGAGGCCGAGGAAGAGTTTATCCCGGTCGGAACAGGTAATCCCGTCACGCTAGCGCGGACGGAATTAAGGGGCAATTGAGAGGGAGATTAATGATCTGGTACTGGTCCGGACAGATTTAGGCCGGACAGAGTTTTGCCGGACAAATGTGGGCCGGGCAAGTGTTGGGCCAAGGATGTGTGGCCCAGTTTGCAAAGAAATTGCTCGGTTGAGGCAACGCTCGGTTTGACCGAGCTACATGTTTGGCGGAGGCGAAGCCAGTCAAGTTAAGTGACCGGCGCCCGGAAAGGTGTGGTCAGCCGAGGTACCTGGTTGATCGGCAGGAAGGCCGACCACAGTTAAGCACGAGCTGTTCGGTGCTCGGCAGGAAGCCCGGTCCTCATTGAGCACAGCTTGTGGAGTGCTTGGACATGAAGCATAGCACGGCCGTCGGCGGACAAGATGATGTAGCTCGGCTGCCGAGCTCCTAGTAGAGTGAGCGGGCAGTTGAGATTAGGTGAGGCTCAGCAGGATTCATGCTGACGGATGGGATAGCAGAGCCACGTGTTGAGAGACCTTTAGGAGCAGGTTTGGGGCGCAGAAGGGTATATAAAGCATGTCTGCACCCCCATACGCGATGGACAATTTTGGTAAGTAAGACTTACACTCAAACTCTCTCCCTTCTCTCTAGTCATTTTTCCAGGTGTGTGGTTCTAACTTGAGCGTCGGAGGTGTTTTCCGGCCACACACCGCCGGGCAGCTCACCGCTTTTGCACTTTCAGGTGATCGGACAGCTGAGGGACTTGGAAGAAAGGAAGTGCGGGTAGCCGGAATATTTTCCCCCCGTACAGTAGACATTGAAATTTTACTAAAGTCAGTGAAATTTCATTAATATTAACTAAAGATTAGTGAAATTTTGTTAACTAAAGTAAGAGAAATTTCATTGTTACGTAATAGAAAATTTAGTGCAAATTTTATCAAATTTTTCTTTAAGAACTTCATGTTCGTCATAAATCTTATCTGATAGATCTCAACGAAAAGGTTCTAAAAATATAATTTTTTTTTTAAACAAAAATAGATAGCTAAATAAAAAATTATTGAATTTTAAGTTTTTAAATCATTTCACAACAAAACAACTTTTCCCAGCTTTAATGTTGGGGTATTTTTGGTCTGAGAATAACCTCCACAAATTTAGAGGAATTGAACTAGGAGATATTTTTTGGAATTACAATTCAATGGAAGTTAAAAAAAAAAAAATTCAAATCAATGATAAACTTTATCAATTTTAATAATTAAATTTATAAATTTTTTCATAAATTTGTAAATATTTTGTGAAGATGTCACTGATCTGTAATTTCTCCATATATTTTTCATATATATGTCTTAATACTAGTAAAACTTTTTAACGAGGGAGCACTAACTAAAATCTCCTAAGAAAAATAATTTCTAAATCAATTTTCTTGTGCATATAATCACCAAAATAAGAATAAAGGGCAACCATCAAGATGGAACAAAAACTTCAAATGAAACTTGGAAGGAAAAGACATATATACTAACTAATAATATATAAAATAGCACACAAATTAACACTTAAGAATATAGATAGCCCATATAGACCGTCATTGGGTTTTAATTCAGAATTTTTTGTATTAAATTCATTAGAAAAAACAAGGAGCAAATTATAATACAAAAATTCAAAATGCGTTCCAACAATTAAAATTGTATATTTGTGGGTGTTGAAATCTGATCTCACAACCAATTGAATCTCGTCTTCAAGATTCAAGGAATAAAGCCGAAGAGCACGTGACAAGATAGAGAAGCCCAACACCTTTATACAAGAAGACAACAAAGCACGATGATTCATCTACCCGGGGGCACTCCGACAATTAAGTCAATAAATTTATCTCTTAAAGATAACAACTCAATCACAAAACTCACACAAAAACAAAAAAAAAAAAACCTTAGACACACGACATGCCTTCCTTTTATAACGAACTGTGACATTGTCCCCTAGAAGTCTAACTTTATAGGACTAGTCTGAAAAATGTTTGGGGGCCCTAATTTTTGTGGCTCAAATGGCTCAAAATTGCCAAAATGACGTCGTTTTGGCAAATTCGAGCCATTTGAGCCACAAAAATTAGGACCCTCTACCATTGCTGATATTCCTTACAAGGATATCACTTATCATGACTCCTCTCATTTAGATGAGAACAAACTCTGTCAAGAGTCCACCCTTACGCAAACAAGTAGCCTGATATCATCTAGGACTCTTAGTTCTCATTTGAATATCTCAAATTCCGGTATGATTGCATCACATCTCGACAATCCAAGGCCAACCAACCACGTAGCACCTCGGCTAACCACCTAGGCCATATGGACAATCCAAAAATATGTCCCCACAATTTTGAACCTAGAAAAATAAAAAAATATATACCAATACATCTATTATCAGTTCATGACTCTTCTATAGTAATTGGTGAGAAGTAGCCACGTCGCCTTTTGCTACAGTTTTGGTGAGTGGGATAGATCTATGTCTCCAAATTTCTCAATCTATTAGGTTGCGTTTGGTAATGTTTACATTTTTGGTTTATGTTTACAAAAAATTTATAAACTGGTTTTTGTTTATTTTTAGAAAACATAAATTATAAACGCGTTTGGTTTAAACAAAATGTTTAAAAAATTTTAAAAATATAAACTAAAAAATATTTTTGTCCATGTCTAAAATATTTATATTTATATTTATTATTTATGAAAATGGGATCACACACATTATTATAATTGAAAAAAATTAATTGAAAAAAATTTAATTGTGAAAAAATTAATTAAAAAAAGATTAATTGAAAAAATTATTTTGAAAAAAAAAATTAATTGAAAAAAAAATTAATTGAAAAAGAAAGTATTTGAAAAAATAATTAATTGAAAAAAATAATTGAAAAAAAAATAATTTGAAAAAAAAAATTTGGAAACTGAAAACGTAAATTCGAAAATTTCCTCAAATTTATAAATTGAAACAACCCTTTATAAACTAAAAAAATTATCAAACAAGTTTTATGACAACTTTTTAAATTTTTGTAGATATAAACTTGTGTGTGTCAATTTCCGACCACACTGCCAATCAAGCACTTAGCTGGAGAACACTGGCATAATAGATTAAGCTCGAACGACCTGCAACAGAAAGAAGAGATTCTAGCGGTGGCTCGTCCACCCAGGGGCACTCCGATGATCAGCTCAGTAAAATATCTCTCAAAGATAACCAATAGTGCTTAACTCATTAGACAGAGCATAAAAAGCATACCTTAGACCCATGGGGGTACCTCCCTTTTATAGCCAACACAATCCTAGTCCCAAATAGAAGCCTAGCTCTAATGGACTTAAGATTACTGCTAATCTTGGACTCCCAGTACGATTAGGATAAACTCTCTAAGAGTCTCATCTTTACCCAAACTGTAGTCTTCTCCTATTCTAGGACTCTTGTCCTTCATCCGCTTATCTCAGAATCCGGTATTCTCGCAGATAACCTCGGCCTAGCCGAGATGATCTCGGCGTCATGACCAGGACATGTGGCACCTCGGCTGACACTTCGGTGTCACCTCGGCCACGTGTTGTCATTCAAAAATTATGTCCCCACAACTGCCCCCTAGGTTCTATTACCTCGGCATCCTAAGGTGATGGAACCTATATCATTTCTTCCATTTAGCACGTTGGCTAAGCCCGCTTCGTCATCTATTGCCGAAGTAAGAACTTGTCGGCTTAATATGACCAAGACCTATAGTCTGCTTTCATCAATGCCTTAGAACCAACGACCAAGTTCGTTCAAGTTTCTCAGCCGAAACCGTCCTTCTAGCCGAGGTATTTGCTTCATTGAATCAAGAACTCCAAGAGTTCCAGCACGCGTACGAGCTGGCACGCACAATATTTCAACCGTTTTTACCACGTGTCTTTTCCCTACTAGACCGTACTTGATACACGCCATCAAGTCGTATCGCTTTTGCGTGCGTCGTCGGACAAGCACGTCGTCCAAAGCACCATAATTGCCATTTTGCTGCCATTTCATGCTTTTGATCATAATCAACTCTCTCTCCGTCTTTCATTGCTGCTTTTGCGAAGCTTTCTGCAACCAGTTTCACTCTCTTCTTCCGGTAAGGCTTTTGTTGCACTTCTTTGCTTACTACTACCGTCTGACATCGGCGTACTTCACACCGGCCTTTTTGTAATCTAAACAATCACTTTTCAATGTTAGGCCGAAGTGTCTTCTTTCCTTTTCTGAATGCATTCTTTAATTTCTTCTTTCAACGTGGTTTGCATGATTCTATACTTAGAATAATTTGCATGTCTTCAAGGTACACCTTAACTGTGTAATCTCTTCGGGGTAAAATATCTCGGACACAACTTCTAGTCTTGCTTATCTCGGCCTTAGCTTAACACTTGAAAATATTGTAACAAATGTTTTCACAAGTGTTGCTCAAAACTCGCCACTTTTCTTTTACTTCTTAAGACTTCTGTCTTCCATTATCTTCCAAGTCTTGGCAACATGGTAATCTTGGCACATGCATAGATACTTCTTT
Source organism: Camellia japonica (assembly GCA_030407325.1). Classification (NCBI taxonomy): domain Eukaryota; kingdom Viridiplantae; phylum Streptophyta; class Magnoliopsida; order Ericales; family Theaceae; genus Camellia; species Camellia japonica. Next base: position 185,239,591 of record JAPPVO010000002.1, read on the forward strand.
CACTCGTAACCTTGGCTTAACCTCAACTTGTAAATTTTCTCAAAATTTCAACAAGTGTTAAACCAGTCTTCTTATAACATGACCTCGGCTTTAACTTCAACTTGTAAACTTTTCTCAAGTTTCAACAAGTGTTAAACATGATCTTGGTTTAACTTCAACTTGTAAACTTTTCACAAGTTTCAACAAGTGTTAAACATCATCTCGGTTTAACTTCAACTTGTAAACTTTTCTCAAGTTTCAACAAGTGTTAAACATGATCTCAGTTTAACTTCAACTTGTAAACTTTTCACAAGTTTCAACAAGTGTTAAACATGATATCGGTTTAACTTCAACTTGTAAACTTTTCACAAGTTTCAACAAGTGTTAAACATCATCTCGGTTTAACTTCAACTTGTAAACTTTTCTCAAGTTTCAACAAGTGTTAAATATCATCTCGGTTTAACTTCAACTTGTAAACTTTTCACAAGTTTCAACAAGTGTTAAACATGATCTCGGTTTAGCTTCAACTTGTAAACTTTTCTCAAGTTTCAACAAGTGTTAAACATCATCTCGGTTTAACTTCAACTTGTAAACTTTTCACAAGTTTCAACAAGTGTTAAACATGATCTCGGTTTAACTTCAACTTGTAAACTTTTTACAAGTTTCAACAAGTGTTAAACATCATCTCGGTTTAACTTCAACTTGTAAACTTTTCTCAAGTTTCAACAAGTGTTAAACATCATCTCGGTTTAACTTCAACTTGTAAACTTTTCTCAAGTTTCAACAAGTGTTAAACCAATCTTAGCTTGTGAAATTCCAACTCCCAAGTATCATTCTTCAGCCCTTTGCCCCCTAATGTGAGCTTAAGTTCCACTTGGGCTCTCATTAGGTACGTGGCTTTGACCTTGATATTGCTCTATGGGCAGGGGATCTGCCCTCTGCATGGCTTCCATATACTTCTTTGTGGAAAAAATTCTTTAACTTAGGCCAAGTTCTTCTCTTCTCGGACTTAATCATCTAAGCCGAGATCTTGTCTTCTGGGATCTGGGATTCCAGATCTGGAATCTGGGATCTGCTCACTTGGGCTAAGCTCTTATCTTCTCGTGTCCAATATTATCTCAGCTTTGCTTCGGCGAACCATTTCTCCTCTCTTGTTTGGACGCTTTTGTCCCCGGCGTGTCCTCCTCGGCTCTGGCATACTTTTCTATCCTGGCCATCAGCTCCTCTATGCTTTTCGGCAATATCTTTGCTAGTGATTTTCGAAGAAGGCAGTCATTCTTCAAGCCGTTTTTAAACGGCACGACCGCCACCTCTTGGTTGCATCCTGGTATTCGGTTGAATACCTCATAATATCTTTTGGCATAGGCCCTAAGACTTTCATCCTCGCTGATCTTCAGGGCCATTAGGGCGTCTACCCTCAATGGCTGTAGCTTGTTTGTTACGAACCTGGCCACAAACATCTCGGCTAGGCCTTCCCAGGTTTTCACAGTTCCCTTCGGCAACTTGTGAAACCAGTCCGATGCAATTTCTCCGAAGGATGAGGGAAACACCTTGCAGAGCAACGGCTCGTTCCCAGTGTACAACGTCATCGAGTTCAGGTACAAACCGATGTGAAGGTTGGGGTCTGACTTACAGTTGTAGATTTGGAATCTCGGCATGCTAAACCTCTTCGGGGCTTCGAATTTGTCCAATTCTACCGAGAACGGCGTTCTCGGCTTGACCGGGGAGGTTACCTCGGCATCTTGTTGCTTCCTCTGTAGGTGATCTCCCAGATCCTCTTTGGTCCGTCCAGGAGCTCGGCTATCTCTTGACTTCAGCCTTTTCGATGCACTACTCCCAGTTTCATTATGGGTCCTTTTGGACTTCCCTCCATTGGTTGCGTCGAAGCACAACTTCTAACTTTGAACATGCCGATGTTCTTTGGGGTTGACTTCTTTGGTGCGATGCGTCCTCCTCGATTCTTCCCTTCTTGACTCTCCTTGCCCGACCTCCCGTGAAAGCCGATGAGAATGCCCTTTTGCCCTGTCGTGCTGAGGGACTGCAGGAACTGTGTTCTGCCCCCCTTTTTGGGCATCTTTCTTGGCCGCTAGAATCGGCGTATCTTGTAGCAGGAACGGTGGCTGCATGACATTGTTCTGCATCATGAAATTGATGACCATTTGCAAGTCCTCCAATTTGTTCACCATTCTCTTCATCTCGTCGTCCCTTCGCAGGCATCTATCTTTCCATACCTGGAGGTCGTCCTCGTTATAATACCCGCTTCGGTCTGATTTCTTCGGTACGCCGCCCTCCAGGCTGACGTCCTTTCCTCCGTGATTCTTATCACGAGTCTCTTCGTTGCAGTTGTCTCCTTCGACGTCAAGGTCAATATGTTTCCCACTCTCATAGGGGTGTCGTCCCCAACCTTCTCTTTCTGTCCGTCGTTGGCCATCTATTCTCCTTTCTTTCCCACAAACGGCGCCAAATTGTGTGTGTCAATTTTCGACCACACTGCCAATCAAGCACTCAGCTGGAGAACACTAGCATAATAGATTAAGCCCGAACGACCTGCAACAAAAAAAAGAGATTCAGGCGGTGGCTCATCCACCCGGGGGCACTCCGACGATCAAGTCAGTAAAATATCTCTCAAAGATAACCAATAGTGCTTAACTCACTAGACAGAGCATAAAAAGCATACCTTAGACCCATGGGGGTACCTCCCTTTTATAGCCAACACAATCCTAGTCCCAAATAGAAGCCTAGCTCTAATGGACTTAGGATTACTGCTAATCTTAGACTCCCAATACGATTAGGATAAACTCTCTAAGAGTCTCATCTTTACCCAAACTGTAGTCTTCTCCCATTCTAGGACTCTTGTCCTTCATCCGCTTATCTCGGAATCCGGTATCCTCGCAGATAACCTCGGCCTAGCCGAGATGATCTCGGCGTCATGACCAGGATACGTGGCACCTCGACTGACACTTCGGTGTCACCTCGGCCACGTGTTGTCATTCAAAAATTATGTCCCCACAAAACTAAAAACGGAATGATTACCGAACAGTGAACAGTGGCTTAGTATCTCAGAATGAATTCTCTATTCCTATCTAAAACTCACATAGCCCCTCTCTCTTAACGGCAATGGACGATGTCGAACAGCTCTTGCTCCGGGCCACTATCATCACACGTAACAAAACTTCCATTTCTCTTTCTATTTTTTTGAAATTTGGTTCTTCTCTGATCTGATGAGTGGAATAATTTTGAATTCAGTTTTGAAATGGTTTGATTTTTAAATGTGTTCTATGATTGAAATGGGTTTTTTAAATGATCTTTATTTTTTGAAATGGGTTTCGAAATGGTTTCTATCATCGCATCGTTTCAAAAATGGTTTGTCATAATTTGACTTCTTGTTATGAGAATGGCTGCTTTATTTTGAGATTTTCTATATTTTTTTTTCACCGCATAAGGGTTTGTGGGTTTGGCTTCAGTTTCACTCAGTTTATGACTTATCTGAGAAACTATTGCTCGTTTTCCTGACGCTGTGTTTGGTTAGGGGATTTGGGGAGCTATTGCTCGTTTTCCTTACGCTGTGTTTGGTTAGGGGATTTTGGGAGGGATTTGGAAATGGAAATGGAAAGGAAAAAGGTATGTGAAACTCGGTGAAATGTAGGTATATTTTATTCATATTTCACCTACATTTTCTATTTCACTTTCCAAATTTATTTTCAAATCCCCCAACCAAACACAGCATTAGGGAAATAACAATTTGGTGTTAATTTGAAAAAAAAAAAAAATGAGATCAGTTGTAAAATTTATGGAATTATTGGGATTTCATAATTTCTTCAACATGCAATGGTACCATTCTTTTTCATAATTGCTGAGATTTTTTTCCCCAACTTTTGTTCTCCATATTAATACGAATTCTTTCTTGTCTATTTTTCGGACATGTTTCAGTAAGCTCTGCTTCGAGGCTTTTCATCTTTAATTGAAGCCCTTGATCCTCCATTGAAGCTTATTTGAGATCAGATATGTCCTTGTTAGTGATAGCACTAGAGTTCCTCTCATCAACTCAACCTCTCTACTTTTAAAATAGGTATCAAATGAATTTTTGCTTTCTTTACAACAATTTTCTTGTTATTTATTTATTTATTTCTTCTTCTTCATCTGGTTTGTCCATCTTCTTGGTGGTTCGTTGTTCTGAAAGTAAGTATTTTATTATTATTTTTGGTTAAGTTCAAGTAAAGATTTTTTTTTTTGCTGTTTTTACAGCTTTGCAATTCTGGCATAATATTGGACCAACAGCTAGGGAAAGTGATTTTCAATCTTTGCAGAGTAGAGGTATCTTTTTTTTTTTTTTGTGCGTGTGCGCGCGTGCTCCTTGTTTATCCCTTTTTTTTTCTTCTTATTTTTTTTTTTGCCTGCATGCTTAATTTTCTTTCTTGTGCTTTTATTTTTTTTTAAAGGTTTGGCAATATATATAATATTATTACATTTTTGGATTTTTTTTTGTTGCCTATGTATCCATTCTATTTTGTACCAATTTTTTGTTTTTTTGTCTTTTTTACTTGATTTAGTTTTTGTTATAGTTTTCTTAGAAAGTTCTATGTGATCCATGGAGAAATGTCCTAGGAAGTTGGAATTTCTAAGTTCATGTGTAATCCATTATGTTTGAAGGTGCTTACTATTTTTCTTTTGTTTCAATGTGAGGCAATTGTTTGCTTACGACATTAAAAATGGCAACAATTCTGTCTGATAAAACCAAAATCATCATTCTAGTCCTTCAGTCTTCACTAACAAAGTGTCTGACAACCACAGTAATCTCACAGAACATCAATCGGTACCATCTTTTTATTTTTGCTCAGTGTTAATCTTAATATTCTTTGATAGCCGACTTCAAAATTCAGATTTTGTAGTGATAATTGGCCATTTTTTGGATAAATATGGGCTGATTTTGTGTTGTTTTTTGTGTGTGTTGTTTTATTCTTGCTATTAGCTTTGTTGGTTTTTTTTAATTTATTTTTTATTTTTCTATTATTTTATTTTATTTTTTTGTATTTTCAAAATTTTTAGTTTGTTTGGTGGTAATGTGGTGTGGGTGTGGATGGGATATATGCAAAATAAGGACATGTTGTGTGAAGTTGATTTTGGTCATTTGTGGGTTGATTTTAATCTCTTCAAAATTGTGTTGTGTTTTCTCTTCTATTAGTGTGATTAGTGATTCTTGTGGCTTTGGAAAGACGGGTTTTGTTCTGTTGAGGTAAGAAACGTCTTGTCTTCCTTTCTTATGCTTCTTCTTACACGTTGCTTGTCTTCAGTTTTTTTTTTTTTTTGGTATATATATTTATCCTTTTCTTGAATAATAATAATAATAATAAAAACTTCTTTGTTTCTCTTCTTTTCCTTGTCCTTGGTACCTTTATTTGATTGTTTTTTAGTTTGGTAGACAAATCTAATTAATATTTTGGGGTAAACTACCAATAGGTCCTAATAGTTAGACTTAATTCCTATCAAGTCATATTGAAAATAAGTTTTGGTAAAATTATCGCTAAAAATAATTTTTTTGTGACAATTTTTTACATACGTCGCTAAAAATTGACTATTAGTGACTTTTTTTGTCATAATTTTTATAAATTGTCGCTAAAACTTACAATTAGTGACTTTTTTTATAACAATTTTTTTCTATAGGACCTATTAGACAATAAGTCTACTTATTAGGACCTACATGTAAGTACCCCTTAATTTTGCCTTTGACCAAAGTTGCAATAAGCAATTTGTTAATAATACTCATCTTTATTTGTTCTGATCTCTGTATGTATGTTATTCTCTATTTTTTTTTCTTTTTTTTTTGGGTATAGTTATGGTTTTATAGGTTTTTCAAATTTGTTGATTTTGAGTTTGTGTTGTTTGTGATTGATTTTTGTTTGATTACTCATGAGTTGGGTTTATAACGGTCTGGTTTGTAAGTGTAAGGATTTCAAATGTACCATATTCCTTCTGTTACTTAGAGCAGGAAGGTTGTTACTTATGTGTTACTAGGTGATCCATATGATATGAATTAAATTATTCAGAAAAATAAAAAACCATATAATTCAGAATTAAATTAATATACGTGTGTGTATATATATAGATAGATAATAGGCTAAGAGCAAATTATTCTGGTGCAGGGTATGCTTGTTGTTAATGTTTCAAGAAGCAAAAGGAGAAGGTACTTTGCAGGCAGATAGATAGATAGATACTTGCCTTTAGGTGGTAATTTATTATTCTGACTTTTCTGTGTTTTTCAATTTCGTTTTCCTTTTCTACTTAGATGTCAGTTTTTTGATTTTTTGATTTTTTTAGTTATATCACTTCTCTATTTTTTTATATGTTTTTAAAAAAAAAAAAAAATTAAAGAACCAGCTTTTAACCTCTTCCCAATTGAATTGAATTTGAGGGCTTTGAAGGATTGATTTTCCATGGGGATTCAATATTTTATGACCCTCCGATTTTGATATATGATGTGTACTATTGGCTATTGATGTAAACAATTTCCCACGAACCAATTTTGATAAATGATGTATAGTAGTTATTGATGTAAACAATCCAACAATAAGAAAGTATTTTTCAGTTAAGGTAGGGGCAGACTTCTCTTCAGTTCGAGATTAAATTCAAGGATATTGTTGAGCCTGTGGAGGCTCACTAAGGATTCTATTTCGATGATTCGAACCGTTGAATATGTAGAGCTCGTCGAGTACTTTATCTTTATGCAAAATCACATTGATCGAATATTGATAGCTACTTGATCGGATCAAATTTCTGTCAACGATAAATATAATTTTTCAAAATAAATTGTTGACAAATCTGATCAGATCAAGTAGCTATCGATATACAATCAATGTGATTTTTGATAAGGATAAAGAACTCGACGAGTTATACACATTTTACGGTTCAAATTACCGAAATAGGATCCGTGATGAACCCCCACAAACCTAACAGCACCGTCTAATCCACAAGCCTAACCCTTTTAGTTACGGGGGAAAAGAAAATTCCAACTGAGTACAAAAATACACGTTAACAGATATGAAGGGGATCAGGTGCTTTTGTACTGGCAACATCCGATACAATATAATTGTAGTTATGGAAAAAGTTTGTTGCCATAAAAAAAAATTCTCACATCCAACTATTATTATTAAGAAAATTGCATACCTATGACCAGTTTTTTCTTTTTTCGTTGAGAATCAAAAAGACTTTTAGTAATTAATAATTTTATCAATTAAATGAATTTGGTTCTCCCAATATTGTTACTTTTTAGATGGTAATGTGCATATATAAATTATTGTGTTGTCCATATATGGTTCACATAATTTCCTGTTTGTCCATCCGAGCATTTGTGATGGATCTAAAGGATAAAAGCGTGATTAAAATTGCATGACTGCCATTTTAGGTTAACCTTTTTTGTTTTGGATTGTTCAGTGTGGTGAATTTTTCTATTTTCAAGCCTAAAAATTTACTGGATAGTACATTAACGCTATATTTGATTCATAAATTTGAGGAGGTGGAAAGGAAAAGGGAAAAAATAAATGTAATGCATGTAAAATATAATTACATTTCATATACCTTTTTTCTTTTCCTTTTTAAATCCATTCCCAAATTCATTAATCAAGCACAGCCTAAAAGATTTTGGATCTTCATTATATGAAGGTAGCTAGAAGTAGTCTCCCTTCGCATTTCTTTATTGTGAGACTTGGTCGTATTAGAAATGAATCTCATGCTTTCATATTGATATTCTTCATCAATTTTGATTAATTAATTAAAAGTACGAATAGACTCCACTTGTGCTAATAAAATTATACTATGCACAGGATCATATCATCTTTTTCTTTTTCCTTTTATTTTTTTATTTATATTTTTTTTGGTGTTTTGTTTAAAACCCTCTCAAGGAAAAGGCATTCATTTCATAGCTCATTGCTTTACATGTATAGTTTGCTTTTTCTCCATTTATTGCTTTAGTAGCTATTACTTGTACAATTGAATCACTTACAATGTGACTTGTTGCATTGATTTTTGAAGATTTGGGGACAAGGACTTGCACACTAATGGTGAAGAAGCATCATCAAGAATTTCACATTGATGACCTTCCATGCGAAATCCAAGCTCATATCTTCCTCAGGTTACCTGTTGAGTCTCTCATACGAGTGAAGGGTGCATGTAAACTCTGGTATACAATGATAAGTGACTTTGTAGAACTGCAATTTAATCATGCAGTTAAAAATCCTGGCCATCTTTATAGATTTTATGATTTGGAACCAAACTTTTATTATGTGGAAGAAGTGTCAAATAATATTGAAGCAATGAAAATTTCTTCTGAATTTTTTAGGCAAAGTCTCCAAGAAGGCCGTTCATGGCATTCAGCAGGTGGATTGATGGCATATGTTTCGGCAAACGAGAGGTGTTTTTTTAGTTTGTAATCCAATCATCCAAGAGAAAATAAAAGTGCCTATAGGTCCTTGTTTTGGTGAAAATTTTCACAGAAAGTGTTGGGAATTTGGTTATTCTTTGTCCACCAAGGAATGCAAAATTGTTGTCTTTGTTGGATCACCATTGTTCCACGGCACTTGGTTCAGAAACTTGGAGAGACATACCACATCTTCCTTTTTTCCGTATGAGTTGTCCTGGGCATATAGATTGTGATGGGACTCTGTTTTGGTTGATCAACCATGATGAATCAGATGTTGGCCTCGAGGCTATTGGTTCATTTGATATTGGGACTGAAGAATTCCGGGTTTGGCGTGGTCCCTAAAATGAGATGCATCAAGAGATGCATCGACGTCACAGTGGTGGAGTTAGTTTGTGCCTTGGGTGACATTGTTGCATGTGTAAGGCAGAAATACTTGGATTCCAAATGTTACTATAGTATCTGGACATTAATGTTGTGTTTGGTTGAGGGATTTGAGGAGAGATTTGGAAAGGGAAATAGAAAACATGAGTGAAATGTGAATAAAACATACATATATTTTACTTAGTTTCACACACTTTTTTCCTTTCCCTTTCCAAATCCCTCATCAAATTCTCCAACAAAACATAGCGTAAGGGATAAAGTGAATGAAGTTTGGATCAAAGAATACAACTTTGCGCCGTCAAATCCATTAGCAAAAAGAGTTGTGGATTGGTCAATGGATGAATCTTGATTTACTTGCTTGTGCTTTTTGTGATAAACCTCGCTTTTCTAAACCGAAATATGGAAGAACAAGATGTGTTACTTATGATACCAACAGTGGGGAGTTCAAAGACTCGTCATTACCTTTCAGTGAAAAGTCGGATGGGTCCACTAGACAACTTGTTGTGCTATTCCTCTCTCATGTCGGGAGTCTAATCTCCCCAAGTCAAATTGTGGCAATGGCAAAAAGGCCATCTTCTGGTGATAAACCACTCAGGGACGTCTAGTTCTATCCTTGCTTTCGTTGCTTCTAACTCTTTTTATCGTACTCATTGTTTATTGGACACTCTAAAATGATTAGCAAATTGCTTCAATGTAGGATAGTCTCTGTTTCCAGGTTTACTCTTGGAAAAATTGTGATGACCTCCAAGCCAAGAGGTGTGGAAGAGCTAGCTTATGGATAGCCAGTTACAAAAATGGAACCAAGTTCAACTTTCTTATGATTTTGTTGAGTAAAGTGGGGAATAATAATATGACAAATAGTCTCCTGCCAAAAACTCATCTTCTGGTGGCAAGTTGTCACCGATGTATGCCTAGTTCCCAGCTTTCCATTAGTTTGCTCCGGAATTGGCAGTACATTCCTTGGATTTTTACACTATTTATTAGACTCCTTTGTTTTTAACAAGCTATTTTGCTTCCAAAAATGCTAGACTCTAAAAATTTTATCAAATATCTCACGTGGGTGTGGGACCCACATAGGAACCACATTGTGGGTCCCACAACCATGTGAGATATTTGGTAGAACTTTTGCTAGAATTTTTGAGATTTCTAGCATTATACTTTTGCTTCTGTTCTATTTTTACTGTTTGATACCATTGCTATTTATTAGGATAAAATACAAGTACACTCTCTAAGGTTTGCTTAAAATACGATATACCCCCTGTAATTTTAAAAATGGATAAATTGCACTGACACCCCCTGAGGTTTATATTTATTACAATTCTCCCCTCATCTTTTGGAAATTACATCTCCCTCCCTGAGGTTTAAAGTTTCATTACAGATTCCTCCCTCATTAATTTAATTTTTTTAAATACCAATTTTGCCCTCACTGGGTAAATTACATTGACACCCCTCATATTTTAAAAATTACAATCCCCTCCTTAAGGTTTAAAGTAACATTACCAATTTCCCCCAAGTTAGTATTAGTTGGAAAAAAAAAATTATTTGAAAAAAAAATTATTCGAAAAAAAAATTAATTAAAAAAAATTGTTAGTAAAATTTTTAAATTTCTGTTTAAAAACCAACGTAAACTCATTTTTTGAATTTACATTTTTTTCTCAAATTTACAAACTGAGACAACTATTTATAAACTAAAAAAATTATCCAACAAGTTTTTATGACAATTTTTAAAATTTTTGTAAATATAAATTGAAAACTGAAAATGAAATGGTTACCAAACAAGTTTCAGATGGGAAAAATGTCGAAAAATTAACAAATAATTAAATAAGTTATCAACGTAAGAAATGACTTATCAAAATATTCTTAGACTATGTATGGTTTGATTTTTAGAATTTTTTTTTAAAAATTAAAAATTAATTTGGTTAAGAAATAAGAAATAAAAAATAATTATCATTTTTATATAAGTTTTATCTTTCGAGTGGTTAGAAATAATTTTTTACAAATTAAATTGAAGCAGCCATACGTATGTATATAGCCTGTCCAAAAGTTAAAATGATAATTATTTTTTACCCTTAAATGATAATTTTTTTATTTTTTATTTCTTAACCAAATTAATTTTTAATTTTTAATTTTTAAATTTTTTTCTAAAAATCAAACCAAACATAACCTAAGAAACTTTTGATAAGTCATTTTTTACGTTGGTAACTTATTTAATTATTTGTTAATTTTATGATATTTTTACCATCTGAGACATGTTTGGTAACCATTTCGTTTTCAATTTTCAATTTATATTTACAAAAATTTAAAAAACTGTCATAAAAACATGTTTGATAATTTTTTTGGTTTATAAATTGTTGTCTCAGTTTGTAAATTTGAGAAAAAAAAAGTAAATTTAAAAAATAAGTTTACGTTGGTTTTAAACAGAAATTTAAAAATTTTACTAACAAAATTTTTTCCAATTGATTTTTTTTATTTTTTTTCCAATTAATTTTTTTTTTCGATGAATTTTTTTTCCAACCAATACTAACCGAGGGTGCAATTGGTAATGTTACTTTAAACCTTAGAGAGGGGATTGTAATTTCTAAAATGTGAGCAGTGTCAATATAATTTACCCAGTGAGGACAAAATTGGTATTTAAAAAAATTAAATTGCTGAGGGGAGAATTTGTAATGAAACTTTAAACCTCAAGAAGGAGATGTAATTCCCAAAAGGTGAGGGGGAACTGTAATAAACATAAACCTCAAGGGGTGTCAATGTAATTTACCCTTTAAAAATTACATTCCACTCCTTAAAATTTCTAATTTCAGAACAAATTACTCTTTTTATTAATACATTATCAAGTCAATCAATAATTTTTTATTATGTCAAAAATATTTATTTTAATTAATAACTTAGGTAATTTTATCATTGTATAGGAAAGCAGCTAGGAATTTTAATTTTTTAGTTAATTTTGTTAAATAAAAAATTGACAATAAAATATTTGTAATTTTTCAAACCACACGGATAATCCGTACTTTAAGCAAATCTTAAACGGTATATTTGTAATTTATCCTCTTCGTTGTTACACCAACAAACCGAACTTTATAATGGTTTCCAAAAGGTTATCTGGATATTCATATTAAAAATCAAGTTGATCGAACTCCAATAACCATATGATTGGTTCACATTTAGTAAATAAGTTTTAAAAAAAAATTATTTTCAAAATCATATATATCTTCCAAATGTTATTTTATTTTTTAAAACAAATGTGATACAAATTAATTAATGCATGTGACTTTTATTTCTAGTTTCGGGGAATGTTCATGTTCATCGGCTCCTGCACATTGAAAAAGACCATGAAAGAGAAACAAAAAATGACCATCAGATGAGGGCTTCCCCGAATAATGATACACAAAGGAAAATTTTAAACAAAATTATATGATTTAATGTAGATTTATTGTTATTTCAAAACAAAACAATTATGCAAATGAATTTATTTACAAAATGATAGTCACATTATTCTTGTAAAAAAAATTATATGAATTTTATATATAAATAGAGTTTTTCAGACTTTTTCAAATTAAATGAACTAACGTTTTTGGATGCATGAGATCCACCAATGTTTTTGGACACATGAGATTTAAAATGAAGGGATTTGATTTCAAAAGGGTACGAGATTTTTTGTTGTAAATTTTTTTAAAAAATTTTCTTAACACAATACATTTCTAATGGTAGGATCATATAAAAATTTTAATGCATAAGAACATCAAAACATAATTTTTACAATTTGAGTCAATCAGAAAAAAATGACAAGAAATTTGATGACAAAATATTTTGTGTTCGAGTACATGTAGAGATTGCTACTTTCTTGTGGCTAAATATTTTGTCTGGGAAGGGCTAAAGTGGCTATTTTAGCCACAAAAGACAAAATAAGTTATTTTAGCCACAAAAAATAAAACATTACATTCAACCCATAATCATTACACTCTTCTCTCACAAAAAAAATTAAAAAACCCTCTCCAAACTAAACTTTTTAACCCATACTAAATTAACCAAAAAACCCGAAAAACTAACCCACTTCCCAAATGGAGGCTAAAGATCATTGTCCAACTAGAAGCCTTTTGTTACTCCAAATCCACTCATAAAACTCTCAAAGCTGTGCATGCTTCTTATTGAAGTCTATTACAAAATTTGGGCCCCCAAACATTTTTCTATCAATATTTATGATTCAGAATACAAAATTAAGCTTTCAATCTAAAATGGTTTTTTTCAATTGGCCTCATTTGGCAACTTTCAATTTTAGCCAAAAAATTAAAAAATTGCTAAAAGTTAATCACATTACTCTCTACTTTTCTACACATCTTTTCGTAAAATTTCAAAAAGTTAATATGTTTCTAAACGAGACCTAACTACTAAATCCCTAGAAAATCCCTATGCAAAAAGCAACACTCCAAAATGAGTTACTTGAAACTGACCCTCCAGAAAACAGAAACACCAAACTGGTGTACTCTCTTTGTTGTATAGAAGATTTGTTCAAAGCAAAGCAATTAGTGTATTAATTCAAATGCAAATACAGTAATAAATAAGCCAATTGCCCAATACTCTTGCATATAATAAAAATAAAAAATAAATAAAATAGTGCTCCAACGAAAGCATGAACAAATCCACTCAAAAATACAACCAGATTATGATGTTCCTGAGATATATGCCAATCAAATTCCCATAGATGAAGTCCATTAGCAAAAGTTTATTCCTAGACACATCCTTTTTAAGTAGTATTTGAGATCATATATATTTATCAGGAAGCACAAATTCATTTTATGCGAGAGGAAATTATGAATGAAAAAAAAATTAGTATCCAGTGTCTTTCTTTAAAAACGCAGAAGAATTTTCCAAATCAAGGAAAACTGACAGGTTCAGGCTGCATGGCTTTCTGAACCAGTTCTGTCTGCTCCTTCACGTGCATCTGATAGAAGCCAGTGGCTGAGGCGGCAGAAGGAGCCCGACCAACATATTTTATATCATCAATTCCACCCCTGCCCAGTTCTTTCATCGCTGTGCTAAGGCGGGGTGCTATGTAACTGTATGCACCCATGTTCATTGGCTCTTCCTGGCACCAAACGATCTCCGCATCTGAAAGAATCATGACAAACATGAGTAGCTTAACCACGTGGTTTTGAAAGGACCCTAGCACACTTCAGGTCAATTCTATGTCCCTAGAAACTAAAATATTTGTTCAAATAGAACCCTTTTCAAGTTGAAAACAATCGTCCATAGGGGAAAATTTTCACATTTCACAAGATAAAATGCAGTATGGGGGCGCATCCAAATTCCAATGTCCAACATGGATGAATGGTTACTGGACATTGTGAATCACAACATTGATCTAAGAGGAAGCATAAATGTATTAATATACAAGAAACGATTTTTTGTTACAAGAATATTAATAGTAACGTCTTCGGTAGCAAGTTTGAAATACATACTTGGATATCGCTTCAGCTCACGCTTGATGAGGTCATATGGGAAGGGGCAAAGCTGTTCCACCCTACATATTGCAATGTCCTTTCCTTCAACTTTCCTCCTCTCCTCATCGAGCTCATAATAAACCTGAAAGATAATGTGCAGGAATTATTCACATAGCAATTCGCATCAGCAACAGAACACACAGAAATAAATATAAAACGAACAAACTTGGTCTCTACAATGCAATAAAATAGATATTCACACTTCCTCATCATTTCTCTGTTGAAGTGTTTGCGCAGTGCCCATATATTTCTAATCACAGATCCACGTGCATGAAAGGTCAGGTGGAGTTTATAGAATACCTACTGGGTTCAGTTCTAACAGATACCACACAACAATGATTCAGTGTGGAGGAAAAAATAAGTATGTTACACACCTTTCCAGAACAAAGAACGAGACGTCTGATACCCTCCTCGAGATCTGAGTGGTAGTTCTGGTCCTTTATAAGACGCTTAAATCTGGTTCCTTGTTTGTCAAAACCTGGGTGGCCTTGGACATCATCAAATTCAGATAGATTGGATTTGCAGTCCTTGTGCCGAAGCAAGTTCTTTGGGGACATCACAATGAGAGGCTTACGGAATTCCCTGTGTATCTGGAAGATAAAGACAAAATATTTAATATAAGAACGAAAAGAAGAATGCTGTGTACAAAAAATAATACTTGAGGAAAAAAATGTTGTCAACGAGTTTGAAGAAATATTAAACTAGCTGCCCTCACCTGACGCCGCAGAACATGGAAATAATTTGCGGGAGTTGTCACATTCACAACTTGCCAATTACATTCTTGGATCTGCGTTCGAAGTGTTGGATCCATCTCCGGTATGACAAAGGGATTATCATCACTCATCTGTCATCAAAATTTGTAGAAGATCTATTATTGCAAAAGTATTCAAAGAAAAATACCAATCAAGCAATGAATGGTTTACTTAGCAAGGCAAGAATCAGAGACAACGATCCCCAAGCTTGCACTATATGCCAGGTCATTCAGTAATCTCCAGGAATTGGGATGAGGTATTACACAAGTGTGTGCAAATGCCTGAGAGAGAGACTAATAAATATGATACATAAACATTAACACTGCAATACCTGAAGGAAACGCTCCAACCGTGCACTTGAATGTTCAGGCCCTTGGCCATCATAACCATGAGGTAGCAGGACAACAAGCCCAGTTTGACGCAACCACTTTGCCTCCCCACTGCTCAAAAACTGATCGAAAATCACCTGAGCTCCATTAGCAAAATCACCAAATTGGGCTTCCCACATTACCAATGCATTTGGATTTTCCATCGAATAACCCAATTCAAATCCCAGCACACCGAACTCAGAAAGAGAGCTGGAACAGGAAAAAAATGGCTCTTAAATAGGGGCAAACCTTGTCAAAGAAGCACCAACATTATAAACAGTACTATGTTATAATTCAAATAAAGGTTGCATAATGGCTGTCCAGATCTAGCATAAATTATGTTCTCTATCGCAACATATCAGTCACAAAAAGAGAGGGTCAAACTCCAGATCAAATAAATAGCAGTGCAACAAAAAAACCTGAAGGGCCTAAGGGATCTTAATACATAGCATGCAGAAATGCGGTCCAAACATCTCACAGATAAAGAACGTAGCCTATATCATACTTTTGCAAAATCAGCAGAATAGGCAACAGCATATAGGCACATCTTCAGTTCAGGTACAGCTGAAGAGTGCCTCAGCAGAATGACTTGTATTATTGAAATTTGCTATCTGGAAGAATACCATTATCTTTCAGGGAAATTACTCTTCAGTGTAATAGATCAAAACTAACTACTCAAACATGGGGGGATGCAACTCTTCCTGCGCAAGAAACCCCCAGTAATTACTTTTGGTCTATTACACTAAATAGTAATTCCCCCTTGATCTTTGTAATAAAAAACCTAGACACAGCACCAGTTAACAGTCTGGTACATCAATTCAAATGGCCCCTGCAATCAGAGGCAGCTCTTACAATAGGAAAAAAAGAAAAACATCACTCAAGCAGCAGCAGCAACATGATAAGTGAACCAAAATTGGAAAAACTATACACCATAGACCATAGGATCCTTTCCAATTTCTCAAATTCTACCATTCTTGATATGTAACCTTCACATGTGTTTCATTGAGGCCATACAAATTGATGTTTTGTCCTGCATACCATGGGAGTTTAATTTCCTAAATATAATTTTATCAAAGCTTGAACACAACAAAAATTTCCCATGAGATGACTAAAATATATTTGGGGAAGTGGTATCAAAAGATGAAAACATCCAGGACAGCATTGAAATTACTGTATGAATATCATAACATGACATTGACACGTCTACCAGAGGAACAATTCAATATTTAATAGAATTTAAGAAAACCATAAAAAAAGTGTAACCACTTCACTTTTATAAGTACATAAAATGATTATCAACTTTTAAATGTGCAGGGATGACAAATAAGACGAGAAGGGGAAGGGACTAGGCAGTATGGAGTGCATTATGTCCGTGACTGATTTGCTTTGATGGATGATACAATATATGTTACCAAAAGAGTCAAGGGAGTAGAAAGCCCGTAACAATGTGTTGTGAATTAGACAATAAAAGAGAAGTTGTCTGTTACAATTTAATATAAAATGAGTCAGAGTGCTATGTAAAACTGGCCCTGACTTCAGGATTGCCAGAACATCATAAAACAAACTCACAGTTGAGTAACAAAAGTAATGATAGAGAGAGCACAAAACTTCCAAGGGATGAGCTAAAGCTTACACATGATGATATAAGATGTTTCATTTCTTAGGTACATGCAGCACCCTTCTATTTCTTGATGGTTTTATTCACAAAAATCATAATAATAGAGATGAGTGCAACAATGCACAATGAAATGATACATTTGATTGCTACAAATTATGATATTTTCATCCAAACAGACATTCATAGTAGATCTCAAATGACATAGAAAAATAAGAACTACAATAAAGAGACAAGAAATTGTGGCAGAATAAAAGTTGAATATACGATAGGGTAGAAATGACACCACAATTTACCTGTTGCTGACAGTAAACAACTCCTCATTTTGGTTTATGATAACATGGTCTAAAGGACAGTACTTCTCCCCGGTTTCTTGATCATGTAGTACAGAATGCCTGTGACTGAAAGTACCTCTCTCGACATCCTGACCACTCAACCTGACATGATTTCCTTCTACGAGCAATGTAGCAAAAGCAAGTGCTTCACCAACTGCCCAATCAATGCCCTCCCCAGTTTCAATCATCTGTGCTCGATCACCAAATATCTTCTTCACTGCTCTGTGGGGTTTAAAACCATCTGGAAGGGTTGTGATTGCTTTGCCAACATTCTTCAAAATCTCTGGCTTGACCCTGAAGGACAGCATAAAATATTGAGCAAAGAAATGAAAATTAAAAACCTTACAGAAAAAGTCAGACAACATACCCAGTGTTTCGGACACGTGAAAGCTGTTCTGGGACTTGAATCCCATCCAATAAGCTGAAAGCCAGTCCCTTCTTTTTGGAACATAATCTTTGCTGGCCAAGAATTCTTCATTGAGGATTGTATTGACCTTTTTATGTATCTTATCAATGTCTTCCTTTGTCGCCTGACCGGAGTCTAGAAGTTTCTTTTGGTAAATCTCAAGTGCAGAGGGGTGATTCCGGATGACCTATTAGAAACCCATTCCACATCAGAAATATAAGAAATTTTACTTGCCATAGTCAGATAGATGTTAATAATACCCAGTTAAAAGTCTTGATAAAAACTAAATAATAAAAAGTTAGCAGGGTAAACTGTGTGAGAAGAAGGCAAATCAATGTAATGTCAAAGCCAGAAACATATTCGAAAGGAACAAAATTGAGAGTCTAACAAGAGTGATGAATTCTAGAGAACATCAGAATACAAGGCTAACCTTGTACATTTTGGGCTGTGTGAAAGACGGCTCATCAATCTCATTGTGACCAAATCTACGGTAACACACTATATCAACTACAACATCTGAATGGAATGTCTGGCGCCACTCTGCTGCAAGTTCACAAACATGAACAACTGCCTCCAAATCATCACCATTGACATGAAAGATGGGGGCATTCAAGGCTTTGGCAACATCGGTACAATATTGAGAAGATCTTCCGGACATTGGATCCGTAGTGAAGGCGACTTGATTGTTCACCACAATGTGTATAGTACCGCCAGTAGTGTAATTTGGAAGTGCACTAAGATGAAGGGTCTCATATACCACACCTTGTCCCGCAAAGCTACCATCCCCATGAATTAAAATACCCACATTCTTTGTCCTATCCACATCATTTGAATAATATTGTTTTGCTCTAGTTTTCCCAACAACAACTGGATCTACAGCTTCCAAGTGACTTGGGTTTGCAACCAAAGACAAATGAATTCTGTTCCCACCCCTAGTTGGCCGATCATAAGAAGTTCCCAGGTGATACTTGACATCACCAGTTCCAGTGTAAAGCCCAACTTCATCCACAGGCCGCGTCCCACCACTAAACTCACTAAAGATCTGTCGTAGTGGCTTCCGAACAACATTACCCAAAACATTCAATCTTCCCCTGTGTGACATTCCAATAACAATACTCTCAACCCCAAGATCAGCTGCCCTGTCAAACATCTCCTTCATGCCGGGAATTAAAGTCTCACCACCTTCAAGACCAAACCTCTTTGCTGCTGTCCACTTAGTGGCCAAGAAGTTCTCAAACTGTGTGCTCCATATGAGTCGGTCAAGCATAACCTCACGACGCTGCCGATTGTACTGCATTGGTGTTGGTGTTTCAATTTTGTCTCTCAACCAGTTACATTTATCACGATCAGCAATGTGCATGTATTCATAACCAATGTTCCCACAGTAAGCCTGCTCAAGCCGGGTCAATATTGCTCTCAGGGTTTGCACTGGACGGTTTTCAGACAAAAACCCAGACATCCTCCATACGCCAAGAAAGAATTCCCGATCAAGATCAGCATCTGTGAACCCATAAAGAGCTGGATCTAAGTCATCAGGAATTTCCCGTTGCTCCAAACCCAACGGGTCCAGCTTAGCTTTCATGTGACCATTAACCTGGTAAGCCCTCACAAACAACAACAACCTCATGCTCTCTTGAATGGTTTGGCCGGAGATTCCAGGCGATGTGGCTGCCTGCCCAACAAAGTTCCTAAAGAAATTGTCCCATGACTCATCAACACTGTTGGGATCCTCCTCCCAAGCCCTCTGGAGCTCCTCTAGGTATACACTGCTCGTCCCATCTAAGAAGCTATCAGTCAACCTAGAAAGCGGCACAGGGCGAGGCACAGGTGCCGCTTGTGCCTTTGATTTGAAAACCGTTGTATGAAAATAACGATTTTGGGCAGGGATGACCCGCGATCGTGCAGCATAGGATCCACCCTTTGACAGAGTTCTCCTAATTGCAAGCTTTGCAACACTAGATCCAGCTCTAAACCAAGTCATTGTTATTTATTTCCAAAACTCCACACTTCCTCCACGAAATTCAAACCCTAGTCCCCAGTAATTTCTATCAAAATTAGAAAAGAAGATCAAAGTCCACAATAAAAATATTCAATCAGGAAAAGAGAAAAAAAAAAAATATTTAAGTAAACTCCGAGCAAATTAGCACTTGTATGATATCTGATAAGCCAAATCCAATTATCCCAAAAAAAAGTTTACAATCAAAACAAAGATTAAAGATTTCTTAACTATTTTCTCAACAGTTACAGAAGAATGTAAGATCTAGAAACACTACTGATAAAAACGAAAATTACAAATCAAAAAAAAAAAAAAAAAAGGCGAATAACAAATTCGATTTGGAATCAAAACGGGAAACGAAAAATCAGCTCAAGATCATTTCAATCGGAAAATACAGATACAGATATCGAAACGAAACATAATGGGATTGATTAAAAATCAAGCAGCGAAAAATTTAAAAAACTGATAATAGACGCAAAGTGGATTGAATATGGAAGTAAGGTGTGCATGATGTGAGGAGAGTTAGAGTTAGGATTAGGGTTAGGGTAAGGAATCTGTATACCTGAAAGAAAAAGGAGAGATGTTTCAGAGAAACCCTAGACCCGGCATACCCGAATCGCTGCGAAACGAAAGACTATTCTCAGAGACTGCTAACAGCGCCTCTCTCATCTTTTTATTTTCTCTCTCCTGTAAATGTGGAATTTGGAAAGTGTACTGTATTTAAAGTATTTTATTCCATTTTCCATATTCCTTCTTTTCTTTACACTATGTTTGGGACTAGGAGAGAAAAGAAAAGAAATGATTACTTAAATAATAAGGGAAAAGAAAAGAAAAGAAATGATTGTGATTTCTTTTCTTTTTGTTTGGATAAGGAAGAAATAAAAAAAAAGAAATAATTGTGATTTCTCTCATTGTTGTTTGGTTAGGTTTCATTAAGAGAAAAGAAAAAAAATTATTTTATGTTATATTACTAAAATAATTTTTTTATATTTTCAATCATTTTATTTCTTTTATTTTTATAGGGACAAAATTGGTATTATAAAAATAGTGGTTTCTTTTCTCTCCCAATCTCTCCACTTTTGAGAAGATTGAAAATGAGGCTTATAAGAGAAATGAGTTTCTCTCAATTTCTTCTCATTTCTCTCTACTTAGGTTATCCAAACAAATAAGAGAAATGCATATCCCTCCATTTCTTGTCTTTTCTCTCCAAATCACTCAATCCAAACATAAAATAAAATATAAAATATATATAGCTATAGATATATTTTGTCTCTTTATATTTGGTTATCTTTTTATTTTGACCTTTTATCTTTTATTTTTTTTATTTACTCTTAAAGTTAATTTTTATTCTAAATTAGATAAAAAAGGTTATAATAACTGTCACATTATAAAAAATAAATAAATTATTATATTAGAATTTGAGTTTGTGTTAAATATATGAGTTATATATAATAAAATATTTTTTATGTCACGTTAAAAAAATTAGTTTTACGTGTAAATTGTAAAAAAAAAAAAAAAACTTAAAATATGAAGGGTCAAAGTGAAAAAAACAAGTTTTAATGGTCAAAGTGAGAAAAAATAAACTTTAAAAACTAAAGTGATAAAAAAATAAATCTTAAAAACCAAAATAGGAAAGTAACGAAACATAAAGTAGACAAAAAGTATAATTTACCCAAAAAAAAAACTATTTTCTATTTTTTAAAAGGAAGTTTGATAAAGAATTTGAGATTGACCAATAAGTTCTATATTTTGGATTTGTAATTCATATAATTTCATATTTTTTTTACAATTCATTTAGCCTTTTTGGATGTATAATGACTCATTTATCCGTCACATTGAAATGTTACATTTGGAGAGTTACGTTTGGAAAAAGTATACTAACAAATTTTTTAATGTGTTAATGTTACATTAAAGTGTTACGTTTGGAAAAAGTATACTCAAAAGTCTTTTAGTATGTTATGTCGAAATGTTATGATTGAGGAATTTTTTAGTATGTTACGTTTGTAAAAAATACACTAAAAAGTTTTTAGTGTAGTGTGTAACATTGAGTGTTAAGTTGGAGGAGGTTTTCAGTGTGTTATGTTGTTGGAGTATTACGTTTAGAAAAAATACACTAAGGGGTCGTTTAATGTGTTACGTTAGAATGTTGGAGGAGTATTTTAGTACTACGTTGGCGGAGTGTTACGTTTTTTTAAAGTATACTAAGGAGTTTTTAGTGTGTTATGTTGTTACATTGGAGTGACGAAATGTGATCCAAAAATTGGATCTAACTTCTCTAAGATGGCATTCCCCAATAAGGAAGGGTATAAACGTTCACCAAATTATACCAAAATTTAAAATAGGATCTCATAGTAAAATTATCAAAACAAATAGAACCTATCAATATATTAAAAAATTCATGAGACTGTTTGGAGTAACTAATTCTCATATGGAACTTTCTGATAATTTTCCCAATATGAAGTTGCTCGCCCGATTGTATGTTGTTAAATATATAAAATAGAAAATTTAATTTTAAAATATATATTTATGTATTATTCAAATAATAAAAATATTATTTTTTAGAGCAAAAGTATGTGGTTCAAGTAGGGCTGTAAACAAACAAATGAAGCCAAGTTTTAGTATGTGTTGAATCTTTTTTTTTTTTGTTGGTGAATGTATGTGTTGACTTGTTTATTAAGATTTTAATGAGTTCAATTTCAATCTTAATAAAAATTTAACAAACTGAGACAGAGCGGAGTTGGCTTGAGTCTGACTTAAGCTAGTCTGTTCACGAGTTTTAACGAGTCAAAAAAATTATAAATTTATGATTACATACGAGATTAAAGTTACAATTAAAATTTTAATTATATAATTATATATACAATATATAAACATACTAAAAAAAGTTAAAATTATATCCAAATAATAATATTTACCATCACTACTATATAAATGTATTATCTATAATTAGCTATTATTCACATTTATAATTTTTAAATATATAAATAACATATTTATCTTATTTTTTTTACATTTTTTTACATTATTTAATATATAAATAATAAACATTAAACGAGCCAACTAACGATCTAAGTTTATGAGACGAGTTTTAGTATGTTTAAATTTTAACGAGCTCGAACGCAAAAAATTAAAAAAATAAAATATTTAACGAACTGAGTTCGAACGAGTTTTTACTGAGTCAATGTAAATTTTGTTCACGAACTACTCTGTTCATCTGCAATCCTAAATTCAAGTTCTACTCTCTTTATATAATTTTAAATAAACACTAACTATATGTTCAATCAATTTTTTTTTTTTATAAATAAACACTAACTATATGTTCAACCTAAAAAAATAAACAATGGGGTATGTCTCAACACCTTGATATAGATAGATAATATTAAAAAAATTGTTTCCGATGTTTTAAAAGGAAGTTTGATAAAGAACTTTTCTCATGGTTGGCTGGACAAACTGTATGGCAAATTCACAGGAGCAAGGATCTTCCCATTGGATCTCTCTACTTGGCTCCCTATTTGGTAGATTATTGGACCCATTTTTGGGGTTAATTTTAATAATTTGAATCATTCACATTTTTAGATTTGTCGAGTATATCATACCTGCAAAAAATCAAGTCAATTAGATATTGGAAACCATGTGTTCGAATCATCGAATTAAAATATTTTTTAATAAAACTTTTAGTTCGATGATTCGAACACGTAGTTTCTGATATCTGATTAATTTAATTTTTTACAAGTATAATATACTTGACAAATTTAAAAATGTGAACAATTCGAATTATTGAAATTGAATCAAAAGTGAGCCCAATGACTCACCAAATAAGGAGCCGAATAGTGTGATCCAAAGAAAGAATATGGACTCAATTCACAGACCCAGTTTGTCAAACATTAATTTTTGGCTAAATTACACTTGTACTACTGGTATAACTCTCAAATTACATTGGTACCTTTTTTTTTTTTTTTAAATATCATTGTCCTCTCTTATTAGATAGAGTAAATTATAAATACATCTCTTAAAATTTATTTAAAATATAAATTGCTTCTTTTAATTTTAAAAATTACATCTCGTTCCTTCAATTTTCTAATCGCATGACAAAGCCCCCTTTTTATTAATAAATTATTAAGTTAATTAATAATTTTTAATGATATGAGAAATATATTTTAATTAACAATTCTTACAATTTTATTTTGTATAAGAGAGTAGTTTAGAAATTTTATTTTATTTATTAATTCTATTAAATAAAAAATTATGACAATGAGATATTTATAATTTTCATAACCCCTAGAGGTAATCTATATTTTAAAGTAAATTTTAAAAAATATATTTGTAATTTTCCTTATTAGATAATATCATTTTATGACATGATATAAATTTATCATAACACCCATACTCTTCAACACACATTTGCAGCTCTTCACTTGTCTTTCCTTTTTCTTTTTTCTTTAATGAATCAGTTTATATAATATATATATATATATATATATGCGCATGCATAAAGATATATGCATACATATATGAGAAACAAAAATAATTTAGACCTCTAATAGAGCACTAATTTGTCTTTTTCTTCTCCATTTTTTATCTTTTACTTCACTGTTTTTTTTTTTTTTTTTTAATGGGTGGACAGCTCATTAGAGCTGCACTGTAGCAGCTCTAATTAGAGCTCTACAGCATGACTGATATGAGAAAATAACTAATAAGTCCTATTTTACTTTTAAAATTACTATTAAGTTTCAATATGAACAAGTAAATCATATTTTCCATTACATATTTCCAAAAAGTTTATTGTTCCATAATAGTGGATGTTATTTCAATTTTACTTTCACAAATATTTATAATCTAAGTAAAATAATATTCTTAATTGTAAAAAATATGATATTGTATTAAAAAAATCATAAATCACAATGAAAAAATTATCAATAAGTTCTATTTTGTTTTGAAAATTATTATTAAGTTATATCAAATTCAATATTAACAAATAAATCTTATTTTTTTTATTTATAAATTGTTATAAAAAAATTCAGTTGTTCATAATAATATATTTTATTTTCATTTTATCCTTTTCATTAAAATATGAACAAAAAATTTCATTGAAAATTTTAATTTATGAGGAATTTTATAATTAAATTATTTTTAATTGTTCGAATTAAATGATTTTTCATAAACAAAATTATAAGTATAAGATTAATAAATTTTACAATTAAAATTCTAAATTTTAATTAAATTAAAATTATTTATAAAATTATTTTTCATAAATTTTACAATTAAAATTCTAAATTTTAATTAAATTAAAACTATTTATAAAATTATTTTTCATATTAAATATGAAGGGTAAAATTGGGATAAGACACACCACTATGGAGTAATGAATCTTTTGGGAACCTTTTATCACAAATATAACTTAATTGTCTATATTGAAACTTGATAGGACTCAATAGTAATCTTAAGAGTAAAATAAGACTTATTGGTTACTTTTCATATATATATATATATATATGTATATGTACACATGAATATTGGTCTTAAGAGGTGATATGAAAATTAAGTTTTTTATTTTTCGTATTTTTTTAATATATTTTTAGTGATTTTTTAAATATTTTAAGTAATTTTTTTACTTTTTGGATGCACCTAATCTAGATGTACTTAAAAAGTAAAATATTTGTAAAAAAATATTTTAAAAAATCGATAAATACACAAAAATACAAAAGTGTATTCAAAATTCGTTTATTATTATTATTATTTTTTGTATTTTTAGTATTTAGTGAAATTTTAAAGTTTTTTTTCATAAATATTATACTTTTTAATTATATTTATATTAAGTGTATTTAAAAAGTAAAAAACTCACTAAAAATATTTTAAAAATTCACTAAAAAGTTAAACAAAAAACTCAATTTTCAAAAAATTAAATTCAGAAAACTAGAACCAAACAAAGTGAGTTTTTGAAAGTAATGTATGAATGAACGAGAATTCTATTATACACATTCCACACTATATGCACCCTTAGTTTACGTCGTTTTGTTTTTTAATTATGATATTATTTTAAGATTTTAGATATGATTTTTTTATGTTTGGTTATAATTTTTTTTATTTTTAATTATAACTCAAAAATATGAAATTATATATATATATATATATATATTTATAGTTATAAAGGGCACCATGAATGAATTATTTTTTATTCACTAATCAAGGGATTCTTGAGATGTGATCATGTGAGATAGGAAATACTATGGCAGATGATGGTTGAAAAGAAGATGAGAGAGAAAAAGTTGATGTTGTTGTTAGTAAATTGGTAGTGACAAGTGTTTGGACTATGAAATAAATTGAAAAAAAAAAAAGAGTGAGTGAGTCTGTATGGACAGACAAAGAAGAAGACGCCAAATAGAGAAATAAATAAAGGTTGTAGTTGTAGAGGCAAACTTGGCATTTGATGCCTTATTATTTTAAATGCGATCATTTTTTATTCGATCAACAAACAGTTGATTAATAGAAAGACTAAATTGATACAAAATTTTGTGAAGTAAAAAGGACAATAATATTTCAAAGAGTAAAAAGATGATATTGAGATTTTAGATATCTAAGAATGTGAATATAATTTATTCCAAATTTGTTTATCGGCATAAAGTAACCGAATCATATGATAGTGAGAACTTAAAACAAAGAATGCTTGTATGTATTTTAAAAGCTCCAATAAAATGGACAAACGTGCATGAGACAATAGTAGATGAATTTTTGGGGTGTTTCCCTATTAATCTGATTTTATTTATCATCGGATATATTTTGCTTTTGTTTGTTTTTTATTTTGATTTTTATATTGATTCACTTAAGGGTTATTATAGATCTGTCTAATTCGTTCAACTTGATCAAACCAACCTAATTTAATTGATTTTGGACGGATACGTGTCTTTCGATAGACAGATACGGAAGAAATTTTTTAAAATTTGTAGATACAATTCGGATGGCGAATCAACCATCCCACACCCGCATGAACCCAATTCGCCCGTAAATAATGTTAAAAAAAAAAAAACAATGAAAAAGAAATTGCTAACAAGTAACAATATAGAGTAGAAATAATAAAATATATATTTTTGTAAAAATGAAAAATAATACGTTAAAAATATACATACGTGATGCCATGGACTATTATAGACAAATAATACATATTTTTTCAGATTACTAGTTATTGGAGATTGTAGAAGTTATGAATTATAATTCAAAAAAATGTCCAAAATTTGTAAAGTCTAAACCGCCAAACTGATCACATCCATCTGCCAACTCGTACAGCCTGCTCAATCCACATCCACCAAATCGGTGGGCGGATGCAGATTGATTTTTTTCAATCTGTCTAATTTTGAATAGACGACGTATGGGATGCCACCCGACTTAATCCGATCCGCGATCACCCCTAGATTCACCCAAGTACAGCAAACATTATTTATAAGTTCTTGATCTAACATATTCGAAAAATAATACTAGGTTTGAATTATAGATATGATAAAAATTTATATATACATATTATATCTAGGATGGGACTTCTCTCCGGTCCTTAATCAAATTGAAGAGGTGTTGTTTAGTCCATTGGGCTTATTTTTAGTCTCTATTTTGATGATCCGATCCGTTCATGTTTTAGGATTTGTCGAGCACATCATCTTTGCAAAAAATCAAGTCGATTGACTTAATTTTTTATAGGAATAATGTATTCGACAAACCCTAAAATATAAACAGTTTAGATTATCAAAACGGGGCCCAAAAGTGGGCCCAATGGACCGAACAACACCTCTCCAGTTAGACAAGAAGCCCAGTCCTTATATTTATTGGTTGTATGAAATTTAAAAAAAAAAATAGAGTATAATTTATCCAATAACAAACATCATTTTCACCCTAATAATATAACAAACAATGGACGATGGCAACATAAAAGGGAGGGAGATTGAGAGCTGCATGGTGGTTTCCCTTTCCTTTTGTTTATATATATACGTATTATTTTTTCGTTGGTTGATGATGGTGAGTTATATAACTTTAATGACACTCAATGACACTGATGTCATGAATTGGGAGTTACTTAAAAAATGTCCATAGTCGTTGAGAAAAAAATTAACAAAAAGTTTGATAAAAATATATACATGTACAAAACAGCTTTGAAAATATGAGTCCTCATTCTGAAGTGGTCTTAAATAATTCAGAAAATGCAAAGAAAAAAATCAAAGTTATTCATATATTAGCGATATATATTAATAATAAAAAAAAAATATGCGACGAATATCATGATAAGATCGAGTAATTTTAGAGGAAAAAAATAGAAAAAAATTATTATTATAACTGTAACATAGCTCATGCAAGCATCATTAGGTTGGAACCCCCTATGCCCATATCCAAATCCAAATGTCATGAGACAAGAAACCAAAAAAAAATATTAAATATAACAATAATATTCATAATGTCATCAACTAATAAAAAATCATAAATAAAATTACATGAATAACTAATCTCTATTATTGCTTTATAAGATTTTTCATTGATTAGTGATGATACTGCCAAGTGATATTATCGTTATACACATGAGAGATATTAGGTAGATTCCACAATTCACAAATGTCATCCTTGTCATATTGAAAATTAAGCTGAAAAAGAGAAAGTTAAGGAGAGAGAATGCAAAGAAAAGGTAGTATACCAAGTATATGCTGAGAAGATGCTCTCTCCACCATATTCATCATCCCTACAAAAATGCCACTCACAACCCCAAAGCTCACCCTCTTTGAATTACAAGAACTCACTACTAGAGTTCTTCACTCATTTCTGCTTCAACTTCATCCATTCTTGATGGGTATGGAGGCTGACGATGGCGGCGGCGGCGGTGACAGCGACAATAGCATGGATGAGGAGACAGAAGTGTTTGGTTGTGACGTTTAAGTCGTGATGGTAAATTCACCATTAGGGCAACCAAGAACCTTTGGCATTGTATATCATTATCTAAGTAGTTTTTACTGTTTCTTATTTCTTAGCTTTCTTATGGAGAAATGCCCTAAGTTGTTTCTTTTTCCTAATAATTTCCATCACCAGCCCTCATGAGTCGATGGAATACTTATTCTCTCAACCAAAAGAAGAAAAAAAAGGGAATACTTAATGGAGTTTTTAATTATTTTTTGTTTCCATTTTCTAATTAGGTTTTTTACTTTTGTTTGTCATGTTTGTAATTAATCAAAATTGGTGATTAAAATACTGCATATTTCTCGAAGAAGATATCCTGAAAAATATTGATAAATGACACAAATCCAACCTGGATTTAGCATGGCAATATTCCTTGTATCCAACATAGGGCTTGTTGGGTTCAACTGAAACTGAAACTGAAAATTGATAATTGATAATTAGAAATAACCCTTTCCAGTCTTCAGATAATCCACTTATTTTAATGTCATAAGCTATATGCAGAAATAACACCAAACATTCTGACACAAAGTTCTTGAAAAGAAGCTATAGGCAGTTCAATAAACTGCACCAAACAAGCCATAGTTGTTCAAACATTAAGGTTCCAACCTAAGCAACAGCCATGAACAACCAAGGCACACAAGTGTCTTTAGGACGAATAACAGACTACACATTTTTTGTGTTAATTCTCATCAAATACGACAACGCAACAGAGATTTAATCTAAATCAGGACCGAGTCAAGTTACACCAAATAAATATGATAACAAGGCAAGAGAGATAAGTCTTAGATCAATCACTAAATTTATCGTGCTTATATCATTCACCGTGGACTCCCAATCCTCCTATACCATGAACTGCAATGATCAGTAAACCAGCAGTGGCATATGAAAAAGAAAGACCAAAAAAACATACATTCAAAATGACTTGTCAAGGTTGGAGATAACAGTCAATCATTCAGAACATCCACCTGTTAAAAGAAAGTAAACAAAGTTGATAACAATAATGTTCCAAAAATGTGGATACTCAACTACTACTCGCATTAGAAGCAAAATAGACATTTCCTGATTGTAAGCTAGTTCCGAAGTACACTAAAAACCTCATAAGCTGAAAATTTGGGGCTCATCTTTGGCCTAAACGAGCCTAATAAAAGAAGCCCAACACTTTACCACCAACATTCTTTCTCCTCGCCTCCTCATGGTCCATGATCCCAGCAGAAGTCGTCAGCACAATGTAACCAAACTGCAGATGTTCAACAAATAATGGTCATCAGAGATTTCCATATTATCAGTAATAAAAAGACACTATTACAGTCTAGATTATTGTCACTAAATTGCAGCCAGTTGAAATGAGTACGTTATTATTAAACCTATTTTGGGATCATATTCATAGATACAAACAAATTTCAACTATTTCCGAGAAAACATAAATTTGTATCAAATGAGGCTTCCAACAATCATTTCCCTATTAATAAATAGGAATGCATTCCAACTAATTCCCAGAAAAAAAATATAAATTTGTATCAAATTAGAACTAGTAACTAATCCCCACATGGAAATATGAAAAGAACTCGTATAAGCAAAAACTATCAAATATGCTTGATCATGAGACATAATTATCACTATAAAATGCCGGGTTTTCAATAGTTAGTAGTCACTAGACCAGAGGGTTTCCTTAATATTGAGTACTGAAGAATTCATGCACTAACCTGTCTTGAAGGAAGCAACCTAGCAGTCCATCCCTCAATCTCTTTGACACCAACATCAAATCGAGGACTGATGACCCCGCATTTGTTTAGCCTGCCATTAAGTTCAACCACAATTTTCCCAGACCTGTGATCATCAACATACTCAAACTCTCCAATGTATCCTATAGAGAAGATCAAAAGAATTAAGGAGTTAGCATACACAATAAAAATTCATAGAAAAAATGGGGAAAAAATAAAAGATACAGAAAAACAATAGTAGTACAAATTAACAGGAGCATACCATGCTTCTGCATCACCAAAAGAAACTTGATGACCACCTTTGAGGATGGTCTAACCATGACCTGTCGCTTTCCCCGCTTCTCAGCATTGTACATGCTCTTGAGAGCATCATTCAGAACACTAACTCTTACCATCTTTCCTCAAAGACTGCAGAAAAATTTAAGCAATCAAATAAAAATGGAAATTTCTTACTAAGCCGAGATAGATCTCCACTCCACATTGTTCATATTGTCATGCAAACCAAATGCACAAGAGAAGATAAGGAGAAAAAATACAAGAAGGTGAACTCGCATCATGTCACATAAGAAAGTATAGATGTTTGAAGACTTCGGTTGCTGTTATTCAGTCAATCCACTCATAATATGGTCACTTTTAATAAAATGTCCAAGGAAGAGAAAGATCAGATCAATAGAAAAATAACTTCTTTGGAAAGGCCCAAACCTCACAACCTAAACGTAAACCCAAATCCCTAAAGTGGCTCACCCAAATTAAATGGGACATCTAATCACAGGCAAGTTCACTCACTCCAGCAAGTTAAAAGCCCAAAGAATGCACTATTAACTACGACACCTAGAAATTGCATTAACAACTGTTTATGACAAGTGAGATGGGTCCATTTTCATTCAACTAAGAGGATCTCCAACTATACTCCCTACTTTTTTCCCTTAAATTTTAGCCAAAAAGGGTCTTTCCTATTTTAGAGAACCACTTTTTCAACTATCATCTCCAACAATACTCCCTATTTTTCTCTCTATGTTTTAGATATTTTCCTTTTAACATTTTTATTGAAAATATTTTCGATTTTTAATTATAGGGAGAAATTAAACCCTCTATAAGCATCTCCAACAAGGTTACCTATTTTTACCCTAAATTAGGGTGAAAAAAGTAAGTTTTTATCTTTTAAGGAGTCATCTTCTCCAAAAATGTTCCCTATTATTCCTCTTTATTAATTAAATATTATTTTTTATTCCTTATTTCAAGAAGGATAAAAAAATATAATATAATAGGTTATGTCTGGGAAGAGAAAAAAGGGGAGAGAAAAAAATAATAATATTTTATATTTAGGCAACAGTTTTCTCCTCCCTAAATGTAAGAGCAACTCCAACAAACACCCTGAACCTACTTTTTCTTTTTCCTTATTTTAAGGAGCCAAAATTCAAAAAACCACTCCACAAATACCATAAACCCCACCCCATTATGGGGAGTGTACTTCATCCTCCTTACATTTAGGGAGGAGAAAACCATTCCCTAAACATAAAATATTCACCCTGTTTGGTTTAATTTTTCTGAATTAATTTTCAAAATTTTGCTCCGAAAAGTGTTTTTAGAAAATGGATCATTGTTTGGTTGTTCCAATTTTTTGAATTTTGGAACAACAATTCAAAATTCCCTCCAAAATACAATGAGACAGAGATTTTGGATTTTGGGTTTAACAAGATACAACACCCAACCATTAAGCAATATAGAAAAAAAAAAAAAATAACATGCCAGAAGTCACATCAACACTGACCAAAGTACATCTAGAAGCCACAAACAAAGAGCATCCAGGAAATCCAGGATTTTGAATTTTTTATTTTTTTTCTTTTTTGGATAACCAAACAAAAAGTCCAAATTCTTCTAAAAATTGAATTCAAAAAACGGAACCAAACAGGTAGATTATTTTTTCTCTCTCCTGCTCTTGTCTTTCCAAACAAAAACATATTATACTTTTTCTCCTTCTTGAAATAAGGAATTACATATTAATAATATTTAATTAATGAGTAATAATAGAGAATATTGTTGGAGAAGATGACCCCCTAAAATATAGAAACTCACTTTTTCACCCTATTTTAGAGTAAAAATAAGTAAAATTACCCTCTTTAGTTTTTCCTCAAATTTTAGCTAAAAACTGTACTTCCCATTTTGGAGAACCACTTTTTCAATTATCATCTCCAACTCCTTATTTTTTCTCTACATATATCTAAATATTTAATTTTTTTTTCTTTTTCTTTTTTTATTAAAAATATTTTTCTAATCTCTCCTCTCTCCTCCACCATTTGAAAAAAAGATGATGGATTAGAGAGAGAAAAATAATTTTTTAAACCCTCCCGAAATGTAGAGAGCCATAAGTTCACTCCCTTAAATAGGGAGTTGAGTAGGGAGGCTGAAGTGAGGATAGGGAGATTATGGGGGGATAAGAACGGTAAAGTACACTCCCCAAAATGGGGTAGGGTTTAGGGTAATTGTTGGAGTCGTGTTTTTCAATTTTGGCTCCTTAAAATAGGAAAAAGTGGATTTAGGGGGTTTGTTGGAGATGCTCTTAGCAGTCTCAATAGTCTCCCTATTCCTACTTTTTCTGTACTTTAAGAAGTCAAACACAAAATATTTTCCTCCAACAACCTCCCAACTCAAATCCCTATTTAAGGTAGGGAAATTTTGACTCCATACATTTATGGAGGGTTTAATCACTCTCTATAATTAAAAAATTACTTTTCACTCATCCATCATCCTTTTCTCAAATGGTGGAGAAGAGAAAAGAAAGGTTGGAAAATATATTTATATTTAATAAAAAATGATAAAGAAAAAATATTTTTAAAAGATTTAAAACATATAGAGAAAAAATAGGGAAGAGAATAGTTGAAGAAGTGGTTCCCTAAATATGAAAGACACTTTTCAGCTAAAATTTGAGGAAAAACTAGGGAAGATTGTTGAGATGCTTAGAGAGTCGATAGTACATTCCTTAAATAGGGAGTTCAGCAGGAGGCTCTTGAAGGAAGATTTTTTGTGTTTGACTCCATAAATTAGGGGGAAATGGGAATAAGGAAGCTGTTGTGGATGCTCAACAGACACCTAAACACACTTTTTCCTTATTTGAAGAGTCAAAATCCCAAAAAAAACGACATCAAATACTCTAAACTCCACCCTATTCTAGGAAGTGTACCTTACACTCACATACACATAGCAACATTCTCTCTCCCCTAACATACAATATTATTATATTTTCTCTTTCCTTCTTCAACTAAGGAATAAAAAATAGGGGTACTTACGTGTAGGTTCTAACAAGTGGACTTACTGTCTAATAGGTCCTATAGGAAAAATTTGTCATAAAAAAAGGTCACTAATTGTAAGTTTTAACGACAATTTATAAAAATCATGATAAAAAAAAGTCACTAATTGTCAATTTTTAAAGACATAAAAAATTGTCACAAAAAAATTATTTTTAGCGACAATTTTATCAAGATTTATTTTCAATAAAACTTGATGGGAATTAAGTTCAACTATTAAGACTTATTCGTAGTTTACCCTAAAAAATAATATTTAACTAAAAAGAAGGAAAAATAAGGAGCATTCTTGGAGAAGATAGATGAAAAGTGAGACCCCAAAATATAGAAACCCAAATTTTCACTCTAATTTGGGTTTAAAAAAAAAAGAACCATCTTAGAGAGTCCCATTTGAACATCCAATAAATAACCACAACCCCCAACAATCAAAGCCATTTTATCATAACAATAATAAAATCTACAAAAATCGCACCATTAACATAAGAGCAATGCTACATACACTAAAACTTTTACTAAAACTATGTGTCCAAAAATCATTGGATGTCCAAATATCATTGCCTTGTATTTTTAGTAAGAGTGTTAGTGTTCATATAATTATTCCTAACGTAAAAGCATGGACACAATCAAATACAACAACAAAAAGCCTGATAGACCCTTTTTTTTTTTTTTTACCATCTCATATTTGAATCAAGCACAAATGCCATTTTATTTATACTACCCCAGATCAATAAAAAAAACCGTAAAGAGTTCCCCCAAGCTCAATAGCTTAGATGAAACAACTAAAAATCATACCTAAATTCATAAAATATAAAATGTATGGGTTCATAATCTCAGCTTGTTTGAGCATATATATATATATATATAGATGCATTGCTGTATATCATATTGGTTCGTTCAGATCGCAGAAATTAGATTCAACAGTACGCATAAAATCCCTAAAACGAAACGAACAAAGTAGACTTACCCTGAGATCTACAGAAACTCCGATCAGAGAGAGAGAGAGAGAGAGCGCCATCTCGGGTTTTTCGGTGGCTTTAAGGATTGAAAAACCCTAGCTGGAAGTTAAGTGAAGTACCAAATTGCCCTTACTAAACTCTTCACGGCCCTACAGTTCGAAGTTTCAAGCCCATTTGCAGTAGGCCCATTAGACCTCACAACGGTAGTTTTAATAAATGGATTTATTATTTGATAGGTCTTATGAGAATTAATAATATTTTTCATCAAATATTATTAAAAGATATAATTAATTATTAATTTTTAACGATAATTTAAAAAAATTTGTCATAAAAAATATGACTAATAATAAGTTTTAGTAATTGTTCAAAAAAATCATCAAAAAATGTCATTAATTTTCAACTTTCAGCGATAGTTTAAAAAATTCATCACAGAAAAATATCACTAATTGTAAGTTTTAGTGACAATTTATAAAAATCGTGACAAAAAAAAGTCAATAATTATCAATTTTTAGCAATATATATAAAAAATTATTTTTAACGACAATTTTACTAAAACTTATTCTTAATAGGATTTTATAGGAATTAAGTTCAACTATTACGACTTATTAATAGTTTACTCCTTTTTTAATAACATTTTTTTTCTAAACATTTTATTTTTAGGATAAACTATCAATAGGTTCTAATGATTAGACTTAATTCTTATAAAGTCTTATTGAAAATAATGTCTAATAAAATCATTACATTGACAATTAGTGACTTTTTTTTGTCACAATTTTTTTAAATTGTTGTTAACACTTACAATTAATAACTTTTTTTTGCAACAAGTTTTTCAAATTATCCCTGAAAGTTGAAAATTAGTACCTTTTTTATGACGATTTTTTAAATTGTCGCTAAAATTTATAATTAGTGACATTTTTTACGACAAAATTTTTAAACTGTCGCTGAAAATTAACAATTAGTAACTTTTTTTAATAATTGATGAAAAATGCCATTAATTTTCTGAAGACCTATTGAATAATAAGTCGACATATTAAGATTTACAGGTAAATCTTCTTATTTTTAGTGAATTTTTTAGCAGTTTTTTAGGTTTTTCTAGACTATAAGTCCCTAAAAATTAAAAACAATTGGACCAAACTTGAAAAAAGTTAATTACACACTAAATAAATAAAATAAAATAAAAACACCCGAAGTGTTATACATGAAGAAGGAGAAAGTAAATAAACAATTGGTAATGAGTAAAATCAAATGGTTTTCTCAATCCTAGGCTTGTAAATGAATTGAACTATTTATAAACAAGTTTGACTTAACTCGTTAAGAGCTCAGCTCGACTTGGTTCGTTTAATAAACAAGTTGAGCTCGAGTTCACATAAATTTGGCTCATCAAATTCAGTTCGTTTATCTTTATTTAAATAATATAATAAATATATTATTTATATATTAAATACTATATAATATGTAAATAATATTTTTATTCAAATATTTTTATTTAAATAATATAAATAATATTAAAAAAATTATCGAGCCAAGCCGAGCTCGAGTTTTATTAATATTAATGAGTCGAGTCGAGCCAAGCCCAGTTCGAGCCTAGTTTTTTATCAAGCTAAGCTCGAACTCAATAAACAAGCTCGATAAGTAAATGAGTCAAATTCGAACTTAGCAAATCTCGGCTCAGCTCAGTTCAGTTCATTTGCAAGCCTACTCAACCCTATCTTAGATCAATGGTGGCTCGAGCTAGAGGGTTGGTGTTGACAGTTGTCGTGTTATATGTATAAATACTTAGCATTAAATATGAATATATTACTTTAAATTTTATTATAATTTCAAAAAGCATTTAAATTTTTAAATGACATGAAATGTGATTATTAAACATGTTTGATTTATTTTTATTGAAAATATTTAATTTTAACTCCGAATACCAAACAATCCTTTACAATATATTTTTACAAAAGAAGTGAAGCAATTACGGCATTATGAATAAAATAAAATAAAAATAAAAAAAGGTTTCTCAATGCTGATGAAAGATCACCCCTAAGAGCATCTCCAACGGTGACTCAGATTTTTCACCAAATCTGAGTCAAAAATGACCCATGTCACCAAATTTAATACCACTCACTCCAACGGTGTACCAAATTCATGAAATATGCTTCGGGACAACCGGGTGGTCGACCGGCCGGTCGACCGGTTAGAAGAAATTTTTTTTTTTTTTCAAATTGTTTGAACCTTTTTCTGAACTGTCTGAACCTTTTCCGGGACAACCGGTTGGTCGACCGGCTGGTCGACCGGTGTGAGGAAATTTTTTTTTTTTTTTTTTTCTAAACTGTCTGAACCCTTTTTTGAACTGTTTGAACCCTTTTGGTGGTCGACCGGTTGGTCAACCGGCCGGGCAACCGGTTGGTCGACCGGGTCCTCCCTCCAACGGTCCTCAACAGTGTTTTGGTGAATTCATTATTCCGTCCTCAATCTGATGAAATTTTTGATGAAATCTCAATTTGGTATCAGTTTTGGTGAACCGTTGGAGCTGTGAATAGGACCATTTTCATCAAAATTTAAATTTGATATCACTTTTGCTGAACCATTGGAGATAGTTTAATTGGGAGGTCATATATAAGAAAAGGGCTTTTGTTGTGAAGCCCATCACGCTTGACCAATCTCAAATGGGTTGCAAAAGCAGAATCAAGACTCGGCCCATTACTGATTTAAGGCCCAGTCCAGGTTTTGAAGAGTCAACAGACTGAACTTGAGCCGAACCCATTCTAGATTGACCCTTCCATGCTCAATAGATCTTTTTTATTTTATTTTTGATCGGCAAATGTTAGTTATTGGTTGTTAGATTAACACTTATGAGAGAAAATCTTCCCACCCTTGGCAAAGGATATGCTTGCACTCCTTTAATTTAACCCTCCTGAGAAGAATTGAACTCATAACCTCCTTGGGACTAAACCCTAAAGAAGGTATGGTGGCCAATTAGGCTAAGCCTAGTTGGTTCATAGTTATATGCCATTAATCATTATTAGTAATTTATCTCATTTTCATACATTAGTTTATCATATTATGTTTACTCATTATTTAACAATAATTAATAATTTGGCTAATTCAATAAATTCAAATTATTTAAGAGAAGTTATGTATTAAAAGTCATATTATTTTTAAAAAATAATGAATAAAATATGCAGGTTGGGGTTTATAAAAATTTAGGTGGATTAGGCTTGGGTTTATATTTGCTTAGAAGTTAGAACAAATTTGTTATTCTAGATTGGCAACTCAAGAGGGGGATGAATTGGATTATTAAAAATAATTTAAAAATATTAAATGTAACAATCAAAAAATTCAAATTTTAACAAATAAAAGACAGAACAATAATTATCAAAAAGTAAGAGAAATAAAGAGAGAAAATCAAACACTGAAATTTATAGTAGTTCGACATGTTGAGCCTACGTCCACCTCAAGTATCCTCTTTGGAAATTTCTCTATTATTCTTCAAATAGTAATTATACCACTAGTTTCATGGGTACTAGTGAACCTTTACAGACTAGTTTAGAATCCGATACCTAGTTACACCAAATTAAGTGATTTTATCCCAAAAACCACTCTAAAAAAAAAAACTTGACTAGTTTTTAATTCGGTGCCTAGTTTCACTTAACTCAAGTGATTTTATCCTGAAAAATCACTCACAAAAACTCTATTTTTTTACAAGAATAATAAGAATAAGGGATAGAAAACCCTTTTACAATTTTTCTCAAATTCTAAACAAATTTTCTTACAAAAAATACAACTCAATAAAGTACAATAATATTTTGAGAACAAATAAATATCACAGATTTTTTCTTTTCTTCTCTTCTTCAACACTTATATTTTTCAACCAAAATACTCCTTATGTATCATAAAATTATATCTGTTGGCTCATATCCATTGGAGAGAGGAAGATGATCCTCTTCAGATCACTGATTTCATACTCAACGCTTTTCATCACGGGTGCACGAGGCCTTTTCCATTTTCAAAAATTACAACTTATAGGTTTGAAACAATTGGCCAAACATCACTTTCTTTTTTTTTTTAGGTACTTCGGAAAATAAAAAGAGGGAAAGGAGGCTAGGCCCTCTCCTTCGAAACACCTAACATATCAGCTACCAAAAGGCCCCGTATCTCCATCGGGGGATCATTTACAACAAGTAAATCTTCCGGTTGCTTCGCTCCAAATTTTGCAAGAGCATCTGCACATGTGTTTCCTTCTCTCATAATATGTTTGACTTCGCATGCACAGCCTTGCATGATGATTCTTGCATCTTCTACTAATCCCCGGAATTGGAAATTGTCTCCCGAACTCTCTGTCAGAAGCTGGACAACTTGTTCCGCATTCGTTTCAACAATGACGTTAGTAAGGCCCCTTTGGAGGATAATAGTGAGGCCTTTGTAGACAGCCCACAATTCAGCTTCCAAACTTGTGCAAGTTTCCAAACGCCCATAATAGCCACTAATCCATGTGCCTTGTTCATCTCGAAACAGTCCACCAAAGGCCCCAGGTCCAGTTCCATTTCCAGTGCAGCCGTCGGCATTAAGCTTGATGACACCTGCAGGGGGAGGAATCCATTTAATTAGTCTAAAAATTGGTTTTGGAGCTGTTATGGATCTGGCAAATGCATTATAACTTTCTAAAGAAGCTTCCAAAATGTATTTCACACTTTCAAACACACTGGCAGATCTGTTTTCAAAAATCTTTTTGTTTCTATTTTTCCAAGTATGCCAAAGAGTGGTTATAAAAATTGTTACCCAAGGAATTCCATTAGTAAAGCGATTTTTGTTAGTTGAGTTGGTGGTAATCCAGTCCTGAAAAGTAGTGCTCAGGCCATCCACATACCACCTTCGACCAAAAATGGTAATCCACACTTCCATTGCTACGGGACAAGCCCTCAGCACATGATTTAAATCCTCCATGCCCCCACAAGAAGGGCAACTCGAATCCAAGTGATACCACGTTTTAGTCGCATGCAGTTAGTGAGGAGTTTCCTATGCAACACAATCCATAAGAATCCTTTTAATTGTTGAGGGATCTTAAGCTTCCACACCTACTTCCAATGAGTCACATTGTGGGAGTGAACTTGCAGGAGATTATATGCAGCTGCGGAGGAGAATCCTCCATTAGTGGAGCCCTGCCAACTAGGTTTATCAGTGAGAATTACCCAACGAAGGAGATGTATTCTGAGAATTTCGTGAACCAACTCTGGAGGAACAAGAGAATTGATAGCATGTGTATCTCATTGACCCTCCACATCAATCAATGTATCCACAGTGTTCGAATTTGTAAGACTGTGGTTGGGGACAGCTTCTACCCAAGGCCTATCCCCACACCACCAGTCATGCCAAATCCGTACTTTAGCACCATTTACAATAGTCCATTTCACACCTTTTTTCAACAGAGTTCTGGAATTCATAATACCTCTCCAAATAGGAGAAGCTTGGCCTTTCCTGGACCAGCTTTGGACAGTGTGGTGTTTGAGATACTTAGTTTTTAAAACCTCAGTCCATAACCCATTGTCATCACTCACCAGTTTCCACCCAAGCTTAGCAATGGGGGCTAGGTTATGATCCCTAGCTCTACGTATGCCGAGACCACCATGCTCTTTTTTCCTGCACACCTTATCCCACTTGATAAGGTGCACTTTTTTCTTG
The DNA here is from genome assembly GCA_030407325.1 of Camellia japonica. Taxonomy (NCBI): domain Eukaryota; kingdom Viridiplantae; phylum Streptophyta; class Magnoliopsida; order Ericales; family Theaceae; genus Camellia; species Camellia japonica. The sequence goes on from JAPPVO010000002.1 coordinate 185,279,908, forward strand.
TCCGGGGTGTCACCCCATAAAAAGTTTCGATTCAACTTATCCATATCCTCACAAACCCCCTTAGGGATTAACTGAGTTTGCATTGAGTATGCCGGAATGGCGGATGAAACAGATTGAATGAGTGTTGCACGACCCATCAAGGATAATGTATGGGTCTTCCATGCAGCAAGTTTCCTTTGCATCTTCTCCAAAATGGAGTTAAAATATCTCTGGCTCACTCTATTACGCAATAGAGGAACCCCAAGATATTTTCCCAGATCATCAGTAAGAGGAAAGCCACACATTAAACTCAAAGCTCTAGTATGCATTCGATCCACATTAGTTGAAACAAAGAGTTTTGATTTGTGAGGGTTTAATTTTAACCCAGATAAAGTACTAAATTCATTAAGGGTCGTAATTATACTCTCACAAATAGATAGCTCAGCTGAGGCAAAAAGCATCAAATCATCCGCAAAGAAGAGATGGGTAATATAAGGTCTACCCCTACACACAGAAATGCCTTTCCATTTTTTCCTCTCCACTTGGTGGTATATCATATTAGAAAGGCGTTCCATGCATAACACAAACAAATAGGGGGAAAGAGGGTCACCCTGCCTCAAACCCCTGCTCGGAGAAAATTCCTCAAGAGGTTCACCGTTCCACAAAACTGCCATTGTGATCGAGGTAACACACTCCATAATGAGTTGGATTAAGTTCTGGTCCAGCTCAAATTCCTGAAGGGTTTGGTGCAAGAAATCCCACGAAATATTATCATAGGCTTTTTCCAGGTCTATTTTGAAAACCATACCACCTTTCTTGCCTCTCTTGTGGTTAAGGGTGTGGATAATTTCCTGGGTTATAATGATGTTATCATAGGTGGTTCGCCCAGGGACAAAATTGCTTTGTTTAGGTCTCACTAGGTTGGACAAGAGAGGTCTCAGCCGATTGACAATGATCTTGGTGATAATTTTGTAGGTTACGTTGCAAAGGCTAATGGGTCGAAATTGTTTTATATTTTCAGAGTTTTCAATTTTTGGAATAAGAACAATCAAGGTTTTGTTGATCTCTCTAGGTATATGTTTAGAGTGAAAGCAGTGCTTCACAAATTCACACACCGAAGGGCCTACGATATCCCAATAAGTACGAAAGAAGATTGCTTGGAAACCATCAGGTCCAGGTGCTTTAAAGGCTTGGATATTTTTAACATCAGCCCAGATTTCCCGATTATTCACAGGTTGACAAAGGAACATATTGTCCTCCTGCGAAATCTTATGTGCAACCAGACCACACCAATGTTCCAATCTGACAGTGGGTTTGGGCCTAAAGAGGTTTTCGAAAAAATTTTGTACCAGATTTTTTAACTCTTGGGGATGGTCCACCCAATCCCCATTGTCAGATTTGAGCACATCAATCTTAAGTTTCCTCCTCTTTGCACCCTTTAATGGTTTACACCCAAGGTATGCACCCCTCTAACTCCTCTGCCAAACCCTTTAGATTTGAGGCTGCATGGATTTCCCATGAGGAATTCAGGGCTGTGGTGGCTGATAGCTAGGTTTTCTTGAACTCATCTATCTCCCTATCTCTGGAAACTCTGGCTAAGAAAGCCTCGGCCTGGAACAAAAATGTTTTTGGTAATATCTTTAGGAAAAAAAGATGGTTGATTGGGCGCATTGAAGGGATTCAAAAATCCCAAGCTCGGTACTATTCTCATAACCTCCATTTCCTTGAGATGGAATTGGTGTTCCAATATAACCAGATTCTCTATCAAGAAGAACTTTTATGGTTTCAAAAATCCCGCTCTAATTGGATCACACAAGGAGATCGAAATACCAAACATCACTTTCGATAAATAGTGATATAAATATTTCAAAACTTTTGCCATAAAAACAAATGATGCACAGTGACTGAATAGTAACTTTTATGTTAAAATATTTAAATACACAGTAACTTTTCTATTAAAATATTTGAATTCACAGTAACTTCTCTATTAAAATATTTGAATACACAGTAACTTCTCTATTAAAATATTTGAATGTATAGTGACTTCTCTATTAAAATATTTGTATGTATAGTAAAATCTATTTAAATAATATTTATATCAAAACATATATCCCTTTTAAAATCTTTGTGTTAGGTTTTTATTCTTGGCAATCCCGTTTGACAAAACTTTTTTCAGTTGTAATTTTATTCACTCTTGTACTTCTGTAAGGGATTGGTTTTCTTCCAAAACTAGGATTACTTTGGATTTCTATAAGGAATTGGTTTTCTTCCAAAACTAGGATTACTTTGGATTTCTATAAGGAATTGGTTTTCTTCCAAAATTAAGATTACTTTGGTTTTCTATAAATAGTTGGTTTTCTCCCAAAACTAAATCAATTCCTCCAGATCTTCTTTTTGGTTCTTAAGGTTTATATCTGGGGATATTTTGTTAGTTTTCTTTGATATTTTATTGAGTATTCAACTCATGGTTTAAAGAGAGTACATCAAAGGTTTTGTTTGTTATATACAAGAGAGAGAGAGAGTTGTTCTTCGGTGGATTCTGAAGAATTCGAGCCTGAAGCTTCGGTGGATTCTGGAGTGGCTCATCGTAAAGACAATTCCGAGGTGAAGACGGGGTTGGAAGAGGCACATAGAGGTTGGTTCAATTAGGCGTGGATTCGCTAGGTAATTAAGAGTATACCTGTGTAATTCCTTTAAATCTTCTTAGTGGATTGTTTTGTGGCTGTTGCCCGTGGTTTTTTAATCACAGTTGGAGGTGTCCAATTGTGATTTTTCCACGTAAAATCTTTGTGTCGATTTGTCTTTTATTGTTTGATTGGGATTGTTATATTCTGCTTAAAATTGGTACATAATCACAAATCAACATCTAGGGTTTCTAGATTTTTCAATTGGTATCAGAGCAGGTCGTTCTATTTTTTTTTTTTCAAAAAAATTCTTTTAGAACGAGATCTTGTTTGATTTGTGATAATGGATTCAATTCGCGAGGGAAATTCTATGGTTCGACCACCCCTACTTGACGAATCCTCGGGGAGTGAAGATGAAGAATTTCAGCAAGCATATCAAAAGTTGTATAAGGAGTCTCTTAACTTATTCAAATTGAATGACAAACTCACAAAGAAACTCAAAACATGTGAAAGTGAGAATGTCAAGTTAAAAAAAGAGATTTCCGAGGCTAGGAATGATGCCCTTAAGATTTCTAATGATCGACAAGCTCTTTGTGCAAAACTCTTGACTTGTGAGACAGAAAGGAATGAGCTACAGCAAATTTATGCAACATATGAAGAAAAGATTGAAACTCTCGAGATGTCTCAAGTTGCTTTGGAAGAACTAATGATCAAGAAAGAGGAAGAACTCAAGTGTGCTATGGCTACCATTGGTCTTTGGAACAGAGGATCAAAGACTTTGGACAATATCATTGGGTCTCAACAAATTTGTTCTGACAAGAGTGGCATTGGCTTTGGTGGTAAGAAAGAGCAAAAACAGAAGGCTTCTACATCTCATGATACAAGAACTCAAGGAAAAAGAGAACAAAAAATTCAACATGAGGATGGACTTCTCAAACTTCCTAGAGTTGGTAAGGTAAAAGAAAAAAAGGTACACCCTATACATCCTGTTTTTATTTGTCATCATTGTGGTATGTATGGTCATATTCGCCCTTATTGTTATAAGTTGCATGGGAGAGTGTATTTGCCTAGACCTATGAATAGGAAGTTGGAAACCATGTCAAGATGGGTTCTCATTGAAAGGGAAGGGAACCACAACGTCAAGACACCACCCAAAAACCGCAATGCTCACAACTTTGTTTATACTAAAGCGGTTTGGGTGAGAAAACTTGACTTGTGTTAATCTGTTTATTTGTTTTAGTTTTTGGGTTTATGTGTGCTTGTTCGTTTTCTGACTTGTTTTGTTTAAAAAAAAAAAAAAATGTGTGCATGTTCGTTTTTTTGTCTTGCTTTGGTTAAGAAAAAAAAATAAAAAAAATCCAAAAAGATTTTCTTAGTATGGTTTTGCAAGTTTGAAATTTTTGAGTGGTCCTTGGTGCATATTGGAATTGATAAGAATATCCATTACATGTTAATATATGTGTGCTTTCTGTTGTCATTACTCATTTTGGAGTGTGTGTTTTTTGATTAGTATGTCTCATTCTGTACACACTCTTGGATTAGCAAATATCGGAGTCTTCCGCCTTAGTGATTATTTTTTCTCTATGGACTTCTGGCATTGTATCTTTTGCTTTTCTAGAGGAATTGACCTATACTAGCATATTATGGGTGATGTTGAGTCTCTTAACCATCTTCCATCTTGTTGCATCTCCATGGCTTTCCCCTCTATTTTTTGTAGTCTAGCCATGAGAAAAAGGCTAACTCAGAGTCACCAACCAGGCCATCCTTATTATATCCATGCTTCTTTGGTTCAGTTTCCATACTCTTGAGCATGTCGGCCGCCAATGAGTGTGCAAAAGAAAGAAAAAAAATGTGAAAAAGAAAAAAAAAATGTGCAAAAGAAAAAAAAGAAAAAGATGTGAAAAAAAAAAAAAAAAATAAAGGATTCATTGATTGAGGGGGAGCCTCCGCTTTTACTCACCAAATACCCCTTGATTCCTAGTGGTTTGACTTTCTGTAGTTATGCTTAGATTCTCTTGTTGGAGGTCTAGCTTTTATATCACTATTAGGATTTGAATCTAGTGTTTGTCGAATCCCAAGAGTCACACACACACTTTTATCATGGGATCTATGCTTTTCACATAATGCATCACTTTCTTTTATGAGGAATTTTCTAGAGGTTGTGCACATTGTGTTTTCAAGTAATTGTGCTTCTTGGATAGTCTTGTGTGTATTAAGGTACTAATCTGAAATTCCTTGTCTGCTCCACCATATTATTTTTTGTCTTTTTCTTCTTGTTCACTGTTTTCAGTGTGTGTGGTTGTTTTTAGTGAGGGGGAGTTTGTTTTATTGTTGCAAAAGTTTGTTCGCATGAACACTTTGTTTTGTTTGGTACGGGAGATTGGCATTAGTTGGCTTGCATGTTGCTTTGCATTGGCTTCTTTATTGTTTGAGCTTCCTTTGTCAATTCGTGAAAAAAGAAAAAGAAAAAAGGGGGATTAATGTTGTCCGGTGTGTCTTAGGATTTCATGTATTCATGTCATGTGTCGGGTGCATAAGTCTTAGTTTTCATCTATCCATGCTATATGTTCTTAAAATCTTCAAGCCGCATCTATTCATGTTTTCCATCTCATGCTTCAAGATAATCTTGTCATATGTTTATTGCTTTTTCATATACTCTTGTGGCACTAATAGTTGTTTTGGAGATTGTGGTATTAATAGCTGTTTTGCAGATCTTGACCGTCAGAAAGAAGTTTGCGTTTCTTGGTTGTAATGGGTTGGGGTGATTAGGATTTTATTTGTTAGGTGTGTTTTGTCACGGCATTGCCAAAGGGGGAGATTGTTAGGTTTTTATTCTTGGCAATCCCGTTTGACAAAACTTTTTTCAGTTGTAATTTTATTCACTCTTGTACTTCTGTAAGGGATTGGTTTTCTTCCAAAACTAGGATTACTTTGGATTTTTATAAGGAATTGGTTTTCTTCCAAAACTATGATTACTTTGGATTTCTATAAGGAATTGGTTTTCTTCCAAAATTAGGATTACTTTGTTTTTCTATAAATAGTTGGTTTTCTCCCAAAACTAAATCAATTCCTCCAGATCTTCTTTTTGGTTCTTAAGGTTTATATCTGGGGATATTTTGTTAATTTTCTTTGATATTTTATTGAGTATTCAACTCATGGTTTAAAGAGAGTACATCAAAGGTTTTGTTTGTTATATACAAGAGAGAGAGTTGTTCTTCGGTGGATTCTGAAGAATTCGAGCCTGAAGCTTCGGTGGATTCTGGAGTGGCTCATCGTAAAGACAATTCCGAGGTGAAGACGGGGTTGGAAAAGGCACATAGAGGTTGGTTCAATTAGGCGTGGATTCGCTAGGTAATTGAGAGTATACCTGTGTAATTCCTTTAAATCTTCTTAGTGGATTGTTTTGTGGCTGTTGCCCGTGGTTTTTTAATCACAGTTGGAGGTGTCCAATTGTGGTTTTTCCACGTAAAATCGTTGTGTCGATTTGTCTTTTATTGTTTGATTGGGATTGTTATATTCTGCTTAAAATTGGTACATAATCACAAATCAACATCTAGGGTTTCTAGATTTTTCACTTTGTAATTATTGTAGAAATTTTAAATATACTCTAATAAAAATAACCAACCATCCCATGTGAGTATATCAAATTTTGTCAAAAGAAAATAACTCACCAATATCACATTTGTCAAAAGATAAATAGTGACAAATCGTATTTTCCAAAACGTAAATAGTAAATTTTATAAAATATTTTTGTAAAATCAGATTTTGCACAGTAATTTCGATTTAAATAATATTTATGACAAATACATCAAGCAATATATATTTTAAACAGATGATATTTTGTGTTAAGGAATGTAAAATATGTATATTAAAAAATCACAATTTATCCAATAATATTTTAGACATCATCAAAATTAAACCACATGATTAACAATCTCTCCATTTTTATGATGGCAATACAAGCATAAATTTGACACAAAATTTTACATGAATAAATGCAACAAAAATATTCAACAATCATAATATATGCATTTATTTTCATTATATTTTCTCCCCCATTATTAACAAATTCTTTGTCAAATAATTTATATAGAAATCAAATTTCTTTTCTCCCATTGACATCATCAAAATAAAAGGTTAATGCAGGTAAAGAAAATTATTTATCTTTTGAAATAAATGCAACAAAAAATATTAAACAATAATGTAAGCACTTAACACAATATCTGTTGAATATAGAAACTCCCCCTAAGTTAATACATATGATCAGAAAATAACTTTAAGAAAACTCTCCCTAAGTTTATGACACTTTATAAAATTTTTTTTTACAGAAAATCAATAATACCAAGGGCCATTAAGATTTGGCCAAATACAATTGCACCAAGTGTACCAATAAAAAAGGAGAAAAAACACATGAAACCAAATGTTTCATACCATGTAGAAGCAATAGTAATACAATAACAAAAAGTTTGTAGCACATGCAATCACAAAAGAAGTATTATAACTTGCAAAAATAATTTTAGAATTCTGGTGGATGTAAAGATCATCGACAACGATGAAGATCGGTGATAATGGTGAAGATCGAAGATGATGATGCAAATCTGCGACGATGGAGAGGATCAGAAAGGATGGCAAAGATCAGTAATGGATATGATGTAGAACGGAGATAAATCTTGGTAGATTAGTGACAGATTTATGTAGATTTGTGATGGATTTTGGTAGATCGGTGGGGGATTTGTGTGGATGATGATATTGATGAACTGTGATGATGGAGAAGATTAGCGGTAATGGTGTAGATCGGCAGTGATGATGATGTAGATCGGCAATGATGAAGAAGATCGATGATAAATTTTGTGTAGATCGGAGACGGTTTTGTATAGATCAGAGAAGGATGTATGTAGATCAAAGATGGATTTGTGTATATTGGAGATAGATTTAGATGGATGATGGTGGTGATGGAGTTACTGTCGGAGGATAATAGGGAGCGAGAGCGGGTGAAAGAGAGAGCAAAAAAGAGAAAGAAAAACAGAGAGCGAGAGAGAGAGAGTAGGACGACGAGTGGGTGAGATAGAGAGAGAATTTATAATAAATCACATAAAAATGTATATCAAAATTATTTATCCCCCTAAGTTGGTGCTTCCTATTTCTATGGTGATTTTGTGCAGATATAGCAATCATAAAATAATCACATGAAACATGCAGTGTATAAAATGTAATTATATCAAGTTAAGTAAACACATAATAAATATTGTTATATTTCACTTTCCTCTTTTATCGTTAATAAAAATAAATAAACTCAAAATATGAAAAGATTTCAATAGGTAACATGATCAATTAAGAGTTTAGAATGCTATTTTCGAATTTTTTAAAATGTAACACATATTAAGTCACATAAAAAATATTATATTTAATCAATATACTACATCATCAAAATCAAATGTGATTCAATAAAGATAATCAATATATAATGAAATCACAATTTTTATTTTTTAGTTTTTATTATCTAAATCATTCCTGTGGCTTACATGATATCAAGTGAGCATGGTATGGTAAAATATATGTATGGCAATGGTATATTTATGTATGCAAGAGCATAGAAAGTTTATCATCAAATAAGATATTTTCAAATTTGAAAACCAACTTTTACTGATGCCATTCATACCAATTATTTATTGTTGTTGCTGAATGTTGCGTGATTAGTGTTCATCCGAGAAGATGTGGTGAATATTGTTTCCAGTCATATATTTTGAACATCCACTGTCCAAATACCATTTTCTTCTACTAGATTTCACCTTGAAGAACACCTACAAAAAAATCAAGTTTTCGATTTTGGTACCCAAACTTTTTTGGGTTCGTGAATGTTAGTTTCAGAGTTACTTGATTTTGGAACCCATATCATTTTTGTTCCATGTAATCCCTTTTTAAATTGACATGATGAAATTGTGTGACTATTTCTATTACAATAATGACATACAATATTAGGATTACTAAATGATGATTCTTTAACAAAGAAATTTTTATAAAACATTTATTTCTTGTGGGGTTTGTATCCAATACGGGCCTTGTCAAAAATACATTTCTGATTTCCAAGTAATTTATTTAAATTTCTTTTCCTTGGGTAAATCTAAAAATTATTTTGTTTAAATCTTCTATATTTTCTTTTAAAAAATTATTTTCAATTTTCAAATTACTTGAAGAATTCTTGAGAGAATCATTTTCTTGAAAGACTTCATTTTTATATTTTAATATTTCAAATTCATTTTTCAATATCATTTTCTAGGTTCGAATCATTTAGTTCATTTTTCAAAATGTCATTTTCTTCTTTTATCTTTAAAAAATCTTTTTGTAACATTTCAATTTTATTAGATAAAGATTTATTTTCTTTTGTTGAATTTGAAAGCAATTTTTTTAAGTGTAATATTTTTAATGCCAATTTTTTTAAATTCATCATGCAATTCTTCAAATACGGATTGTAATTAATCAAAAGAATAAGATTCATTATTAGAATCACATACCTCATCATTTTTATTTGCCATTAAGCATAGATGAGACGCTTAATTATTGTTGCTTTCCTCATCGGAGCAACATTCATCATCATCTCCACATACAGATTTTACTTGTTCTGTAATTCCATTTACTTGAGTCATGTCTTCGTGTGTGACTTTTAATTTTTTTCCAATCTCTTTTGTTGTGTCACAATCACAAATTTTATCATATTCATTGGGATCAAATGCACAGTACAAAATATGTTTTGCTTTAGCATTTGTTTGAGTTTTTCTAAAGTCATTCTCATTCCATTCATCTTCTGTTTTAGGGACTTTCTTTGTGTCTACGATTTTGAAAGGAATAATTGGACCATTTTAATAATATTCCATGCCTTGTGATGACCTTTGAATATATATCATCATTCTATTTTTTCAATAATTATAATTGCTACCAGTAAAATATGGAGAGTTGGAAAGTGAGTGACCATCAATAATTTGTGTTTCTATAATGGTTGCCATTGATCAACTCTAAGACTAGTAAGTCAAAAACTACTAGAGCTCTTACTTTGACACTAATTGTTATGCCAAGTATGCAACCCAAGAAAGGAGTGAATTGGGTTATTAAAAATAATTTTACAATATTAAATATAATAATCAAAAAATTTGAATTTTAACGAATAAAAGATAGAACAATAATTATTAAAAAGTAAGAGAGACATGAAGAGAAAATCAAACACTAAGATTTATAGTGGTTCGGCATGTTGGGCCTACGTCCACCCCGAGATCCTCCTCAAAAATTTTCCCACTATTCTTCAAATAGTAATTATACCACTAGCTTTACGAGTGCTAGTAAACCTTTATAGGCTAGTTTAGAATCTGGTGCCTAGTTACACCTAACCAAGTGATTTTATCCAAAAAAAACCACTCAAAAAATATAATCCGATTAGTTTTGAATTCGGTGCCTACTCTCACCTATCCCAAGTGGCTTTATCCCGAAAAATCACTTACAAAAACTCTATTTTTTTACAAGAATAATAAGAATAAGGGATAGAAAACCCTTTTACAATTTTGCTCAAATTTGTAACAAATTTTCTCACAAAAAATACAACTCAATGAAGCACAATAATATTTTGAGAACAAATAAATATCACAGATTTTTTCTTTTATCCTCTTCTTCAACACTTATTTTTTTTCAACCAAAATACTCCTTATATATCATAAAATTATATCCGTTGGCTCATATTTGTTGGAGATTGGAGGACACTCCTCTTCGGATCACTGATTTCAGGGTCGACGCTCTTCATCACAGGCGCACGAGGCCTTTTCCATTTTCAAAAATTGTAGCTCATAGGTTTAAAACAATTGGCCAAATGTCGCTTTCGATAAATAGTGATACAAATATTTCAAAACTTTTGCCATAAAAACAAATGATACACAATGACTGCATAGTAACTTTTCTATTAAAATATTTGAATGCATAGTAACTTCTCTATTAAAATATTTAAATACACAGTAACTTTTCTATTAAAATATTTGAATGTATAGTGACTTCTCTATTAAAATATTTGTATGTATAGTAAAATCTATTTAAATAACATTTATATCAAAACATATATCCCTTTTAAAATCTTTGTAATTATTGTAGAGATTTTAAATATATTCTAATAAAAATAACCAACCATCCCATGTGAGTATATCAAATTTTGTCAAAAGAAAACAACTCACGAATATCACATTTGTCAAAAGATGAATAGTGACCAATCGTATTTTCCAAAACGTAAATAGTAAATTTTATAAAATATTTTTGTAAAATCAAATTTTGCACAGTAATTTCGATTTAAATAATATTTATAACAAATACATCAAACAATATATATTTTAAACAGATAATATTTTGTGTTAAAGAATATAAAATTTGTATATTAAAAATTCACAATTTATCCAATAATATTTTAGATATCATCAAAATTAAACCACATCATTAACAAAATTGATTATAAATTTCTCAAAAACTAATTTTTTGTTTGGTTACCCATTTTAAAAAATTGAACAAATACAAGTAATTTCACTTTATTTATCTTTTACTTTTCTTCAACCAAATTCATCAATAACCTTGTTTGGTTCCAATTTTTTTAATTCAATTTTTTGGAAATTAAAATTTTTATTTTTCATGTTATTTTTGTTTCTAGTACTTTTTTTTAATATTTTAAGTGTTGTGTAACATGTGGATAACCTCACCCAAGTTGCTTGACTAATTTGCACAATAGGACAAGGTTTGTCCCCTCTATGTGTTTAAGGTGATGTCATAATTAGAATAGGAGTTTTCATTAGTATGCATGTATTAGTGTCTATAAAAGCAAACCTAGATGCATTGTAATTGGCATCCATCCGAAAAGAAAAAAAAAAGGGAAAGAAAGAATTCTTCTTTGGCTCTTTACTTTCTAGTATTCTCATTTGGTCACTTATTTCCTTTTATTCTATTGTGGATCTTTCTTTTTTTATTTCCTTTAGTTTTATAACACGTTATCAGCACAAGATTCTAGCCAGCTGAGAAGACAAGGCTACTAGGTGGTTATAGTAAGTATAAATAAATTCTAAAGCTAATTTTATATTTTCTTAATATATTACGTGATACTAAATATATTGTTTTTGTTAAATTTAGTAAAATGTCAAATCTTTCAAAATTGGAATTCTTCGCTCTTGACATTTCTAGAAAAAATTATTTATCATGGATTCTTGATGTTGAGATCCACCTTGAGACAATAAATCTTGGAGATACCATAAACCATGAAAATGAAGCATCCTTGTAGGATTGCGCAAAGGCAATGATAGTCATTTGCCATCATCTCCAAGAATAATTAAAAAATGAGTACCTCACGGTAAAAGCTCCACTAATTTTGTGAAATAATTTGAAGGAAAGATACGAGCATCAGAAGATCATAATTCTCTCAAGAGCCCGTTATGATTGGTTGCACATGAGGTTGCAAGATTATAAATCAGTTAGTGAGTACAACTCTGCTTTATTTAAAATAATCTCTCAATTAAAATTATGTGAAAAAAAAATTACTATAGAAGATATGCTTGAAAAAATATTCTTCACATTTCATGCTGATAATGTGCTCCTGCAGCAGCAATATAGAGAGCGTCGTTTTTCAAAGTACTCTGAGTTGATTTCATGCCTTCTTGTGGCTGAACAAACTAATCAATTGTTATTGAAAAATCATCTATCCTATCCAACCGGTTCTGCTCCATTCCCTGAAGTGAATGAGGTTGCATTTTATTGTCGTGGATGAGGAAAAGGGCATGGTTTTGTATGTAGCAACGGTAGAAATAATTACCAAATCCGTGAGGGATATGTTCAAAAAAATACCATGCCATGTAAGAACCTGAATTTTTGGACAACTAATTAGTTGGATAATAACAATATTAAGTCAATTAATAGCGATTATTAAATTTTTAAATAATAATAACATCATAACTAATACCAATATTGAACTTCTTTAAATAAATTTATTTATCTTTATGTGATTAAATTTTTGTATCTAAATACAGTTGTGGAAACTAAATGTTTTAAACAAATAATAACCAAGTTAGTTAGAGGATAGTAGGAAGCAAAACATCTAGTGACTATGTTATATGTATACATTGATTTTCATAATGTAAAATATTAAAAAAAAAAAATTTAAAAAAATCTAAAATCAGATTTTTGGCCAGAGGAATTTGGCCACCCTTCTTTCCCAAGGAATGAGGCTGCTGGAAGCAAGCATTCCTTAACACTCTAAGCTTATGCATACCTTTACACTCTAAGCCTATGCTTGTAGATAATAATTCCCAAGACAAGAGGAAAAATAAAAATAAAATAGGTCCTCAAACTCCTATAACTAAGAGCACTGTTCAACCCTTCCATTACATACACCCAGCTGAGCAAAAGAAAGAAAAAGAGAGGAAGAGGAGAGGGTTGCTTGGTGGTTATCAATTCAAAACTAGTGTTGAGAATTGTTTGTAAAAGCTCTTGAGGTAGGAATACTCAACCTCTATCATCCCTTAGATATGTTTTTTTTTTACTAAATCTATATATCAAAAATATGCAAGAGTATGCATTGTTAATACACAATAACTCAATGCATGTTGATAGAATGATGATCTTATGATTATATGATTTCAATCCTTCTTGCAAGTATAGATTAGAGGGTTTAGTTACTGATTTTTCTTCTTATGTGCTCAAATATTCTCCATTGTTTGAATTAATCTTGCATGCTTATGAATTTGTGTTTGCTCTTCATAAATATTATTTTCATCTATTCCCTGTTACCACTAGTGAAAGTAAGTATGAAGGATTAAAGTTTCACATGGGAATAGTAGCAAGAAATAATTTTTATAGTCTTGCGTATGATTCATGGTGAATACAAAGTGTGTTTTTCACAAAATAATGAACTTTTAGCAAAACAAATTTTTAATCCATTTTGAATAAACCCAAACAAACTCATGGGAACACTTTTATAAAATCTGAAACTACTGGAGTTAGTTTAACATGTTTTCATGGTGCAAGAATATCCAAAAAAAAAAAAAAAAAAATTTATTTGACAACGTTTCGTGGTCGAAACATATTTTTAACTTCATTGTTGTTCGGAGTCAGCAGCAATGCTGACTTTACCAGGTCATCGTTTATTCTACAAAATGAGTTTTCAAATGCCGCTGGTTTCATAATTTTTTTTTTTTTTGTCATGGAGAGAAAAACGTCAATTTTTCCAAAATGTGACAGAATCTGTCTAGTTTTCTTAGAAAAATTATTTGACCATCTTCCATTGGGTTTCAGTTTTCAAACTCTTCTGGAAATATGTTCTAAACTCAAATCTAGCAAACCGTTTTGACCATACCTCTTTTTGACACCGTTTGAGGACCCTTTTTATTTTTCAAACATAGATCACTTGTGCTGAAAGTTAATGTAATTCATTGTCCCAGAAAAACCAGTTTTCTTCAAATTTTATTTCTCCATTTTAAAATCGTTTTTAGCCCTGGTATTCTTTTCAAAATATTTTCCTAACTCGATGAACTAGCAACAGTTAAAATACTGTAATGGTTGAACTTCGTTTGGTATAGGTTTCATATTTTCTTGTCTGACCATACAGTGCTGAAAGAAGAAGTGTGTGAATTTTTAAGAAATTTTGTGATGATTCCTAAGACATTCTATCATATTTATAAACATTATGTCACTGTGGTTTTCAAACTAAAACTCGCACATGCTTCAAAATGTGAATTCGACGAAGTAAAGAAACATGAAATTGAACCGATGATACATTAAAATTTAAAAGTGATGGGGTTAGCTCGGTTCAGAATCTTGCGCAAGTGAGTTGCGAACCATAACATGGCACAAGAAGGTATTTCGGCTCTTATCGGTGTAGGCGATATAAGGTTGGTGGTGCGGGTATCAGAACATAGACCGTTCCTTTGGGGCAGACCGTGATGTCACGACTCGGGTACGTAACCCTGGTGCGTGGGCATCATTGGTAGTTACAGCAAGTAACATTTGAATATTTGACCAAGGGGGAGTCAGAATTGCCCATGGCCATTACTTAGCGGTTAAGTGGAAATAGTGCTCCGCGGAGAGTTACTTAAACTTATCTGATAAACTAAATCTATGAGAATTTAAAAAGAATGTGGGCAATAGTGCTCCGCGGGGAGTTACTTAAACTTATCTAATAAACTAAATCTATGAAAATTTAAAAAGAAAGGTGGGCATTTTCCTTATGATGAAATACTGTTTCCGTTTGCCATTTTTTTATTTATCTATTGTTATTATTTCAACTGATAGCATTCCTGTTATGCTTATTAAATGTTACTTGTTATTCTGTTACTACACATTATTCATTAATTGTGAGTATTATTATCGGGGTGGTGTGTGAGTGATTTTCTGATCACACTGCCCTCCTTAGTGATTCAGCTGTAGAACACAGGCAGAATAGATGGCACCCTGCTGTCCTGCACAGAAAGAAAAGGCTCCGGCGGTGGTTCTTCCACCCGGGGGCACTCTGACGATCAAGTCAGTATATCTCTCAAAGACAATCAATTGTTCAACTCACAAGCTTGAGTATAAAAAGCATACCTTAGTCCCATGGGGGTGCCTCTCTTTTATAGCCAATACAATCCTAGTCCCAGTAGGAGCCCAACTCCAATGGACTCAGAATTACTACTAATCTGGAACTTCCAGTGGGATTAGGATAAACCCTCTAAGAAGTTCATCTTTACCCAAACTGAAGTCTTCTCTCAATCTAGGACTCTTGTCCTTTATCCGCTTATCTCGGAATCCGATATTTTCGGAGATAATCTCGGCAACTCCGAGATCACCTCGGCAACTCCGAGATCACCTCGGCGTAATTACCACGACACGTGGCACCTCGCCTGACACGTCGGCGTCACCTTGCCACGTGTTGGTACTCAGAAAATATATCCCCACAGGTGGGTATTTTCGAGTTGTAGTATCTTATTAAGCTCGTCGCTCATTGGCATTCCCGTTGCCCTGGCATTTTATGTCAGGTACCGAAGAAATCGAAGGGAACAACAAGGCCTTGCAAGGCGACATTTAACCTTGGTTAGCTTGAAGAGTGCCCAAGTTTCGTGAACTATTTTCTAAATTTTCTAGTTTTCTATTTATATTTGTGTTATTTTTATGTACTAAAACTAAGTTGTAATTTAAGAACTTTAAATTTATGGGTTGTTAATTAATGGATGTTAGTAATATTGGTGGAAATATTGATTTTAAGTTCTAAATCTCATTATGATGTCCTTAAATTTTGGGGCGTCACATGCCATTCCACCATAAGTGGAATAACATGCCATTACACCAAAAGTGGAATAATTCTGGAACATCACAAGAAAAGGAAAAAGGTTTACATAATAAAAATCCCAAGAATCATGAAAATGCTTGTTACAGATGTGGCATGACAGGGCATTGGTCGCATACTTGTCGTACGCCTAAACATTTGGTGGATCTTTATCAAGCCTCGATAAAAAAAAGAAAAGAAAAAGGAATTGAAATGCATTTCACAGATCATTATGAACCCATTGATATTAATCATCTTAATGTTTCCGATTTCTTTGAAGATTCTGAAGGAAAAATTGATCATTTAATTGGTGATGAAAATGATTAACTTGATTTTCTAAATATCATGATGTATTGTCATATTTTGATTATGATTTTGAAGTTTGTATTTTTGGGTTTAATAGTTTGTATTTTCTTATTTTACATTTTGAGAATAATGAATTTCAGTTTTTATTTTTTATTTTATTTATTTATTTATATATAGGCATGGCTTTCATTGATGCATTGACTAATTCAAACATGATTGGTGATGATATTTGTTTAGTGGATAGTGCAACCACACACATAATTTTACGTGATGCAAAATATTTTATATAATTAATCATGGGAAAAGCTAATGTCAATACAATTTCAGATTCTGCAAACCTAATTGAGGGCTCCAAAAGAGCCAATATTATGTTGTCAAATGGAACAAAAATTTATATTGATGAAACTTTGTGTTCTACCAAATCTAGAAGAAATCTATTAAGTTTCAAAGATATACGTCATAATGGTTATCATATTGAAACTATAAATAAAGGTCATGAAGAGTATTTATTGATCACTTCAACTAATTCTAGCCAGAAGCTAATATTAGAAAAACATCCTACATTTTCATCTAGATTATATTATACAACAATAAAAATGATTGAGTAACATATTGTCATGCACCAGAAGTGCTCTGACCTAAAAATATTTGTGCTATGGCATGACCAACTCGGGCATCCAGGATCTATAATGATGTGTCGAATAATTGAAAATTCACATGGACATCCATTAAAGAACCCGAAGATTCTTTTACCGAGTGATTATCCATGTTCTTCTTGTTCACAAGGGAAATTAGTTAGCAAACCATTACCCACAAAAGTAATTGTTGAATCTCTATCATTTTTACAAAGAATTCAAGGGGATATATGTGAACCCATACACTTTTCTTGTGGACCATTTTGTTATTTTATGATTTTAATAGATGCATCAACCAGATGATCACATGTTTGTTTACTTTGTACACGTAATGTTGCATTTTCTAGACTCCTTGTTCAAATAATTAGATTGCGAGCATACATTCCAGACCATCCTATCAAGACAATTCCTCTTGATTTTTCCAGTGAATTTACATCCCGAACATTTGATTATTATTGTATGTCGATTGGCATTGATATTAAACACCCTGTTGCATACACTTATACCCAAAATGGTTTAGCTGAATCTTTCATTAAGAGACTTTAGTTGATTGCTCAGCCTTTGCTTATGAAAAGTAAATTACCTGTTTCAGCATGGGGTCATGTTATATTACATGCAGCATCTTTGATTCGTGTTAGACCAACTGCATATCACAAGTACTCGTCATTACAACTTGTATTTGGTCAACAGCCAAATGTTGGTCACCTTAGAGTGTTTGGTTGCACAGTTTACATTCCTATTGCACCTCCATAACGTACAAAAATGGGTCCACAACGTAGGCTTGGAATTTATATTGGTTTTGATTCTCCATCAATCATTAGATATCTAGAACCTTTGACTGGTGATGTATTTAAGGCACAATTTAAGAATTGTTATTTTGATGAAACAATTTTTCCATCATTAGGGAGAGACAAGTCGCAGCCTGAAGCTCGATGGGAAATCACTTGGAATATGTCAACGTTATCTCATTTTGATCCTCGTACTAATTAATGTGAACTAGAAGTTTAAAGGATCATTCATTTATACAGTATTGCAAATCAGTTATTGAATACATTCACCGACACAAAAAATGTGACAAAATCTTACATACCAGTAGCTAATACCCCAACAAGAATTGATATTCTTGTCTGACAATCAGTGGGTGTAGTAGCAAATGAGTCTAAGGCACACCAGAAGTATGGGAGACCCATCGGTGCAGAAGACAAAATTCCTCAAAAAAGGAAAGTTCAAGAATAAACAGTTGGTACTCTAAAAGAAACCATAAATGGATCTCCTAAAGAGATCATACCCATAAATGAAAACACTTTTAAAAAAGCTAGAATCACAAAACTGACTATAGTAAGTCTATCCAAATCTTCTACTTATGAACCTCTAGAAGAAGAACATCCAAAAGAGAAATCTCCTAAAGAGTTATTCCTTAAAGTGGAAAAGATACTAGAAAGTAATGAGATCTCAATACATTATATAAGTACAAGAGAAGTTTGGGATAAAAATCAATTATCGACAACATATTTTCGTTTAAAGTTCCTCTTGACATTACCAGAAGTAATGCTGAAAACATTATCAAAAGTGATGATGACAATGAACCACGAGCTGTCAAGGAATGTCGACAGAGAAAGGATTGGCCAATGTGGAAAGAAGCAATACAAGCAGAGTTAAACTCTTTTTTGGGTGAATAAAAAAAATTTGAATGAATTGTAGAGTTAAACTTGCTTACAAAACGTGAAGTATTTGGACCTGTAGTTCAGACCCCTAAATAGATATAACCTGTGGGATATAAATGGATGTTTGTTCGAAAACGCAATGAGCAAAATCAAATTGTAAGATATAAAGCACGACTTGTTGTGTAAAGTTTCTGGCAGAGACCTGGTATTGATTATGAGGAAAGATATTTACTCATAATGGATGCAATTATATTCAGATTTTTATTAGCTTGTTAATCACAAAAAATTTAGATATGTGTCTAATGGATATAGTTATAGCATATTTATATGGATCACTAGATAGTGATTGTAACATGCCCGGGGGGTACCCGCGCACGTTAAACAGTTTGGACCCTCGAGATCTCTTTGATCTATTCTCACGAGTGCAATGTAAAACATAGATGAGAGTCCAAATTTGGCAACTTTTATTGAAAATCCATTTTATTGCAATTTTGTCAAAAATGGACTGCGTCATCAGATCTCAGACTCGCCAACTAATATTTATTTTGAAAAAATTAGGAAACCCATGACTCATGCCAAGGCCACTGTTTGTCGTAACCAAGGATGCTTGGCTCGGAACCTTAGGTATGAGAGGGGAAGGTCAATAATGAGCACCCCCGCCCACCCGATCAAAGATCGACCTTTACTAACCATGATATGAATTTTATTTTATTTATATGTTCATGTTCTGATTAGTTAATAAATCCTAAAATTTACTATGTGAACAATACAAGTATAGACTATGCCATTCATTTTGGAACAATTTGATATCATGCATTTTGAAAGAGTTTTGATGATGTACAACCCAAATAAATTGAGTTTACAAGCATGAAAAATCAACATCATTCCAAATTAAGCGACACAACCTCCATCTACTGGCATTCATAGAGTTATATCACATAAGCAAATAGCCTCATGGTAGAATGCTAGACATAGTAAGAAAAACACACACAAACGGGATGCTAAAGCATAAAAACTTACATGTTTGACGTCTCACGAACAAGCTACAAAACAAAGTTAGTAAAATATGCATGATCTTATATACAAAATCCTAATGCAATTCATTCATGAGATGCAACTAAAGATTCGGCTTCTAAAATATGATATATGAATCATCTCAAGAACATGAGGTGGCGCACATAATCACATAGGAATTGATTAAATCCACAAATGCAAACTTAGCTGAATCAAGATGCATGAAACATGGATGCAAAGCATAACTATGATGAAAAATAAATATGATGTTTATGTACAAATAAAAAAAGCAAGTAAAAAAGCGGGATAGAAATAAGCGGGGCGGGGAACTATTACAACATTTTAAAGAATAATTACAAACCAAATTAGAGAGGGATGAGGAGAATATTACAACAAAATAAAAACCTCACAATACACTCAAAATAAAAAAATAAATAAAATAAAAGCTTCATGTTCTTTAGAACCGCCAGCGGAAATTGGTCAATATTGGGAGATTACGACATCTTGTTCGGAAGAAGCTAACCGACCGGCCAAATAGGCCGGCCGGCCAACTAGGCCAAGCAAAACCTGTCTTGTTACGAAACCAAGAAAAGGAACAAACAAAACATATGTAGATGGCTCAACTAACCACTACCGGTTAGATTAAAATATATATATATATATATATATAAAATAAAATAAAAAAGTGCAAACTCACAACATAAACCTAAAGCAATAAAACAAATATAAGATAAAACATGCAAGATTACAACAAAACTAATACGAGACTAATACACGAAAAAAATAAATATGAAGTAGAACATGCAAGATTACAACAAAACTAATATGAAATTAAAGTATGCGAATAAAAATAAATAAATAAATAAATAAATAATTATGAGCTAAACAAACCACTAGGATTATAACAACAGACTATGAAATATAAAGTAAGAAAATAAATATGAGATAAACAAACCACTTGGATTATAACAAAACACAATGAAATAAGAAGCAAGAAAATAAATATAAGATATAAAATATAAGAAAATGGAAGACTAAAAATTCACCTTCCAAAGAAATATTGAACTTCTTGATTTCTAAACTTCCTCTTGATCACCCTCAAGTGTAGAAAGTGTGTTCTCAAATCCTCAATTCGAAATTATGGAGTTTATGGAGTTTGTGGTATGGAAAGTGGCTAACTCTCTAGTTTTTCTTACTTTCAATCACTAAACACTCTTCCTTATGATCGAGGCAATTGATCTTTGGCTATATCAGAATTTTTGGAGTGATTTTGGTGTATGAAAATGAGGAATTTCAGTAGTTATGGAAGGTATGGGGTGTATATGGATGATAGGAATATTTTTGGCTCAAAAACTCAATTTTTCTCTCTTTTTTCACCTTTTTCTCACTCCTTTCTCCTCAATTTCGTGGTCCTTCTTCTCTCTTACAATATGATCATTCTATATAGGCAATGAGGGAGAGTAAAGGTCAAAAAGAAGATGGGAGACAAGGTGGGAGACAAGAATGTGATAGGAGGGCAAATTTTCAAGGTGGTTGCATGGGATACTCTTTTATGGATGCAAACAAAACCTC
The DNA here is from genome assembly GCA_030407325.1 of Camellia japonica. NCBI lineage: Eukaryota > Viridiplantae > Streptophyta > Magnoliopsida > Ericales > Theaceae > Camellia > Camellia japonica. The sequence goes on from JAPPVO010000002.1 coordinate 185,301,005, forward strand.
TTTTTGACAATGGGGGATGATTAGGTATAATGGAAGATGAGTGGATGCACTTGAATGGCTCAGAAAATAGGTAAATGGGTTGTTCTAACCGAACCAAAACCAAGAAAAATGGGCAATTGCTGTTTTGGGCCGAGTCAACAAAATCTCATTTTAAGCCCAACTTCAAATGGGCATATCTCCCCCATATGGACTTGGTTTTAGGTGGTTCTTGGGTCCAAATTGAAGCCCCAGAAGTATACTTTCCAATGGTGGTGGCCTCACATTTAAATTTCAAGTGTACAAAGAGATATGCCTAATTTAGTGAAGGCTATCTCAGGTTGGTTCAACAAAATCTACTCTTAAGCCCAACTTCCAATGGGCATATATCCCTTATTTGGACTTGGTCTAAGGTGGTTCTTGGGTCTAAATTGAAGCCCCAGAAGTCTAATTTCCAATGGTGGTGGCCTCACATTTAAATTCCAAGTGTACAAGGAGAAATGCCTAATTTAGTGAAGGCTGCTCATTTCCTTCATAATGATTTGATACTCATCATTTTCCTAAACCAGTTTTCTTTCATCCCCTCCCATTTCCTTCAATTCCAAACATATAAACAAGATGATTTTAAATATTTCTCAAAGAGTTCACCTCTTTTCCATTTATTTCCACTTTGTCCTTACTCGATTTTACTGAAAATTGCAATATTTTAATTAAAATGGGAGCCTCAAAACATCGTAAAAATATTTGGAAAAATATTGTGAAAAGAGGGTTTTAAGGTCTAAAATAGTTTGGCCAAAAATGTGTGAAGGTTAGGATTAAAGCTCAAATTCTATCTCTCTTACTGAGGATTTTGTGAGAAACACATTGTAATTGTCATCATCGGGTAATCAAAAGAAAGCGCCCAAGTCTTAGGGCCGGTCAAAATGGGGTGTCTACAGTTGCCCCTCTTTGACAGAGCTCAAAGTCATTTCTTGACGTGAGTGAATGTCAAAGCCCGAAGACGACCCTTTTGACAAGGCCATAAGACTTGGGCCAACAAACAAGATGCAGATGCAATTGGTTGAACCTGAAGGTTGCCTACGTATCCCTTTGCAAGGAATCAAACCAGCGTAGTTTAGAGGCAGAATGCAAATGACATGCTCAAAATGTAGTTTGAAAGTTGGACTTACATGCTTCGCGAAGCCAGTTGTTTGAAAATTCATGATTATGCAATACAATGCAATGTCATGGAGTGATGATAAAGATATATGATGATGGCAACATGAGAGGCAAGCCTCATGCAAATGATGAGAAACATAAAAGGGGGGTGCACCACAATATCACATACAAATGTGTCACAACACAATTTTAACCGAGTGAAACAACAGCCTAACACGTCTCACGCGAAAGGAGGAAAGATGGTGTAAACACCAGGCGCACCTGATGTTTTTAACCAAGTAAACTTGCAATCCTAACGCGTTTCACGCGATAGGAGGAATGGCGGTATAACCAACAAGCGTATCTCAACGTATTTCATACGAAGAGAGGGAAGTTTTTAACTTAGGAGAACGACAATGGTGTAACCAACAGGCGTATCTCAACGTATTTCATACAGAGAGAGGAAAGGTTTTAACCAAGGAGAATGACAATGGTGTAACCAACAGGCGTATCTCAACGTATTTTATACGGAGATGGGGAAGGTTTTAACCAGAGAAAATGACAATGGTGTAACCAACAGGCGTATCTCAACGTATTTTATACGGAGAGAGGAAAGGTTTTAACCAAGTAAAAAATGACAATGGTGTAACCAACAGGCGTATCTCAGCGTATTTTATACAGAGAAAATGAAGGTTTTAACCAGAAAAAATGACAATGGTGTAACCAACAGGCGTACTTAACCGTATTTTATACGGAGAGGGGGAAGGTTTTAACCAAGTAGAAAATGACAATGGTGTAACCAATAGGCGTATCTCAACGTATTTTATATGGAGAGAGGGAAGGTTTTAACCAGAGAAAATGACAATGGTGTAACCAACAAGCGTATCTTAATGTATTTCATATGGAGAGAGGGAAGGTTTTAACCAAGTAAACGTCACATCCTAACACGTTTCACGTGAAAGGAGTAAAGGTGGATTCGAAATCCAAACGCGTCTCACGCATGTAGAAGAAGGTATGGTAGAATGACAAGGGGTAACCTCTACATGTAGAAGCCACCGATGCCGCTTTTCTTCCTGATCATATTCACAACTTTCCCTATTCTCTAACGGGGTGACAGACTAGGTTGGTTCAGTATCCAGAATTGAGGTGCATACACGCTACCTCAATCTATGGGGCTGCCATACAGATTTCAAGCCGGGGATACACCCCTGGGTATTTAAACCAGACTTTAGTCTCGAAAATTCCAAACCTTTGCGTTCTAGGCATCGTCATTCGAACTCTAATTTCCACCGTCGCAGTTGGTCTCATAGGAACTCATTGCAAACACAGACAGATGGCTATACTAGACCACCTGAAGTCATTCGGGCACGACGAACACCAAAGGAATTGCACCCCTAGAGGATTTAAGGTCTCCTAGACCACGGGAGTGCACAAGATAGTGCAATGCGCAAGATAACGCGAATGAATTGAAATTGTGTGGTAGATGTTCGAAGTGAGATTATTGTGCGATAGACGCACATAATGAAAGGAGAAATTGTAAGTTCGAACCAGATACCATATACATATACCATATACAGACAAAATACATACAGATCGGACATAGACATAGACATGTACATACGATATACATATATTCATATACAGACAAAATATACACACATACAGACATACGGTATACATACATATATAGACAAAATACACACAAATATGTACATACGGTATACATACATATACAGACAAAATACACACAAATATGCACATACGGTATACATACATTTATATATAGACAAAATACACACAAATATGTACATACGGTATATATATACATATTCGGAGAATATTCCATTTGCGGCCGTTAGCAGGAAGATGCCGTTACTGAGAAGGCATATTCCATTTGCTGACGTCAGTGCGCGTATGCAAAACACGCAAAAAGAAACGAAAAACACAAAATGCATGGATACGGGGGTTCGACCCTCTAATCTCAAGCTTAGTTTCCCAATCCTCAACCATTAAGCCGAACTACCGAACCAAACCACTCTTGTGACAAAATTTCAATCAAATATTATATATATATAATATATATATACATAGGTATACGAGATATATATACATAAAACCAAACCAAAACAAAAGAAACACTCATTTGCTATGAGGGTCGAACCCCTGACCTCAGGCTTAGCCTTTCAACCCTCAAATGCCGAATCAGACCACTTCACCAAGTCACTCTTGTGACAAAAATAGTCGAATAAATGTATATAATACATAAATACACAATACATATACACATATGTATGCAACTCTCCCGCCTCTCCTATTTTTGTTTCACTCTCTTTTCCTTCATCTTCTTCGATCGTCGTGTCTATCGCGCAATTTCAACAATCGCGGCGCCTGACCGATAGGCTATCCAATCGTGCCCCGATTATCAATGATCGTCTCGGCCTTCCTCCCTCTTTGTCTTCTTCTTTGGTTTCCTTCTCTTCTTAAGCTGAGGCCTACGAGAGAGGGCAGAGCAAAAGCCTGCAAACTTTCTCTGCCACCATTCTGCAACCTCTTTCTTTTGCATTACTCTCCTCTGTCATGGCCTCTTCACATGGTTCTCTCACACTTTTTCCAGACCTGAATAAGTCCATGACAGAGATGACTGATTCCGACTCCCCTGAACCTCAACCACGGGCTCCTCCTCCTTCCCCTGTTTTTAACTTTCCAGCGATGTCAGTTGAACAAATCATAGCGGCACAGTCTGACATCAAAGCAAACTCGTATACGCTGAGGTCATGTGCGGAGACCATGACTGCGGTCTCCAACTTGTCCCGTCGACTGCAGAACAGGACATGTGAGGTACATCAGTTAGATGCACAACTCTCCCTCCTCCAACATATGTACAAAGACGCTCGAGTAGAAATTAGTGCGCTGAAAAAGCAAAACAAAGAGATGAAACGACAAGTCACCTCCGTGGCTCGATTCGGAGCTTCTTCGCACAACCAATTTGATGGTCAGCAAAGAATAATCTCCTTCGGAAGCTCTGCCAAGGCCGAGGCAGAGTCTTCAAGAGCTTCGAAGGAGTAAAGATAAAGCGAGGCAGTTGATGGTAAAGTCAGGCAACGAAGCTGTATGCAAATGAAGTCGGTTGTAATCTTCGCCGCCGTGTTACTGCCAAAAAATTGAGAAAATGCTACTCTCTCTCTCTTTTTTTTTTCTTTTTTTTTTTTTTGGAGTGGGCACCTATAGCTTCAACTTCTTTTTGTACAACTTTGATCGGGGTTGATCCCTGGTATTTAATAAAATGAGTTTGTTCTGCAAATCTGGATGGCATGAATGGCACAACACTGAGCATAAAAATCATTTTGTTTTGAATTTTGAACTTGAAAATGACTGCATTTTAGTGAATTTTGAACTGAATATTGAGCCTATCACTGACCAAAACATAAAACATAACTTAATGAAATGAAAATGAAGCAAAAACCATCCCAAAACACAACCCTTTGCGCTTGTTGGAGCAAAATGAACGCAAAACAGAATAATACCAATCGACCACCCGACGAAAAACATTGCCGGCAGCAACTACTGTGCATTTTCTGGCGATTGCTTGATTAAGGTGACGAAAACTCGATAGTGTGGGTAAAAGACAGAAAACCTAACTCAACTGTGCCCTTAGTTTATCACTTTGCCCTTTTTTGTTTTTCCTTTCTGCTAAAACGATTTTGATCAACATGAGAGGTAAATTAGCACACTTGTTCCATTTTCTATCTTGAAATCATATGAGCCAAATTATGAGCACTGAAAATTTTCTCTTTTTGCTCCAAAGAATGGTTTGAGTTTTGGAAAAATGGAATAATTTTTGTGAAAATCAGTCAATTTCATTAAAAGTCCTCAAAATCTATTTTCGCAAATGACCACTACTCGATCAACATGAAATCAACCCTTGAGATGTACAACTGAATTCGTCTTGTCAAATGGGAACGAGCCAATCAAATATGGATAGTCGAGTCAAATAAAGATACACCAATCAAACATGGACGAGATGAGTGAGTTGAAAAATGATTAAGGCCGAACTTCAAGATGAAGCTGCCTACGTATCCCAAAGATAGGAATCAGGCCATACGTAGTTCCGATTAAGGTTCACTCAAGTATTGACACTCTCCTTTTATGCTGTAATTTTTTCTAAGGCCTTCTCGGGTTTTCAACCTTGCGAGCTTTTTTTTTTTTTTCGCTCTAACTTTTGCCTGGGTCGCCCTTTTGGGTTTTCGGCTCAGCGAGCCTCTAAAGGGTAGTACTTTTTCAACTTGTCCATGTTAATTGGTTGTGAGAACTCTAAACCATCCAAATCCATAAGAATGACTGCTCCTCCTGACCAGATTGATTTAATGATGTAGGGACCCGTCCAATTGGGTTTAAACTTGCCCCTAGGGTCGTGAATAAGAGCTCGGTTGTTTTTCAACACTAAGTCCCCTTCCCTCAAATTCCTAGATCTAACCTTTTTGTTGAATGCTCTGGCAATCCTACGTTAATACCCCTGAATGTGGTATAACGCCTTCAACCTTTGCTCATCAAATAGCATAAGTTTATCAAATCAGTTCTGTTTCCAATCAGCTTCTGTTATCTGACATTCAGCCATAATCCTCAATGAAGGCACTTCCAACTCAATCGGCAAAACAGCCTCCATTCCATATACCAAAGAGTAAGGGGTTGCCCCTGTAGACGTTCGGATTGATGTCCTGTATCCCCAAAGTGCAAAAGGCAACTTATCTGGCCAATCTCTATAAGTTTCTACCGTCTTACACAGAATGTTCTTGATATTCTTATTTGCAGCTTCAACGGCTCTATTGGTTTGTGGCCTGTAAGTTATGACTTGTGAAAGCCATGTTATACTTCTCAAGTAGAACTGCCACTTCTCCTTTAAATGTGAGCCATTCTGAAATTAATTCATTTGGCACCCCGTATCTGCAGATAATGTTGTTCTTGATAAATTTGGCCACGTGTGATGCTGTCAACACTGAATACGATTGTGCTTCAATCCCATTTGGTAAAATAGTCAATAGCAACCAGATGAACTAATGCCCATTTGAACCTTTCGGTGTGACTGCCCCAATGACATCTATGCCCCAGACTGAGAAAGGCCAAGGAAGTCATGTTGTAGAGTTTTGATGGCGGGATGTTCCTGATTGGTGGATTTGACATTTGTGGCATCGCCTAACAAAGTTGATACAATCACTCTCCATGGTTAACCAGTAGTATCCTTGTCTGAGGATTTTTCTGGCTAACATTATACCGTTCATATGGGCTCCGCACTCTCCTCCATGGATGGCTTCCATGATACGCTTTGTCTCTTCTTCCTCTACACACAGCTTGTGCATTCCCAGATGCCCTCTCTTGTATAGCTTATCTCCATAAATGACGAACTGAGTGGCCAGACGTCGTATCTCCCTTTTGTCTTTGGTGTTTGCCCCTTGTGGGTATATACCACTTTCCAAAAAATTCCAAATATCAAAGTACCAAGGGTTTTCATCTTGAACTCTTCTTCGTTGTGGCTATCATTTCATACGAGGGGGCGTACCTTTGTTCTATAAGGATCGGGCGCATCTTGATCCCGACCGTATATCTATCATTGATGCCAAGGTTGCCAACGCATCAGCAAATCAGTTGTTCTCTCTTACCAGGTGTGTAAAAGTCAGTTTTTCAAACCTCGGGATCATGTCCAAGGTCTGATGGTAGACTTTCATTTTTTCCTCTTTAACTTTCCAATCTCCGTTGGCTTAGAGACGACCAAGTTTGAGTCCCCAATCACATCCAACCTTATTGCCCCTAGTTCCAGGCTGCTTCCAATCCGGCAATGCATGCCTCATACTCTGCTTGGTTGTTAGATACCCTGAATCGGAGTTTAAAGCTAAGGGAATATGGGAATCATCCAGCGCTATGAGCAACACGCCTATCCCATAGCCAAATTGATTGGACGCTCCATCAAAGTACAACTTCCAAGTGTCTTCTTCTATCTGCATGACCTCTTCATCTGGGAATGAGTACTCCACATCTTCTCCTCCTTCAATTGGGTGATCAGCCAAAAATTCTGCTACAGCCCTTCCTTTGACAGATTTGCGAGTGACATACTTAAGGTCAAATTCAGAAAGCAAGAGTAACCAACGAGCTAGCCTACCGGTAAGAGCTGGTTTCTCAAAGATATTTGATGGGTCTAATCTTGAAACCAGAATTACCGAGTGAGCTAACAGTAGTGTCTCAACTTCCTGGTGGCCCAAACCAAAGCCAAGCAAGCCTTTTCCAAGGAAGTATAGCGGATCTCATAGTCAAGCATCTTCTTACTCAAGTAGTAGATGGCTTTCTCTCACTTTCTCATTTGACTCTTGCACAAGCATACATCCCATGGTTGATTCAGTCACTGATAAATACAAAATTAGCGGTTTCCCTGGCTCGGGTGATAACACATGGATTCCGCAATACTGCTTGACTTGCTCGAATGCAACTGACATCGATTATTCCATTGGAACTTCTTCCCTTTCTTTAGGAGACCAAACAGTGGTTCACAAGTCAAGTTAGCTTTGAAATAAACCTCCTTATGAATTGCACTTTCCTAGAAACCCCGCACCTCTTTTTAGTCATTGGTGGCGGCATTTCTAAGATGGCCTTAATTTTAGATGGATCAACTTCGATTCCCCGTTGTGATCAGAAATCCCAACATCTTACCCCAGTTACCCCAAAGGTGCATTTTGTGGATTTAGCCTTAGCCTGTATTCCCTAATTCTCTCAAAGAATTTCTTCAATGCAGTGTAATGGCTTTCCCGATCTTTGGACTTGACAATCATGTTATCTACGTACACCTCAACTTCCTTGTGGATCATATCATGCAAAAGAGTGGTAGCAGCTCTTTGATAAGTGGCCCCGACATTCTTCAAACTAAATGGCATAACCCTGTAACAGTATGTCCCCCATGGTGTGATAAATGTTGTCTTTTCTCTGTCCTCTAGAGCCATAAGGATTTGGTTATACCCTGAAAAACCATCCATGAATAACAGTAAGGCATGTCCTGCAGTGAAGTCTACCAATTCGTCAATATGTGGTAATGGGAAATCATCTTTTGGACTAGCCTTATTCAAATCCCGGAAGTCAACACAAACTCGAATTTTGTTGTCTTTCTTCGGAACTGGCACAATATTGGCCAACCAAGTAGGATATTCTGATACTAGCAAAAACCCAGCATTGATTTGCTTGGTAACCTCTTCTTTAATTTTTAAGGCCCAATCAGGACGAATTCTGCGAAGCTTCTGTTTGACAGGTCGGGCCTCAGGGTCGAGAGGGATCCTATGCTGTACAATCTCAGGGTCAATTCTTGGCATGTCTTCGTAGGACCATGCAAAAACATCTTTGAATTCTGTTAATAAAGCAACTAATTGTTCACGTTCCTCTGAAGACAATGTAGAACCAATTTGAATCAAGCGAGGATCTTTTTCAGTACCCACATTTACAGAAACAATTTCATCCACTAATGGCTTAGCACGCCTTTCTTCCTCCCAGTCGATTAAATTTTTCAAAGCCCGAGGAATTTCTTCCTCTTCGTTTTTATCAAAATTTGAAAATTTTGGTCAATTATGAACTATGGGCACAGAAAAGTAAGCGGAAATCACATCTTCATTCAAAGCTTCGGGCTCACAAGTTGCAACAGACTCAAAAGAGAAAAAAAAAGAAGACTCAGACATTTTAGACAAACTTAAATCTGCTCCAACCCACAGGCCCACGACTCAGACTCAACAACAACCATTCAAACTCTCAATACAACTCTTTTCAAAATGCCAATTCATTTGTGAGCCATTCATTGCATCCATGATGAAGCTTGAACAGTCAGCAGGTACGTCTTCCCCGATCACGGCAATGGTCATATCTCCCAAATTCATCGGTTCAGCGCTAGTATGCGATTCTGTCAGTAAATCAGCCAATGTTAGACCCAGGACTTCCTCTATGCTGTTTTCCGAGCTGACTTCTCTGTCTTGTCCGATGTCGATGCTAGGATCTACCCACTTCTCGCCACTGTCAGAAAGCTGATGATCGAAGAAGATCTCAAACCCAAGGTATCTCTTCTTCTCCACTTGATCAAACCAGGGCTCAGGAAACCCACAGAAAGGGAAGTCTTCTCCTTGGCGGACAAAGCGTCCGTTCAAGGTCCCATGAATTGACTTATAAACCAACTCAAACTGCTGCCGGTTCTCTTGGCCTTGATCTTCTCCCTGATTCTTCAGTTTTCCTTTTCCAGTCATCAGCCGTGGGTGCATACCCTAGTCCGAATGCATATGGGTTATGAGGTACTTCACTGGCTATAGTAATACCTTTCCCTGCCACTTCGTCCCAATCCCATCCCTGGAATGTGACCTAGTTTACTCATGAAATAGATTGATTGGGCACTGACGTATACACCTTCGTCTTCTGCCATGAGCGTTTGAACTAGCTGGGCTCTGCAATGTAAAACCTGACAGGAACATCTCTTCCCCATGTTATTTCTAGCAGTGGTGTTGTAACTTCTGGGGAGGATGAATGGATGAATTTCCGAAGACAGTGGCAATTCCTCCGCCATATGGGTACTTTACCAATTGATGTAATGTGGATGATACAGCTTTCATCTGATGAAGCCAGGGCCTTCCCAATAGC